>OX328103.1:28477098-28864065 GCA_946811185.2 Hippopus hippopus
GAAACACCGACACAAACAAGTTTATTGTCAAGGTGTGCAGGCCATGACATTTTGTCGTATACATGTATATCGTTTGTATGTAATAGGACCCATTGTATTACTAGTATTCCGCGATTCTTTGATAATGTAATTCTTCATCTATATACTGTAGAACAGTGGGCTCAAAAATGCACTTTCAGTAATAGTTGATGGAGAATTTTGTTGGTTCCATAGGAAATACTTTAGCGAACCTTTCAACCAATAAATTAGCACGTTACAACAAATTACTCCGACGTACATATTTCGATGTAGATTTGGTGCAATAGCTAGATTTCACATCGATGTTTTCCATGAGTCCACCTGTTCTGATTGGTTAAACAAACGCTCATTGAATTAAGTTCGGAGATATTTATAAAAGCGAGATTGCCTCGGCTAGGATGGCTGGTCAAACTACAGGGTTTTGGTAACAAACTCCGTCCTCTGTATTTAATATGTAGGACTATATCAGGTTATAGAGCGTGAAGTTCGCAAAAAGAAAAACAAAAAGTATTTGCCTGTGGGTTACAAAGCGAGACTAGTCTCAGTAATGTGCCGGTTACGGTGCTTGTTTTCAATTTTTGGACATTTACTCTGCACCGCACTGTCTCAAGTCCGTCGTGAATTTTCCGGTAGCAAAGCTACAGCGCTGTACTGACTTTCTGTTTCGTCATTTTAATCTGTACTGCAGCTAAATGCAAATAAGTTTTATTAAACGTTTCATTACCTAAAGCACTTGAGAAGTCGTTTATAACATGTAAATTTCGAGAAAAAAAAAACAAAACTTACCATGTTTGCCAGCCATTTCGTGTCTACTTTGGGGAGAGTAAACATGTCGAGTGACAGATGAATTGAATCGTTTTTTCTTATGTTAAGCATTTAAATTGAAAATAATTGTATTTGAATCGAAAAATTATTGAATATGCGAGCAGCAGGTATTTTCAAATTCTACATTTGTTGTCAATTTGTGAAAATATGAGAGTTAAAACATGCGCACAAAATCTGTGCGGAGATTTCAACTGTTTTTTTCATCGATGGTCTCTGTACCCAGAGGCGACCAGCCAAAACGTAACCTTGCCTTTGGGGACAGTTATCTGTATTAATAGCGAGACTACCGTTTGAGCTGACGATAAATAAGACAATTCGTCTTATGAGTGGAATCGAGTGGAATTTTGTGATTAAGTACGCGAGAAGTTTCTCAGAAGTATCTTCTTGAGATTTTATCTTAAGTATCTTGATACTAGAAGACTTTTTAATAGGGGTTAAATACTATTCTCAACAGCATTTCAGTATTTTGCGGCATTCACTACACGTACCAAGGTGTTCCTGACAATTCCTCACCAGTACACAACATTCTTTCGAAGCCACTGGCTATTTCTTTCACATAGTCTTTTAAGTCCAGTGGTGAGAGCCCATTGAATTTTGTTGCATCGACTTTCATCAATTGTCAAAAGGATGTGGCACAGCCAATGTTCAAACAAATGCAAGTTGGGGTCCCATGGGATACAAGCCCGAGTCGCCACTGGCTGCCTTACAGAGGCTAAGCAGAAAGAAAAAAAAAAACAGTATATCTGTGACTGACTGAAAGGAAATAATTGATTTTAACCCCGTGTCCTGCTAAATATTCTTTTTTATTCCTATTTTGACCAGTTTATTCATATTTACAGGTTATTGGCCTGATGTTATAATTATAAGCGAACAGTGCAGATAAAACTCCACGGATGTGCTACTTTATTTTGGTCTTCACTTGTCGTATAGGACATCCTAGGTCATGATAAGCAGGACAATAGTTAATATTATTTACAACTGCATTCTGACAAAGGCGTTAATTTGATTAGTAGGTTGACTTTCAAGCGAATATTTGGATAATATTTTCTATCTTTCTTTAATATTTCTTTTTTTCCCCAAACTATGAGATCTAATTCAACACAATGGGTCCCTTGACAAATGCCACACCAGTGCTTTCAACGGTTTGATTTCTTGCTGTAGTCGTTCTTCCTTGCTAATGGTTTGTGAGCTATTGCCTGGCTTAAATCTGTGTCGAATCATTTTTTAAGCTAGGCAAGATTAAGAAAATCTGAATAGCCACCTTTAAAATAAACCAAGCGGATTGCATCATATTGAAGACGATATGGCCTGCAAAACGCGAAAATGGTATTCGGAATTTTGCGTAAAGTGTCGTCTCGGATCAGCCTGCGCAGTCCACGCAGGCTAATCCGAAACGACACTTTCCGTTTTTATGTAATTTTCTGTTTTGTGCAAGTCTACTGTAGCACAAAATCTAATGTAGTAGTAAAATGCCGTCTCGGATCAGTCCGCGCAGGCTGATCCGAGACGACACTTTACGCAAATGTCTCGATGCCCCTTTTCGCGTGTTGCAAGCCATATGGTGTTTTATAATTGCTGATATTACGGACACAGCTCACTTATTCACGTCTTCCGAAGTTTGACAAGAATAAGGCCGTAGCTCTGAGGTGTCTTGTCCAAGAATATCGCTCGTGAGCAGTGGGAAGCCGAACATAGAATTCATGATGACCAACAACTGACCCTTGCATGTCCACCCTTGAAATGAAACGAAACTCGATAGACTATCAAACGTAACTCGCTAGCTCCTTAATATTCATGATTGTTAAAGACCATTTTGAAAAGATGTCTATGAAAAATGGGGGAAAAAAAAGAAAAACAATATGAATTAAATATTCAACACGTGCGTATACGAGTATACATCAAAGTGTCGTGTCTTACGCAAAGAATGCAGACTGTGAGCAGTTTTTTTTTTATCTTAAATAAGTTTTTCGCTGTAGCATGAAATTTGACATTTGTAGAAGTTAATGGAATAATGTAAAATCATATTTTTTCAACACCTGCGAAGGGAGTGGTTGGGTTACATCTGGCCAACCTTGGCACAAGGCACTCCTTTTTTCCCGTAACTCTTTATCAAACAATCCCATTTTAACGACCCCCATGAGAGAGGCGACTTTGGAAAATATCGTAGGAAAAGGAGAAAATGCTGTTAACAAGCATTTTCTCCTTTTCCCCATTTTTTTCTCTTCAAGAGAGAGAGAGAGAGAGAGAGCGAGAGAGAGAGAGATCACTTGAGGTCTATTTTATTCTTTCCTCTGCAACTGCTTTCAATATAGATAATTAAAAAAAAGTTGTCATGTAAAGAAATACTTTTTCAAAAAAAATGATGCCAAGTAAAGAGTAAATCTTTCACCTGACGATTAAATTTTCAGACCTGTCCACAGTGAAACCAAAGTACAAAGTAAATGTGGTTTAAAAAAGAAGGCGTGTCTTTTGGAGGCTAGAAATCAGTGTGGGAAAGCGAGAAAATGCTGTGACAGAAATTGGCGGGGCTGAGAAATACAATCAGGGACCCCTAGGTTTCAAGCCCTGTATGTTACTAACTGAGCTACAAGACTCTGCCTTTAAACTCTTGCAACACACGACAATGTGAATAAATCACATTCTCAGCCTTCTGAAAAATGTGACATATACATTAAATGCGACCAGGAAACAACTTCCAGACTTTCAAAGACTCAGAGACCCAGGAAAAAATTGCTTAAACCTCAAATACATGTGAGCTTTGCTCTGTGAAAAGAGGGTTTAATGTATCTGCAAAAAGTATAGACCCATGTCAGCCCGCGCAATCCGCGCAGGCTGACATGAGTCGAAACATAGGTCGAAACATGGTTCGAAACTTTTCGATACTGGTCAATTTTCTGCATGTCCATGGACTATTCTACCTCTTGATTCAATCGGTAGCTGAATTAAATTAATTTTATGGATCCAGAATTATGTGATAACATGCTTTGTATAATGAATCACGGAGATGCATTAAACCCCCTTTTGTCAGAGCATGGCTGATGTTTTTTTTGAAAGACAGCAATGCGACATATTTGGCAATGTCGTGTTCCCATTTAGCGAGATTTTGTTTGCCTAAAAAAGGATTCCTTCGCTTTTTACCAAACAACAAAATTTTGATTTGTCCAAATTAAAAGCATTTGTTGACAGCATTATTTTGGCTCAAACGATGGAATTTGTTTTGACCAAGGAGTAAAACATTTTGGGAAAAGAAGAAAATGCTGGAAACCAGCATTTTCTTCTCTTTCCATAATGTTTTCGAACACCTCCTACCTCAGATATTTTTGAAGCATAGGTATGTGTGGTAGAGGTTTAATAAGCATTTGTAAGCACTTTATAATTAGTGCCTACATGAGAATTTTTTTTTTTGCGAAAACAGAATACAGGCTGTACTATTGGCTTGTATGAGAAACAGAAGCTGCTACAATGCTGATTTCCCAAGACATGTAGATCTGGTATATGACATATTTCGAATAAACCGTTATATTTGAATTGTCACATGTTCGTATTATCGAGGTGTTACTGTTCACTCAGTTACAAAATCCACATCGTTGCGTTTTGGGTGAAACTGCAAAAGGCCGTATAGTGTATTCTATGCAATTACAACAATTTTGCGTTAAACCCACGATATTGCTGTCGTGTACCTAATACTAGCTCTTAGGCTGCTAAGCGCGAATAAAGGACCTTTAACGGACAGTGTGGATCAAGATCAGACTGCACAGAACGTGCAGTCTGATCTTGGATCTACACTGTCCGATAATAAGATTATTTATTCCGCCAAAAAAAAAAAACAACCTTGAAATAGCAACTTTTGGTTTTATTACTATCGGCTTGAAAGTATCTATTGAATTATATAGCAGGTTAAGGGCTAGTATTACGATTGTGCTCTTCACTATTTCCATGTCAAAATTTGATGTATGACCACTGACTTTTCACACGCGGGAATACGTGTACCTTCACACATGGTCCTTGTGGAATTTGTTTTCTCATTTACGGTATCATATGAAATTGGCATGCCAATTTTCGTTGTTTGTCTAAGTTCAATATGTGATTAAATCTGACATTTATGTTGCATCATCTCGAGTTAATTCCTCACTGTCACACATGTGACTCCTTTCATGTATATTTAGAATACAGTCGCGAAAATCTACAAGGTTACGTGTTCCTTTTCACAAAACCATTTGGCAGTTTTCAACTGCCACTCTACATGTATGTTCAAGTCTAACTGTAGGTTTCAAGGCTCGCCATTAGATCGGTCTAGACGCTGATGTTGAATACTTTTAGCATGTTTACAGTGGGGTATACAGATCTGAAGCTGGCTTAAAGCGGTGACAAACAAAAGAAAATGTATATTTTCTGTTTTTCAATGCTCTTAGTTTGATTCTGATCTGTATGCAGATCAAACACACAAAAAAAAATCTGTATCTCCCTCAACCAAACGATAAAGTTTTAAGCTCAACCAAATTGAAAGCATTTGTAGACGACAAATCAAGTGTAGCTTAAATGATGCTTTTTGTCTTTGATGGGGTAGAAAACATTGTGGGAAAAGGAGAAAAGGCTTGTAACCAGCATTTTCTCCTTTCCCCACAATGTTTTCAAACGTCTGTTCCTTTAGGATCGTTAAAACTCGGGATTGTGTGGTGAAGGGTTTTTAAAGGACAGAGATTTGTTGCTCAGACTATGAGATGGTGTCAAATTTTTATACACAGCACTGTAGCCCAGACGCATTATTGTTATTTATTGAAACCAGTCTTTTGTACAACTATGACCGAGGTATGAATGAAATTGCTGAAATACCTCGTGTGCACGGTCGATATGATATTGCTATGTCATGAATAGCGTGAATAGTATCAATATTACCTCTTTATTATAGTAATGACCCACCTCGGAGGGTAGCCCATTGAAGCTAAGTGCGGCGTTTCTGACTCAATCTTTTATCAAAACGCAGTCATATAAAAGGTCGATTGAACCCGAGCAATATTGACAATAATGGTACTAACTCAATTGACTCTAAAAATGTCATAATTCTAAAAAAGACCGGGGACATGCCGAAGCTTTCATCGTCGCTTAACCCTTTACCAGACGACAAATTTTAGCATTGTCAAAGTTGAGAGCATTTGCAGACGACAATTTCAATGTAGCTCAAGTGGTGCAATTTTTCTTTGATAGGATAGAAAACATTGTGGGAAAAGGAGAAAATGCTGGTTACCAGCATTTTCTCCTTTTTCCACAATGTTTTCAAAAGGCTTCTTTCCCAGAGTGGTTAAAAGTCGGCATTGTGCGGTAAAGGCATAAGCAGCTTATTATGTTTTCAGTGGTCCAATTGATCTATGAACCAGCACCAATGAGATGAATTCAATTGACTCTTGCCAATTCTACTGAATTCCTAACGTATCTTGGAGACAAAACCAAAACTTCCGCCAATGTTTTTTTTCTTAACTTGGCTTTCACCATATTTCGCGAGGTTTTTCTTTGCACTAATTGCACTTCTAAACCTACCGAAGACTTAGCACGGCTATCGCTTTCTCTTGCAGAAGCTGCAGCTCAATATGAGTCATATTCTGGCAAAAGGGGCTTTAATGTATCTGCGTGATCCATTAAACCAAGAAAGTCAACATACTCTGGCAAAAGGGGCTTTAATGTATCCCTGTGATCCATTGAATCAAGCAAGTCATCACATAATTATGGATCTATAAAATCCATTTAGTCGAACAACCGACTGAACCATGAGGTAGAATGGACCTTGGACATGCTCACAATTTACATATGGCAAAAAGTTTCGGCACGGATGAGCCTGCGCGGACTTCGCAGGCTGGCATGGGTCGATACTTTTGCAGATGCAGTTCAACCCCTTTTTATACAGAGCATAGTTCACTTCAAACTGCAGTCTGACTTAAGGTAACATTCTGACAAACACTATATTTTTAGTTTACTTTTCTTTTGCGTTAAAATACTATTTTTCATTGAAAAGGTTAAGAGACCATAGCGTGAGAAAGCACCAAAAAACCAACGGGTCACTGCACATGGGATACTATCAATAGTGAAAACGTTAGTCATATCTTGAGTCGAGCTTTCGAACACTGTAGGCACGTGTTTCATCTACAGAAATTCAAGTTTAAATAAAAATACATAATATCCTGTATTGATATTGGACTAGACGGATCAGATGTCAACTTTTGAAATGTAGGAATACAACATAAAATTCAGAATGTTTGATAAATACCACCTCAACTGCGCAGACATTAAACCCTTATCCTACTGAATAAATGAAATGAAACTTATCGGAAAGTGTAGATCCAAGATCAGACTGCACGTTCCGTGCAGTCTGATCTTGATCTACACTGTCCGCAAAAGGTCAGTGGGTTGCGCTTAGCGGCTAAAGGGTTAATTTTTGACTACCTTCGCCCTTTAACTTGATATATACAAGACTATTAGGTTGTAGAAGACGAAGGTCTTAAAAAAAGAAAATCAAGTGACTGTGCCTTATGTCTGTCACGATAAAAGTATACCACTCTCATCCTGCGCCTCCGTCTTAGTCTGGATTTACCTGCACGAGTATATAGACATTTAGGGTCAGAGATGTGGCTCGGAAACAAGGGGTGGTGTGCAGGGTAAGAACATTATGAATATTCGTTCCTCTTTTATCAGTCAAATATAGAAGTACGTAACTAATGTACTGAATGAAAATACACTAAACCCACAATGCTGGTTCAAAGGAAAGCATTGAAGCTACCCTTATAGCAATTCTAATTTTTCTTAAGAAACCATCTACCGAGAAGACGATAATTGGAAAATTAACGCACGTTTGATCGGGTGACGCGCGGGAAAAGGTAGCGGTGATGCAATACTTGGTTTGTTGGTAAACATTGGCTGTAAGCCATGGTTCGACACATCTTATGACATTTACATGAACCCAGCCCACACAATCGTTACTAGTCGAGGCATGGAGAAAGGAGGCATATCGGTTGAAACCTCTCTCAGCTTGAACATTACCGAGTAGCCAAAGCTGCTTGTTCCTTTTATTTCTTCCCCATCGGTCAAGGTACTACAGAGACAAAGCGTAGGAATGGGGACGCCCAGGCAACAATGAGGGAATAATTGTCATGGCTAGAACACTTCCGAAGTAGCGTAAACACCGTTCAAACAGCACAGGAACATACTAGTATCGATTATTCCAGCTTTCTAATGTTCCATACATATACTGAACCAAAAAAGAAACTTCCCCTGTGTTTAAGTGCAGATATACACAAATATGAAAATCAGGATTAAACTAGATTTATATGCATTGAAAGAGTATTTTATTGCGACTTTGTGTGAAAAAAAATATCGCTGAGGGTTTATCCAAAAGTAGTGAAATGGTAGTTAAAATGTGGAAGGGGTCGCTCACCAAAATCACAAATTAATACCGGGTATGACCACCTTCAGCATGAAGGACTGCCTGGCATCGTTGGCGCATAGAACGGATAAGTGTATTGATTTCGGCTTGTGGAATGTTGTTCCATTCCTGAATTAAGGCTTGTCTTAGCTGAATGACGTTTGACGGTGGAATAGGGCGACGTCTAACACGCTGGTCCAAATCATCCCAAAGGTGTTCAATGGGATTCAGATCGGGGCTTTTGGCAGGCCAGTCATTAATAAATGCAATGTTATTCGCCCTGAGGAAATTCACATTGTCCCTATCTGTATGGCTTGTGGCATTATCATGCTGAAAAAGAGTGATATTGGCATTATTTTGAAACAGTGGGATAACGTGCCTCTCAAGAATTTCATCTCGGTAGCGTTGGGCATTCAAATTCCCTTCGATAACGACGAGATTAGTGCGAAAGCCATGTGCAATGCGCGCCAGACCAAGACAGAACCCGCACCCCCAAAACGATCTCGTTCAAGTACGCAACAGTCGGCATAACGTTCATTTCTCCTACGGTATACTCGAACCCTGCCATCACCTCGATGAATGGAAAACTTCGACTCGTCAGAGAAAAGAACGCTATTCCATTGTTATCTAAGCCAGCGTAGGTGTGTACGTGCCCAATTAACACGATTTACGCGGTGACGTCGCGTCAAAACACAACCAACGTATGGACGACGTGCACGTAGCCCACCCTCGCGCAAGCGATTGCGCACAGTTTGGGCAGATATACGGTTGTTATGTGTACCAGGGGTGTTAGCAGCAGTGGCTGTGGCAGTTTGGAAGCGATTGCGCAGGTGGGTGTTCCGCATATAGCGCTCTTGGCCGCGCGTCGTGACGCGAGGACGTCCACTACGTGGTCGATCTTCCGTACGCCCTGTTGCTTGAAAACGTTGCCTAAGGTGTCGAATAGCACGAGTAGAACATCCAATATTCATAGCAACAGCATTCATCGTCATACCAGCATTAAGCATGCCAATGGCACGTTCGCGTAAATTTTGCGGAATTCTAGGCATATCAAAAATAAAACTAAAAAGAATTTAATTTTTTTTAACGTCTTTTTCTTATTGACATGAAAGTCTATAAAATTAGACTGAAAGGTTTCAAAAAATATACACGAATTATACTGGTCCGTGCATGCACATGAAAATCGCTTTCAGCGGGTTTCTTCTGCAAAATGCTTTCAATCGAGTTAAAATTTGTTTTATCGGACACATAATCGTTCGTCCGAATATATGAAGGTCATCTGACATTTTGATTTTTTTTAATAACATTGCATTTGCACTTAAACACAGGGGAAGTTTCTTTTTTGGTTCAGTATATATAGGTAGAGCTATGCTTTCACTCACACGGGTTTCTGCAGGGTTTGCATAATGAAGCATGTACGTATTGTACGACATGGTATCTTCTTTTACATTGTGGTGACTCATCTGCTTTTTTACTTCATGATTTTCATTTGTATCTATTGCCTTGAATGAGAGAGCTCAAAAAGTTCTTTTTTTTTTTATATTACATCAATTAGAACATTCCTGAGGAATTGTCAAGAATTACCCGTTCCTTTGCTATATGGTTTCCTCTTCTGTTATTGTGTGAATTAGTTATTTACGATGAATGGGGCTTACAAAGTCTTGCACGCAGAGGAATTTCGGTGGCAGGAATATTAATCGAATACCTTTACACCTTTACTGCCACTACAAATCTCTGCGTCGAAAAGTCAGATAAATGTATACCTATTTCAATTGAATAGGAAATACGCATAAATTCAAACAATTGCATTCAATGCATTGTTAACATTCATAAACGTTTTCGCCCGCTCCATGTTTCTATTGTTTCTACACTTTCAGATACCACTGAGGCGCCGATGGGGGTCATACAGCTTCCGGTGTAACAGCTTGCGAAGCACAATAAATCTTCTTATAACTATGAAAGCTTTATATTTGCCATTGTATAATGTATATAAAATTTATGTGCAATTTTTACATGATAAAAATATCTGTACACAAAATTTTCATAACTGTGTGAGCTGTTTATTTGCTATTGTATGTATTATTAGATAAGTTCACTTTGTACACGGTGATATAAAGTTCTCGTAAGCCGGTTTCGAAAACTGCCGAAGCTGTATTCCAATTAGAAGTTTAGTTTAACGTATGCACGTCCGGTACTTTAAACACAATGAAGTCTGCGTTGTTGCCACGGCGAAGCTACTCATTGCTAGCGTATCGGTTGACAAGATTAAACCCTTTGCCACATAATCCCGAGTTTTCAACACCTTCAGGATAAACACTTTTAAAAACATTGTTGAAAAAGGAGAAAATGCTAGTACACAACATTTTCTCCTTGTCCTACAATTTTTTTTACCCTATCAGAGACAGAAATCGTCTATTGAGCAACATTTAATTTGTCGCCTGCAAAGGCTTTTAATTTGATCGAGTCCAAAATTTTGTCGTTTGTAAACAAGAAATGTGAATTTTCAACTTTAATTGGCTACATTTCCCTTACTAATTGGCGGATTTTTTTTTTTACCAATAAGGTTTAGCCTATTGATAATATAAAGAAACAGTGCAAGTTCCACGAAAATCTGACCACAAATGCAGACTTTATCGCGTAAACAAGAAATGTAAATTTTCAACTTTAATTGGCTTCTTTTGCCCCACTAGTCTTCCTTTGTTTTTCAAAACCAATAGGGTTCAAACTACAAATGATTTCAAGAAACTGTGCAAGTTTCGCAAAAAATCTAACCATATCTGAGACATCTGCATATTCCACGAACCTACTTTGGAGAGACTCGTCTCCCGAACGGACAAGTCTACTATAATAGCATATCCGATCTTTGTAAAACACATAAAGCTGATCTTCAAGGAAGCGGTCTGGGAATGTGCCGAGTATAAATTGTTCAAATTCAAAAATGTTTTACTAAACTAGGTTCCGAAACTGTTTTTCTACACAGCATTCTTTAGCACTGTTCAATATGGCATGGTATACGTGAACATGTTGTTTGCGGTAACAATTGGTTTGGTTTGTTTGCACATGGTTTTTTACGGCGATGCCAAAGGTATCTTAGTCATATGGACAACTGACCTATGGATCCAACCTCTTTGTCATGAAAGACACGTTTATAACTATTTCAGCGCCATGGGCGAAAACAATAGCTTTTGTGGACGTCATAGATCAACACCTGGCTAGATCTTTACCGTCCCCTTGTTTAGTCAAGTCTTTTAGATAAAGATCTTTCTGAGTTTAAAGTGGATGGTATTGCCAACCGCTGAAAGAGGAGTTTATATAAAGATACGCACTTAAAGAATTAGTCTGAGTTCACAGTGAAGTTATTTAGCACTATAACAGGGAATATAAACTTGTCAGATCTGTATTCTTTTACATCATTCCATCCATTTTGTACATTTACTTTTCATACGGAAAACTTTTTGACAAGGTTGTTACTAAGTGCTGAACCTGTTACAGAGTTTTCATTTTCAATAGTATATAATTCATGCAGTTTTAAAAAAGACATGTTATCTTCTTTAATGAAATGAAAAAGAAGGGAAAAAAACTTAGATCTAGTTTTAACGATTTGTCATCTGTAAACGTGTGATATGACACATTTTAGAGGAAATCAGGGCGTCAAATCTACAGATCAGTGTTTCTTACGTGTAAAATATAATTTTGGTTGCCTAGATGCTTTCATAGAAATTAAGGCTCTTAATACATCTTCCGGTACAAAGAGGTAATCTCAGTGGCCCAATCTCAGTTGCGTTTTAGTCAGTGTGAATCAAGTTAAGACTGCAGAGAATGTGTATGCTCATCGTGAAACTCAACTCGCTCCATTATTTTTGTTAAACTTGTACCAAAAAAAATCAAAGAACTGAAGGTACTAATTATCGGTGGTGGTAGAAATTTGCCAGCAATTAAGTTTTAATAGTGGACCATTCCATTAAAAATTCCTTCATCTGCCGGTTGATAACATTCTTTTTTTTTAAAGATTGGTTACAATATTGTATGACTACTTTCTATAACATCGTATATCTATGCGTTCTTTGTGTACTTTTAGGTGTTAGAAATTGTTTTGGGGTGTAATACAGGGGTCTGAAGTTTTTCCGAGTGTTTTGGGATGTTTGTGGGGTGTTTCTCTTCCTTATTTATCCTCGATGTAGAGTCTAGTCACTATGCCATTTCAAAGCTGCAAAACAAGCCAATTACCAATCTAGAGCTTAGTCTGTGACATTTAAGTCTGAAGTTCTTTGTTTGTGTAACTGGTTTGCAAGGTTTTAAAATCCGCATGTTCTTTTTACATATCACATGACATAGACGAGTCTGTTAACTGATCTTCGAGGAACTATTTTACTTGAATTAAAGAAGTTAGTCAATGTCACGGAATTCAGTTCGACGGTTTAAGGACGTAAGGTCATCAGCTGCTAAAAAATGAATATAAAAGATTTTCTACTGGCTTAGAACATTCGGTTGAACATTCATTTAAAGAACAAAAGATTTACAGTGTACAGTACAATGCTGGCTTCAGACTGTTCCAAGGGTTGCTATAATTCGAGATTCAAAGACTTTTAATCCGATCGTCTAAGATGTTGTGCTAAAACTAATGGAACTGTCATTACACATATCTGTATAAAAATGAATGGCCATAATATATCGTCGGCCCCGATCGAAAGTGTCGTAAATAAAATTTTCCAAAATTTACGTTGCTTGCACTTTCAAACTTTGAAGTATTCCCGCGTTAAATACGGAAACGTCAGGTATTTCATCCAACTAAAAAAACCCAAAATACTCATGTGAGCAAATATCGTATCGTGACCGGTCGATTTCCACCTCGATTGAGAAGGATGTATCTACATGATGACCACCAAAACAATCTCTGTAGAAAACTAGAGAAGTCTTAATGTTCATTACAGCTAGGCATCTTGTCCATCTGGACTGTAAGTAACCAAAATATATCTTTATCAACAGAAGGCATAAAATCTATCTTTCAACCGAAAAATAACAGAATCGGAAAAAATGGATAGGATATGGTTTTTGCACACCTAACCATTAAGACGATTACTTGCACGCAGTTTATGTATTACAACATTCTGCTAAATCAAACCCTATCCCAACAATTCCGTCTTTACCGATTCTGAGGTTTAAGGCCATTGAAAAGTTTGTTGGAGAAAATACTGCGAAATTCTTCTCCATGGCTGTTCTATCAAAGAAAATTCCTTTCAATGAAGGCACATTAAATTTGTCTTTTCAAATGCTTTCACTTTCGACGTTCCCAAAGCTTTAATACTGGTAACGAGTTAGACTAACTGAACTGTATTGACATTAATCTATAACACAGCGTCCACCAAAATTATGTTATTCTAGTGAAAAAATGACAACAGTCTAACTGAATGGATAGAATTTAATTCTTGTACACCTAACCAGTGAGACGATCACAAGCATGCAGTTTGTTGTTTATAACCATATCCTGTTGAGTTTATCCTTTACAAAAAAGTACCATATTTTACTACCCTGATGAAGAATGCTTTTTAAAACTTTTAAGCAAAGATGCTGGCCACCTATAGTTTCTGCATTTGCTACAATGCTTTCTATTCTATGAAAAATTTATCGTCCGCAAATGCTTTCAATTTGCACGATCCTTAAGCTTTGACGTCCGGTAAAGGATTAAATTAACTGAACTGGGTTGACATTTATGTGCATTCACACAGTATATATTAAATTTTATGCATTTCTAGTGGTATAATGACAAGAATCGAAATGAATGGATAAAATGTTAATTATTGCACATCTAACTAGGGAGACCATAACAAGCATACAGTTTGTGTATCTAATACCATATCCAACTTAATGTACCCTTAACACCTCATTTAACTCTTTCAGTGCCAAATAAATAAACTCGACCTCTTTCTTTCTCTCGACGGCTCTAAAAACAACCCATTGAAACTTACAAAGATTTTGATTGTATAGGCTTCACTACAAAAGCTGACGGTATAGATCAAAGATCAGACTGCACGTTCCGTGCAGTCTGATCTTGATCTGTGCCGTCCGCAAAAGTCACGGTTTTCGCCTATGGCGCCGAAAAGGTTAATACTACCCTGAAGAAGAAGGCTTTTTGAAAACACACTGGGAATAGGATAAAGTACTGGTAACGAGTTTGTACTTCTTTTCTCACAATTTCTGTCCTATCAAAGAGAATTCATTTGATTTAAGCCGAATCTTATTTGTTGTCTATAAATACTATCAGCTTGAAGATTCTAAAACTATGTCGTTTGGTGAAGAGTTAATACTGCTGACCCAAACAAGCATAGAATTTTTTGTACTTGTTTGTTTAGACTGTGGTGTCCATGATCGTGAGGTAGAGCGTCGGTCTCGACCGTCAAGGTCACGAGTGTTCGATTCCGGGGAGCGGGCGTCACCTTTGGGACTGATCATTGGCTCTCAAATTCGGCTCGAGTACTGGTGTAGTTCCTACGAAGCAGAGTCGAGAGAGATAAGTATAAGTTGCAAGAACTTGCTTCTCAACGGATGTAACTTAAAATACAATTACATACATTAGATTGTTTATGTTTATTGGTATCTACAGGGTTTCAAGCAAATAATAATAATATTAATAATAAAGATAATAAAAGCGCAGAATGCCGATCAAGATCAGACTGCACGTATTAACACTCTGATCATGATTTTGATCAACACTATCCTCATAAATAAATTCATAGCCGCATATGATGGGGAAAGGGATCATTTGTCGCACATACCGTGACATTTAAACATAATGTCACATCTGGCTATTTATACACCACATATGTCGCCTTTTAGCTTCACCGAATACAAAAATAGACCTTGAAACAACTATAAATTGAAAAAGACATAATACAAGGAAAATGAAAGTAAGGACACGTGCAGGAACACCTCGGTGATTCGAATATTCACGAAGAATAAAGAAATCGACTCGAATTATAAGTGTTCGTACTATCGAAAATGTACTTTAACTTACTAGTTTTAAAGGGGATACAAACTGTAATTGAGCCATACTCTGTGTAAAGGGGGCTTAATGCATCTGCGAAAAATATCGCATAGTCTGACCTGAGTAGAAACTTTTCGCTTTTGGTAAATTTTCTGTATGTTAAAGGACCAGTCTACCTAATGACACAGTTAGTTGTAAGAAAAAAAAGGATTTTGTATTGGTTCATGATTATGTGAGGACTTGCCTGGTATCATGCATCACGGCGATGCCAGAGTATGGCTTGTATTTATTGCGTCATATGATTTTGATGCGAAAATCGACAAGTTTGTTAACTGTAAAAATCTGTCTCAGTGACCACCTTTAATTAGCAAGCAGTATGTATCAATAGCTTATAATGCGTCCCAAACGATTGATTGATTGTATGATGTTTAACACCGTTTTCAACATTATTTCAGTTATATCGCTGCGGCCGGTACACCTATCCTTGCTTTCCTGGAGTTTCCTTTACCAGTACTCCGCACAATATTATTTCCAAGCCACTCGCTGCTTTCCCACATAACCATCGTCGTTACAATGCAGAGCAGTGAGAGAGGAATGAATCCTGTCGCGATGATTATCATCAATCCTCGGAAAGAAATTGGCCGAGCTGGGGATCAAACCAGCGTCCTCCTGTTATCAAGTGCTGTACGCTACAGATTGAGCGTACCTTCTTATTAGACAACACTACTAGTCTAGTTTAAAATCGCCCGTAATTAAAGTATTTGATGAACAGACAGACAGACACAAAGAGAGACAGAGACAGGCACAGACAGAGTCGATGCATTGTGTAATTTGGGTCAAAAAGAAATATGCTGAATGTGCAGATGAACATTAAAACAGCACAAAAGTGCAGCCGACCAGTAAAAAGACGTAAGTGCATTTATTGTGCTGAAAAGGGAAAACGAAGCCTATTATTGTCTTTATTGTTCATTATCAATAAAATAATGTTATCATCACATTCGAGTCATGCTATGTGAAAAGCGGACTTAATGCATCTGCAAAAAGTTATCGACCCATGTCAGCCTGCGCGGACCTGGGTCGAAACTTTTTGCTTTCTGTAAATTTTCTGTGTCAAAGGACCATTCTACCTCCAGATCCAGTCGATTGCCAGACAAAATGGATTCTTATGGATTATGATTATGTAATGACTTTCTTGGTATAACTGATCACGGGGATGTATTAAGCTCCCTTTTGCCAGAGCACCGCTCACATTTAAAATTTCACTTCAAGGAAACTACTTTTTTATTTAGGTTTATGTGTTATCTTTAGACGTCTATTGCTTAAATTGTCCCACAATCTTTCTTTTGTCACGAAAGTTTCATCAGTTTTCTATTCTGATACTTCGGGGTTTTTTTGCGTGTGTGTTTGTTTGTTTGTTTGGTAATTTATTTTGTTTGGTAATTCATTAACAAAAATATGTTCTAAGAAAATCTGCCATTAAGTTAGACTGGAAAAGATTTCAGCGGCGCTTTGGGCAAGGGGTTTGAAAGCATTTTCGTGATGCATTATTCCAAGCAAGTCATCACATAAAAATGGATCCATGAAATATATTTGTTTTTTGTTTTTTTTTTCATACAACTCCCTTAATCATGAGGTAGAATGATCCTTAGAGATGCAGCCGAGCCCAAGCAGCACATTTAGTAGCGTACAGAAATTGGGAACAGAAGGTTGCTGATTCGAATCCCCAGCTCGGCTAATTTCTTTCCGTGGATTGATGAAAGTCATTGCAACAGGTTTCACACCTCTCTCACCGCTGATCATTGTTTCCACGATGGAAATGTGGGAAAGCAGCCAGTTGCTTGGGAAGAATATTGTGCGAAGTACTGGTATAGGAAATTCCAGGAAAGCATGGATAGATGCAACAGCCACCGCGATATAACTGAAATAATGTTGAAAACGGACTTAAGCGCCAAAGACTCAATCAGTCAATCAGTGAACATGCAGAACATTATAAAAAAGCAAAAGATTTCGACCTGTTTCAGCCTGAGAGGACTATGCAGGCTGACATGAGTCGATGCCTTTTCATTTTTATTGACTCAATTGTCTTATTCGTATTTGATCATTAGTGCGTCGAACACATTTTTAATTGCTTCTATAAACAGTGGAGATCAACATCAGACTGCACAGAGGGTGAAATTCTTAGTCTTTTTCTCCATAATTTTCTAACTTTGAAAGAAACACAACTTCTGATTGGCTAAACCGAATTACTGTCAAGTTTGGAAAAACTTAGAGAATAAGACTGAGAATATTCTTAAGAATGTAGCGAATACGGGCCCTGCTGATCTTGGATCTAAACTTTCCGAAATGTTTGTAGACTTTACGACCATACAGCCAGAAAACAGTGACCCATTTCACAAACTTAGAATGTCTAAATGAGTAATCTGGTAACCTAAAAAAAAAAGCAATTTTCAAAAACCGCAGACAACACAGAAAAAGAAAGAATAGGCTTGGCGTATCAAGCATATCTTCATGGTGAGCAAGTTTCATTATTTTTCATATCTACATTTCTTGATATGTCACCCAAACGCCGCAATGCGCAACTCAATGAGCTTTTCTGGACAGTGTAGATCAAGACCATTTTTCACAGAACGCGCAGTCTATTTTATTCACTGTCCGTTATGGTGAGATTTTCTAGGAGAAAAGAGCTTTTAAATAACGATAAATTGGGGTCTTTAGAATAGCTAGAAATTTTCATTTATAAATTTAGCAGTCTTAACTCTTTACAACATGACAAAATTTTAGACCGGTTCAAGTTGAAAGCATTTGCAGACGACAAATTCAAAAGTGGCAAAAATGATGAAATTTATTCTCGATAGGGTGGAAAACATTGTGGGAAAAGGAGAAAATGCTGGTTACCAGCATTTTCTTCTTTTCCCACAATGTTTTCAAAAGGCTTTCCCTTCAGGGCCGTCAAAACTCGGGATTGTGTGGTATAGAGTTAATTTTAACTCTTATACCGCTAGATAAATGAAACATAATCATTGTCAGCAAACAAAAGCTACTTGTAACATCCAAGGCTGTTTCGACACCAAAGTATCTCTTACAATATCGGATCGTGTAGATCATTTGATCGGACTACATGTTCTGTGCAGTTCGATCTTCATCCACTGTCTTCAAATAAACCTTCTTGTCTCAGCCGACATAGACGAAAGAAGCCACAAAATGTCAACTTTTCCGCATTATAGACTTTACAATTCAAATTTATAGCATATTTATGGGCCGTCCATTAACTAATCTTTGATGGATAGAGTTTATTTTTGGCAAGGCATTTCTATTTATAAATTAAAGCTTCGCTTTTTGACAGGGTAATTAAAAGTGTCATTTTCACTTCCGCAACCTTCGACTTGTGCATTACCGTGTTATTCTACTTGGACACAAGTTATGCTGGATTTTCAACAGTTCCATATGATTAACAAGTTCGTACTTTATATTTTGTTTCATTGAACACCGTTTGAAAATCCACCGAGAAATGAAAAGTAACATTGCTGTTAAATGCAGTGTATAGAACAAAAGCATTATTACACACTAGTTGAAAGTTTGAAAATCTTTAGGGAAAGAATTGATGGGGCGTTAGAGTTGCCAATGAAAACATTATAAAGTAATTCGCCGTTTCACTCATTTTTCTCAGATTTTTTTTTCTAACCAATAATTGAGCGGGACTGTGCACCAAGATCAGCCTGCAAATATGAACCATCCAATCTCATCTGAAATATTTGACTATGTTTTGCCTGTTTCAGAGGTAAACTAAAAATTGATATTCCCCTTTTTCAGTTTGTTGTAATACTAGTATGCCATGGGTTATCTAGCAAAACTTATCCGTTAGTTATTGGCTCTGCATATTAACCGATCCACACTCTATTCCATTTCTTTACTCTTATACTAAGCATCTGACGGCCATTACTTTTTTTTCTCTTTGTAAGGTTTAAAGGCCAAAATATCAAAGCAGGTGTCATAATACATCTAAATTCAAATCAAAACATTTAAAAGTATGAAAAATATTGTGGAGATGACAGTCTGTTATCGTGTGGTCGGACCATGCTGGCAGAAAAAAGAATTTTAAAATCAGGCAAAAAGTAAACAAAAGACAGCTACCTGGCAGGTTTTAACCTAGTTTTGAAATTAATTTCTCTGTCAGCAACTAACACTTGGACCAACCGTACAATGACAGATTGCTATCTTCACAATAATTTCCATCCTTTTAAATGGTATGATATAATTTCAAATGCATTTAAACACCCGCTTTGTTTACTTTTGGACTTTATTGTTACTTTAAGCATGATATTGGGTTTAAAAAGGTATGACCTGCACATATATTTGAGCCATGCTCTGGCAAAATGGGACTTAATGCATCTGCGTGAGACATCACATGATCATGGATCCATTCAGTACATTTCGTTTAACAACCGACTGAATCA
The DNA here is from genome assembly GCA_946811185.2 of Hippopus hippopus. Lineage (NCBI taxonomy): Eukaryota > Metazoa > Mollusca > Bivalvia > Cardiida > Cardiidae > Hippopus > Hippopus hippopus. Next base: position 28,496,789 of record OX328103.1, read on the forward strand.
TGAGGCATGGAACCGGTCCCTGGACATACAGAAAATTGGACAATAGCGAAAGTTTCGGCCCAGGTCAGCCTTCGCGGACAGCGCAGGCTAACCTGGGTCGATACTTTTCGCAGATGAATTAAACCCCTTTTCACAGAGCATGGCTCACTTGTTGATGAAAATTAAAATATACCATAATTCGTTCATTGACAAGATTCTTGAAAGCGAATTACATGTATATTCCGTGAGCCTACTTCATTAAAGCACGTCTTCCAAGCTAACCAGATTACTATAATTTTTGTTACAATAACCTTTCTGACCCCTGTAAAATCACATAAAACCGTTTTCACGGACACAGGCTAAGAGTGTGACAAAGTAAATGCCAGACTGTAATATAACAGAGTATTGATAACCGATTCGAATCATACATCAGTTTTTTTTTTCGGGAAAAGGCACATATAACAGACATAAGTTGACATGCAGTAATCAATTAACCAGCTGCATCAGGTCATGGCTTTGATGCGCATCATGTCATATTGACATGCTTATGTCCGTATGTTAATTTGTATTTACTAATTGTACATATACAATACCGTGTGTGTGTGTGTGTGTGTGTGTGTGTGTGGGTGTGTGGGTGTGTGTGTGTGTGTGTGTGTGTGTGTGTGTGTGTGGGTGTGTGGGTGTGTGTGTGTGTGTGTGTGTGTGTGTGTGTGTGTGTGTGTGTGTGTGTGTATATATATATATATCTCTCTCTCTCTCTCTCTCTCTCTCTCTCTCTCTCTCTCTCTCTCTCTCTCAAAAGTGAGCTTAATGCATCTTCGTGGTGCAATATACAAAGCAAGTCATCACATAAATACGGATCCATAAAAAAAATCCATTTTGTCTAACAACTGACTGAACCATGAGGTAGAATGGTCTTTGGATATGCAGAATATTGACCAACACCAAAAGGTTTCGACTGCGCGAATTGCGAAGGCTGACCTGAGTCGATGCTTTTTGCAGGACCATCCTACCCCCTTTATCACAGAGGACGGCTCAAATACATTGCATCTGTTAAAGCTGCTTAGCCCTAAAGCTGCTAAGCGCGACTCAGGGACCTTTTGCAGACAGTGTAGATCAAGATCAGACTGCACAGAACGTGCAGTCTGATCTTGGATCTACACTGTCCGGTTACGAGATATTTGTCCCCCAAACTATAACTTTGACATAGCAACATTTGGGTTTTAACTGTCGGTTCGAAAGTTTGATTGAACTTGTTAAGCAGGTTAAGTGTTTAGTCGCACTTCCATGTTTCCTAAGTTTTATTTAGTACTTTACCTCTTTCAGCGCCATTGGCCACAACAGCGGCATGTGCAAACGTCATAAATCAAGACCGTGCAGTCTGGTCTCAATACTGTCCGCTTGTTGGGAAAACCCTAGTAGAGTTAATATGTTTTCAACAGTTTCTTGGCTAAAATACGACGGCTGACTGATAGGTTGTGAGCCTTATGTGTAAGGATCTGACTTTTGGCGGACATAATTTTTCTGCATAATCCCCTCTAGTATCTATACACTTTTTCCGACGATGTTTAAGGGCCCAAGTGCCAATTTTAAAGAACTGCTTTTCTTGACCATTCAGAAAGTCCCCCAATGCATGTATGACATCATCATTTGAGCAAAAGCTGAGTATTGGAAGTGGCCTTTTTCAATGTTTGAGATAGATGAAAGTCTGATGGAGCGAGATCAGGCGTATGCTTGATCAATTCAAAGTCACATCCGTTAATGGCAGCCAAGGTAATGACAGACTTGTGAACAGGGGCATTGTCCGTGTGGAAGAACACATTTTTTACTGAGTTCTCCGCAGCGCTTGAGTTTAATATTTTCTTTTAACTACCTAAAAAAGTGATGCATTATATGCGCCATTGATTGTTTGTTCCTTTTGCAGATAATCTACTACCAGAGTACCATCAGCATCCCGGGCAACCGAGGTCATAACCTTTCTAGCTGATGGAACAGTCTTTGCCTTTTTCGTATGGCGTGAGTTAGGGTGTTGTTTTGCCGCTTGGGATGAAATGATGGGCCCACGTTTCATCTATACTCACAAACCTCTGTAAAAAGTTCGCAGGATTTGCCTCTAAAATATTCAGATTAACACGCGACAAAGTCCGCCTGGTGTGCGGCTGATCAAGCATCAGAAGTCTTTGTACCAAATGGGCTGAGAGTTGTCTCATTGCAAGATCTACCGTAAGAATGGAATGTTACTCTTTCATGTGAAATCCCAGCTGTACTAGCTATATCTCTTTAACTTGCCTGTCAGGCAGAACAATATCATTGCCTTTATTGTCCATTTCTGGCGTTTAAACAGTGACAGGCCTTCCAGTACAGGCGCAATCCTCAAGGCTCTGCCTGCTGAGTTTTACACTTAAGCTGCTAAGCACTACTTTGTGGGCCTTGGTGGACAGTGTGGATCAAAATCAGACTGCACAGAACATACATTCCTGTCTTTTGATCTATACTGTCCGTTGCTGTAAGATTTCTCCGGCGAGCAAAATTTTTAAATCGTAAACTGTGAAAGGTAGGTGGCATTTTCCAGCCAATAGTGAAAACCTATCAGGTTTTCACTATTGGCTGGAAAATGCCACCTACCTTTTCACTGTAGCATACGAAGGGGCATCATTCCTTAGTTTCTCATGTAAAATTTTTAATTCACTTCTCTTTCAGCGATTTTGTCCATGTTGCAAAAGTCACTTGCCTTTTACACTTTTAATTCAATAATTGCATGGTGGTTAATACTGTTTTCCATATTATTTCAGTTAAATCGCGGCGGACAGTGCATCTATCCATCTTTCCGAGAGTTTTCTTCTTACATAAACCATCGTCGAAACAATGATAAGCGATGAGAGAGGAACTGATCCTGTCACAATGACTACCATCAATCCTCGAAAAGAAATTGGACGAGCTCGGGATTCCAACCAGCGACCCACTGTTCTCAAGTCCGATAAGCTACTGACTGCACTACCTGGGCTCGGCTTGTTTACTTTATAGTGCTACCTCCTCGACATAAAATTACTAAATAACACCCGTGTTCGGTCGGGTTCACAGCCTTGAATAGACAAGGAACTATAAGGCTGAAAAAGGACATCCCTGCTTAACTCCTTCAATACAAAGCTCACAAGTTAACAAATCAGCCGTCGTACGTGTGTTTGATATCCTTTCTACTGTACTTGATAGAGGACGTTCGCATTAATTTTTGCAAGTATCAAATCATATTGTTCTAAAAATAAAGAAGGTCTCTTATTCTTACTCGATGAAAACTCCAGTCAATACCTTTTAAATAGACATATGGCTTCTAACGAGTTGGATTGAATCCTACTTGTTACGATACAACGATTTAACGACATACTTTGCCTTTGGTCTCCCTGCCATGGTAAGCATGGTCATCCTGCATCTTTTATTATGTAAGCTACAGTTTCCTTTCATTTTAACCTCTTACATATATTTTTATTGCTTTGAACATCAATTTCACGTCATCAGAGCAACAAATTCTATGACTTATAATAATGGCTCTTGCCAGCTGTTTCCTGGAATCCCAACAAGTTTGACTCTGCTCATTACGGGACTTGAACTAAGAACATCAAACACGGCACGCAAGCCCTCTACCCCATCAATACTTTATCCAACCATGCAGATGCATGAACAGCCAAATTAATGTTCTATTCTGTCGTGGAACGGGGGTATAAATCGCAAACCTTAAATGAAGATTATTTTCATCTTTATTTTCCTTTTTTTGCATTATCAACAAAGTAGTTCTATTTGTTCACAAACAAAATGAACAAATGGCAAATACGAATGTCCATTTGGATAACACGTTTGGTTAACGAACACGATGGGAGATGTCGAAGCACTGCCGCACAGTTTCTTGATTATAAAGACAATGTAATTTTGAGAAAAAGATGGAAACACCTCAAGGGCACATCGTATTATTTTACCGAACAATTTTCGAAGGAAGTAGCCGACAACCGAAAAGGAAGAAAAAGCTTTTTCAAAAATGAAAGCAGAGAGACAGGAAGGCAAAATATAGTGTAGTGGGTGGCTTACGGCGGCTCTCTACATCGATGGAAAGGCTGTTAGGGACTAGGGGTGTGAGGACAGTCAGACTGATGTTGTATTATGAAATGTGAATGGACTATATGCAGCAAAGTTTGAGATTGATTGATTGTTTGAGTAAAAACAATACCATTCTTTTGCATGGGTCTTTGGACTGTTTCAAAGAGAATACTTATTCTTTTTGGCTATCCTTCGCATATCTTTAGTGACCTTTTACAAACAGACATGCAAAGAGGCCTAGTGGTGGTAATATTTTTTTTTAGGAAGTCTTTGAGAGAAGGTAATAACATTATTTGAAAAAAAAAAAACATTATACTATTTCTACACCTGTATTGAACGACGCAGAATGGTTCGATGGTGATTGCAGTCGAGAAAAATCAGCTTATGATGAAGCATCGCCAGTTTTCCGAAGTTGCAAAACTGAAACTAGCAGAAAGTACTTGTTAGAATGTAAAAATAACTTTAAGTTTTTAGTTCGTCATAAGAAACGCGCTTTCAAGCTCTAACAGAAGGCTACAGGACATTGAAAATCTAAAACTTTTCAAACCGTAAGATTTCTGGGAAATATTTCTGGAAAGAGAAAGTCGCACGTGACAAACCAATTAGTCTTAATGAAATTTTCCATTATTCTCGACCCTCGATAATGACATATTTCAGACTGGATAGTGAGGCAAACGATTTTAGAGCGAATAACAATTTTGATCCTCCTGATTTGACAATGAAATCGACTTTCCAATTACACAGGAAGCTATTTTAAATGGTTTGGAAAAACTGAAATGTAATAAAGCATGCGCTAAATAAAGATTGTTTGCTTAATGAGTATTTTATAGGAGGTATAGATGTTTTGATTCAATTCATATGGGATTTATCTAACGCAATTTCGAGTTCGGGTTTCCTCCCAGATCAGTGGAGGGAAGACTGTTTGAAAAGGGGTCTAAAAAAGATGGAATAATCATATGAATAATCAAAGAGTCATAACTCTTCTTAGTAAATCTTTTGTTTGTCTTAAGTATTTTCTTCTATTTTAAATATGTCAAAATAATTGAAATGTCAATTTTTTGTGAAAAATATATGTTTATATCTGATGCTATGTTAGATTTCACAGAAGAAAAATCTTTTGTGGATACCTTTTTCGCTTTAAATGCTATTGTTGAGCACTTCTTGAAAACTAATAAGATATTGTATGTAGCTTTCCTTGATTTAAACAAATGTTTTCATAGTATTTCTAGAAACACGCTTTGGTAGAAACTTTTCAAACGTGGTATACGAGATAAATCTTTCGAATTGTTAAAATCTTTCGTATTGTTAAACATATGGTTAAAGATATTAAATCTTGTGTGAAGCTTTTTGATAATTACTCCGACTTTTCGTTTGGCATTCAGTTGGATTAAGATAAAGGGAGGTAATCTCACCAATTTTTATGACCCTTTTTCTTGGTGACAAAGTTATTTTCGCAAAAAGATTTGGATTCCAGAATTTTCTCTAAGAAAGTATATGTTATTAATTGTATTACTAGTTACCTCGATACTGCAATATTTGGAAATTTGTCGAAATTATTACAAGATAATCTAGAATTTTTACACGAATACATTATTGTTTATACTGGGGTCTAAAGGTAAAGGAGTCGAAAACAAAAGTAATGGTTTTAGATAAAAGGGGTAATCTGCTACAAGATAAAAATTGGACTTACAATGAATGACTCTAAAAGTTGTTTTTGGTTTCCACGGAGTTTAATGTAAATGATCAGTGTCTTATCGGAAAAAGCTCTTAAAGCTATGTCTGGTTTTTTTTTTAACAGTTGTAGAAACGTCGCGCTGAAACCTAAAACACTTTGTCAACTTTTTATTCTTTTTTAGGCTCGATTTTGAATTATTCTTCTGAAATATCTGTTTTTAAACAATCTAATGAGATTGAAAGGATTTACCTAAAATTTTGTAAGCGTGTTTTAGAAATTCCTTTGAATGTATCTATGGCAGTCCTACTGTGTGGAGAACTCGTAAGATATCCGTTGTAGATATATATTGCGCATTACCGTAGAATCATAAAATGATGGTGTAAAGTTATACACTCAGATATAACAAGTTTGACACAGTTCCTTGTGACATGCCGGGAATTAGACTGTCTGCACATTCTTTATAAATACAAACTGGACGATATGGTCAAAATAGCCATGTGATTTGAATGAATTAGAAGATACACATGTAAAATGTTTTATGTATGTGCCTAAGTTTTGTTATTCGAAAAAAAAACGTACCGGCATCTTTTGTCAGAAATGCTTCTGTGTATCACTATGACACCTATTTCAATCTAAAGAGAAGGAGACATTGTGTAGCATTGCTCACTTTCTTAGGGAAGCACTCTTCTTGCGAAACAAGTTGCAAGTATGAGAAATTAAAAAAAAAAATCATTTGAAAATTACTGACTGCATTACTTTGTATTGTATCGTTATATTTCTTTCTTTGACTTACTCTCCAAATCATTATTTCAAAACGCTCAAGACCGAATTCAGTATGCCAGTAGTGTGCAAACCATCAATATATTATACAGAGAAAAGTAAGGAAAATGAATCGCTTTTCAATAGTAGTTCCTTACAATGACACAAAGCACAAGAGCTTGGTAATAGCTTGTGGGACTATCACGCTACCATAACAAGCCGTAATTTTATAGATAATATTCAAACAAGAACGGTGACGTCAAATCTGTGCCCGTGCTTATAACACTTGAGTCCTTGTTCAACTGAGTTCGTGCTCATACTTGAGGTCTCATTTATGCTTAAAAGCAGTACCATAAGATTTATAAAATTACATTTCTTCAACTTTGACATTTCAAGCTCAGCTGCATTGAGCACAAAATAAAAAAGTTTTATAAGCATTGACCATGGTCTTGTCGATATAGAACCAATTGCAAGACGACCGCCATAATATATATATATATATTACAAAGAAATCTAAATTGCGGGCTTTTTTTTTCCCAGTGAAATTTTGATTCAAAACAATAAAAGTTTAAATGGGCGCCTATCAATAAAACGATAAAAATGTTCAAAAAAATGACTACTACTAAATACTAGTGATAACTATGATGATACTCTATCACAGCACGATATTAAACGTATAATTTGGTGAATCATGGTGTAACTCGGTACAGTTCTATTAACCCGGAAAAATCTAAGGCATTAAGGTAAACTGATTGATTTATGTAGAGGAAGTTAATAAAATTAATAGAATGTTTCAGAACTTTGACAGTCGCATTGCTATCAAAACCCCTTAGAGTTTGATTAAGTCGTGGCCTCTACAAGACGGTGGAATATTTTGTATACCGGTATGTAAAAATGTACGTTTCACATGTAAGCATGTTTTCTTTACTTAAATGACGAAAAAAAAAGAACATACAAAGGCTGAGAAGAAGATCTAATTCTATTAGCGGTATTACTTTTTTCTTTTATTTCAGTTGACAATAGGATATTACGTTGAACTCTTTACCGGGAAAATAGTCCAAGGCTTATTCAAATCGACAGTCGTTGAAAACTGCAAACTAAATCTAGCCTAGATTGGTCGGGTTTGACTTTGAACGAGTAACACAAAAAGGAAAACATTTAGGAAAAGGAAAAAATGCAGGCTAAAATCCTTCTTTCAAAGGGTCATGAGGCATAGTTTATAAAAGTCTTAAAATATTTAAAATAATTTTACCAAGCAAACTATATTCCACTTAGGGAGAATATTTCACTTCTTAAAAAAAGGGGTCCTGCGTGACTCAGTGGTAGGACTCGTGACCTGGAGGCCACGGGTTCGAGCCTCACTGGATCCACTGTGTTTTTCGCGGGAGTGTCCTTGGGTAAGACACTTCAGAGCCCTAGCCTAGTACTGATGAAACCCAGGAAATACATGAATACACGGTTTTTGTTAGCTGTCGCCGTGATATGACTGAAATAGTGTTGAAGTCGGCGTAAAACACCATTCAATCAATCAACATTCACTCCATAAAAGAATCTTCCGAATTTGTACACGCTGTGTGGTATACGCTATACCTTGCGTTATGAAAATGTAATTTTATGTTAATTAAGATAGCCATTATCATACGTACATAGACATGGTGTCATGTCTGTATATACGATACATAATTTGCCTGTCAGACATAGAACAAAAAGAATCATTTGATGTAAGCATCCTCAAACTATTATACTTGTGAGGACATGTAATCCGTAAAGCACCTTTCAAGTTCTCTGTAATGCATAACTAGTGTTATTGTTATTATTATCATCATCATTATTATATTACTACTACTACTACTATCATCATCGAGATTACAATCATCATGTTCCTACTATTGTTTTTGTTCCTGTCGTTGTTGTAATTGCTGTTGTTTATGTACAGTTCAACTGTCGTTGCTTTACTTTGCCTCTTTATTTAAAATGAGTTATAGCTTACTGACTTACCGACTAGGTGACTGATCGATTGACCGATTGAATGGTTCATTGATTAATTGATTGACATAGGTTTGCATATTATCATTTCCTCTACTGTAAAGCACTCTTATATAATTCCCATGACTAACACTTCATACTATATGCTGAACATAGTTTTGACGATATCGATGTTTGGAAGCAGCCAATGGCTTGGAATAAGTACTGTGCGATGTGTTGTAAAAGGAAAGTTCAGATAGGTGCACTGGCCACAGGAATATGACTGGAATATTATTGAAAAAGACTTTAAGACCTACAAATTCTAACCATGTACATTGAGAAAAGCTTTCTGTCTCAGGTCTTCTTGTCCTTAAATAGTACATTTGCATAATTGTTTCTTAACTTGCAACATTACCAAAAATAGACTTTTTTTGTAGCTATTGAAGAGCAAGGTCAGATTGCATGGAATACGTTCTCTATTGTTCTTCGTTTATTATCATAGACATAAACAACTTGCACAAACAGCTTTTATAATTGGCCTGCAACACGCAAAAATGGGCATTCGGACATTTGCGTGAAGTGTCGTCTCGGATCAGCCTGCGCAGTCCGCGCAGGCTAATCCGAGACGGCACTTTACGACTACATTAGACTTTGTCCAACAGTAGACTTGCGTGAAGCAGAAAATCACACACGATCGGAAAGTGTCGTCTCGGATCAGACTGCGCGGACTGCGCAGGCTGATCCGCGACGACATTTTACGCAAATGTCCGAATGCCCCTTTTCACGTGTTGCAGGCCAGATTATAGCAAAGATTGAACCCTATCATTGATTTAGGAAACGCCCATCTTTGAATTAGGAACGTTATTTTTGACTTATTTGGTAGAATAAAAAATAAATCCCTTCAGAGAGACTATTTCTGCAAGTACTGGACATAGTAGACCAATGATAAGATTGAACGTTCTCTGCAATCTGATCTTGATCTATAATGTTAATGCACATCTAACATTATACCCAGGAGATGAAGGGTTATTCCGGAAAAGTCTGCTTTGATTTATCGTAAAGGCTAACAGTTTTAATGTTATGAACAATAATTGTATTGTAGATCATAATTATGTAGTAGAAACATCAATGTCTCCGCGTAAAACGATAAATTGATAGGTTCCGTGTTGTGAGCATCAATAAATTACGTTATTCCTTTAAAATAAGATGCACTTGAACACAGTGGCACCTGCCGATGGCTGTTTGCTTCCTGCAGTACATCCATTCTTTAAAATATAGCAGCTAAAGGAAAAATTTGCTCGTAATGATCAATGGCTTTTGCTACGATACTATCAAAGGTATTAGTGTAATCAACTCTACCTGGATCCGTGTTCACCAAGCATTCTGAAGAGCAACCTTGGTCTTATTTACAAAGATTTTCTAAGTTTGAAAGTAACACGACTTCTGATTGGCTAAACCATTTGGTTTAGCCAATCAGAAGTTCTGTTACTTTCAAATACAGGAAATCCCAGAGAATAAGACTATGAATGTACATAAGAATGGTTGGTGAATACGAAACCATGATGCTGATTGCCCCTGTTGCACAAAAAATGATTCCACTGTCGTCTCAGGCATTTTTTTTTTAAACTCAGTAATGACTTGAACCCTTGAGCCTAATGTGAAGTCATATCACAGTGAAGGATGAGTCCAGACATACATATAATTATCCTTTTACCAAAAGACCCAGAGTTTTAATGACCCCAAGGAAGATGGCTCTTGAAAACATTGTGGAAAAGGCAGAAAAGATGGTAACCAGCAGTTTCTCCTTTTCCCACGATGTTTTCTACCCTGCCAAAGACAACTTCCGCTATTTATACCAAATTTACTTTGTTGTCAGCAAATGTGTTAGATTCGGACACGTGCAACATTTTTCCCCATTTGGTAAGGGGTTTAAGAGGACCTAAGATCAGATATCATGTTCGGAATATTTCAATTCAGATCTATAATGTTTACAAAAGCAACTCATAAAGGGTTCAGTGCTTTAACCCTTTGCCACACAATCCCGTGTAAAAAACTTTTGATTACTTTGTTTGAAAATGAGAAAATGCTATTAACCAGCACCCTCTCCCTTTTTCATCAATGTTTTCTACCATATCGACGACTAGCTTTATCACTGAAGCCACGTTTAATTTGTCGTCTGCAAATTCTTCCAATTCGGACAAGTCGAAAATTATATCGTTTTGTAAAGATATAGGGTAAACTTCGTATTTCTTTCACATACTTCTTTTTCCATAAACCGATTTTGCCATCTTCTCTTTAATATTCATAGAAATTATTATTTCAGTCATATGGCTGCGGCATCGTAGAAATATCTATCACCGGCGAAAGAGGGATTCTTACCTTGACGTAATGACTATAATCAATGCTCAGAAAGAATTTGGCCGAATTGGGTTTTGAGTCAGGGACTCCTGGGTTCTAGGACCTGCACGTTACCGACTGATGCACTGGGCTAGACCACAACCTGGGAGTGTAAATTGATTCATCTTACGAGTATAACACGTGACAACTCTCAAATTCATAGTCAGTACAATATATAATTCACAAAATGCTCTAACCACGACATAAGTATGTCAGTATGTCAAAAAAGACACATTTTGAATCTGTGAACACGATTTTATTGTCAGTTTTGAAGGAAAACCACGTATAAATTAAAGATGATCGGCTGAAAGGCACAAAAAGGAACTGTTCCGAATAGCTATTCATGGCAGGTTTACGACAGCTTTTTATAATAATACCGTGTAACACAATACTCTTTTCAACTCCTTTGGCTGGGAGGCTAGAATCAAAAGATTTCTTTTCACCTTTTTTTTTTGTCAGTATAATAGTTAGAGATAACGTGCACGTGACCCTAAACCTCTTACTTGACCTAAGTCATACATCTTGTACCAGTATATAAAGCCTCTCCTCAAAGGGTCATTTCACCAAGATGGACACATGAGGGAAATATGTATCTACTTTAAATCAAAAGTAGTTAAGGAATTATGAAGTTGTTACGATTATAGGACATGTGACAATTGAGTACATGTGACCTTGACCTTGACATTTGAGGCTTATATGTAAAACCTCCGGTCTGCATGTCTGCCAATCATGACGTCTGTGAGAAATACTTTTTACAATCCTACAAGAAGTTCAGAATATGTTGAGATGATACAGTTCTAGTACATATGACCTTTGAACCCTGCTGGGACCTTGACTTCAGAGATTGGCATTTGAAAGCTCCATTCTGCCGTCGTCTCATTAGGATGGATACATAATCTAAAATGTTAAGAAAGCCAGTCAAAGGGATCAAGCGATATGGAGCAGACACGATTCCACTGTATGTGACCTTTAAACCCCTGATGTGACCTTGATCTTGGACACTGGCATGTTAAACCTCCGCTCTGCACTACATCTCGTCAAAAATGAACACGTGTGTGAACACTTTTTTTTTTAAAAAAAAGAAAAAAAAAAAAAACAATCAGGCAAGAGGTCCAAGCGCTATGAGCAAACACGAAAACGTGACAAACGGAAGGACAGACAACACAATGTAAGTCAGACGAAGAGGGAAAATGACATAACGAAAACACAAATGTCACAGATTCACTGATTCAATGGTACGCCGCTTTTAACGTTATTTCAGTTATATCACGGTGACAGCTAACATATTATTAGTTGTATGGTCAGGTGGCAAGGGACTTGGAAACTTGTTCGCGGCTGCAGCGAATCATGTTGTCCCGAGCCGAAGACGAGCAAGTTTTTAAGTGTAGTGAACAAGTTTTCAAGTGTCCTGCCACCTAACCCTACAACGAATTTATGATAGCCTCCTGAAAAGTTTCACCATTCCAACGTGTATTCAGCGAATTTTCCCTGTTTTATGGTCTCATGAATTGAGTAAATTTCCCTTCTGAGTGCCCCAATTCAATAAAAACTGACGTCACTGAGAACTGACGTCACTGAAAACTTGGTAAAACGTGCAGTTTGGTGCAAGAATTTGATGATGTCACTGCGACAGACGTTCGACATATTTTAATTTAAACATGGATTTAAACAACTTCAAGGTAAGAAACTATGCATTTTATTTATTATTTAGCAAAACTAAACGACCAACAGTTGCCTCAAACGACTACTAGGTTATCCTTTAAACGTTACAATGTATGAGTTTCGACACTTCACAATTTGCTTACCTGACGATGGGATGGCTCGTTTCAAACCCGTGTATTTGTTTTAGAATGACAACAAACGATAATATATATGTAACCATTTATTTTCAAAAATTACCCATTGGTAAGACAATGTAGATCCAACATCAGACTGCACGTTCTGTGCTGTCTGATCTTGGTCTAAACTGTCCGCTAAGGGTAAGTGAGTTGTGCGTAGCAGCCCAAGGGTTTAACAGAAAGTGGGTTGGAACAATGGCAAACTGCGGGACAAATATTGTAACAATAGGAATGCAAAAGGTCATCACAAAAAAAAACAACACGACTGTCACAGGATGCAATTGTCTTTATGCAATATAAACCTACACTATAAATCACATTGGCGTGTGTTAATGATCGATTGTTTATGACATATTATCGATTAAAATCCAATAAAAATGTCCCTAGCAGACCTTTCGGCAGAAAAAAGTCCACACTCATGAATGAAAAGCGCTAATACAGTATACATAACACCATATGTGAAATACAAACGGTCAGATTTGGGTAACACTTAAAATGCTAAACCTGGTTTAAGATATTTTTGCTGAGTGTACATGTAGATCAAGGTCAGGCTGCACAGAACGTGCAGTCTGATCCTTGATCTACAATGTCCGCTATTTTGGTACATATTCTGGCAAAACAGCCTTAAAATAGCAAAAGGTCCCGTTGTATTTCGCCCGTTTCCATACTAGAGTGCGCTAAAGATTACCTCACATCATTATAGGTTGCATGAAGTTTATACAGCATAAGAGACGATCTGAAGAAAATATCTTGTAGTCAGTCTATTGATGGTTGATGGCAATGGTCGTGAAGAAGAGAAAATCTTATAGTATTGTTACATATGGAGAATTCAGAATAAAGTTTACAAGCCATCTGTGTAGACTGGCTCATACGCAAGAAACTAACAACTTTTTAGTTCCTACAGAAGATTGTATTTCTTATCATACAGAACAGTCCAAATTTTCAACTTCAAAGGCTATTGCCACATCCTCACAGAACCATACAGTGAAGATTCAGAGCAGACCGCGCGTATTTGTGCATTTTGATCTTTACATACGTATGTGTATAAGCAGTCTGCATGAGCAATTCAAATTGTGATTGATGTGCAAAGAGTTACGAGACATGGGTTCAGGGTCAAGTTATTTTATGAACTCAAACGCAACTATTGGATTGGATATCAAATAAATCTTGTGTTTTTCGAGTACCACAAGTGGGGGCTTCATTTAATGAGATATGTCACGTGATATTTGAAGTCTATATCTGATTGGCTTTAGCGTTTGTTCAAGCGGGTATAATACCACGCAAAGGTGCACCCAATTTGAGACGATTAACTGACTTTATCAAGCTCTCGGCGTGGGTCTATGAATTGCACCTTGATTTACGATTTGAATGAGCCTTTTACAAAACAATACCGTGTTTTAACGACCCTGAAAAAGAATGTTAGTGAAAACATTGTCTGAAAAGAAGGAAATGCTCTTGTCTAGCATTTACTCCTTATCCCATGATGTTTTCTACCCAACAAACGACGAATGAAATCATTTGAAGTACATTTAATTAGTTGACTGCAACACCTTTCAATTTGTATGAGTATAAATTTTTGCTAAAGAGTTAAAGAAAAGACATCTAGTGAGACAATAAAACATATAATAAAGGTTTAGATGCCAACCTTGAGGTTAAACGGGGTCATAGATAGTGTCAAAAACAGATAAATGTAAGTCTTAAATAACGAATTTTGAGTTCAAATTGAGTCACGTTATGTGTTGCTTTGTATGCTTATTTATTCGTTGTTTCAAGCAGATTTAATCAGTCTCATCGTTATTTTGTTTTTTGTGTGTTCCTTAGTGTTTTATTATGCAAATAGAAGTGGCAGTGGGCAAAACCAAGGAAAACGGTCTGCGTAGGACGAGGTGCATCCAGGATCAGCGGCATCTAACGACTGACACACTAGACAAATGCATAGCTTTCGTTGATCATTTAGTGGCACAGTCACGGTCTCGAGGAAGCATAACCTATTGGTCACTGAAATTTCGGCGATTGTCAGAAAGTGCGATCTTCCCATTGTGCTGACTGGCTTAATTTCCATTCGTGTGGAATTTGACATCGAAAATTATACAGTTTTTGTCAATCTTAGAGAGGGTCATTTCTAACGCGAACGCGCAGAATTTCTCGCACAAGCATCAGGAATATAAGGGGCCATCGGGAGTAAATTGGTGATTTTTTCACCGTCGATAATTTTTGTGGCATTTGTCGAAGACAATGCTACTATGAGTTTAATACTGCATTTTGAAAATCATTTATCATAGTTTGTGCAAAACCAAAGGAATAAATAAACTCAATCAAACTCAGTTTTTCTCAAACAAAAAAGGGTTTCGATAGTACTCAGATATATAATTGAAATTGGCGTATTAAAATAAACCGGATAAGGTCTTCGATCTTCGTTATACTTCTATTTTATTGAAAACAGCTTCACCCGCTTATAGCTTTCTGTTGGCACAATGATATACACAATCCTTGTCTCCAGTCCGCTCGGTTTGGGGCTTGTTCGTCCCTGGGCTTGTTCGTCCCTGGGATCGTTCGTCCCTAGGCATGTTCGTCCGGGCTTGTTAGTCCCACATGATTGCACACTACTCTATTGCATTGTGCATGAATATTTACAGATCGACATAATTGATTGTAACTTACAGTAACCTAGCTTTCAATATTTGCAGTACTTTGTCTACAGTTGTTAGCTGCAGCACGCATGTCAACAGTCATGTGTATGAGCGAAAGTGTCGTTAAAAAGCATTTGCTTGCTTTACGCTTATTTGTCTCTATGAATCTATATCTCCCGAAGTAGTCTACACAGGAATGACCCCACACCAGTACTTTTAACGTTTTGATTGTATAGTTAGACCATGGTATTTAACAGGTAAAGCAAATGCATCCCCAAAGATAAACTTCTCTGTACTAGAGAGATAATGTTGTGCCGTTGTCCACGCATACAGCCCATGTGACCGGTAATTCACCTAATCATGTCTCATAATGATGTCTCATTTTAAAGGTGCTTAGCCTGTGGAATTTATGGTATTTCTGTGGTTTCTCCGGTTAACCAATCGCAACCTAGAATACATTGCGGTAAGCTGGTAAAATACTTCCGTGTCAGACGATGGCATTACTGGTCAGGGCTTTGGCATAAAGGCAGGAAATTTCACCTTTCTATTAAAATAGTCATCAAACCTGGGATAATTATTCGGAAGTAACACATTTTGCGTGACTATTCAAATAGATAAGAGCCGCTCCCTGCCAAAAGAGGGCTTAAGTAATGGATCTCTGCTCTACATTATAGCAAGCAAGTCGCCACACTGCTATGGATCAACAAAATCCATGTTGTTTATAACCGACTGAATCCAGTAGTAACACAGTCCTCGGACAAGCAGAAAATTTACATACAGAAAAAAGTTTCAACCCAAGTCAGCCTGCACAGACTACGCTGGCTGACATGGGTCGATACTTTTTGAAGATGCATTAAGCCCCCTTTTTGCAAGAGCATGGCTCATATTAATATTGTTACAGGAGACCACTCCTTCATGCATGGCTTCGTCCCGATTTAAATACAATACCTAACAACTGCCATAGGGAAATATCTCTTTAGCTCAGTGGTTATGGTATTGGCCTTTCGTCCGGGAGTTCTAGGTTCGAATCCTGCCCGGTCCCTTTATTTCTGCCATGCATTTGTTCATTTGTTTCTTTGTTACGGACTTTGTTCGTAAGAATATAAAACGATTTTTCTCTTTTTTTTTGTATCATAATTCATCAAATACCAACACATTAACCATTTCAGTCCTACAGGTGAAATAAGGGTTATTGTGATGGGCATAGATCAAGCTCAGACTTCATAGAACATGTAATCTGATCCTTGATCTATACTGACCCTTTGTTTAATCAAGCCTATGACATACAAAGCGTACAGCCGAGCCTCGGTAGCTCAGTCGGTAGTGTACAGGACTTTAGAACAGGAGGTTGCTGTGTCGATACCCGGCTCGGCTAATTTCTTTCCGAGGATTGATGATAGCGGTTGCGACAGGATTCATTCCTCTCTCATCGCTGGCCATTGTTTCGAAAGGTTATGTGGGAAGGCAGTCATTGGCTTGGAAAGAATATTGTGCGGAGTACTGGTAAAGAAACACTAGGAAAACATGGATAGATGCACTTGACCAGTTTACCTCATGATTCAGTCAGTTGTTCGGCAAAAAAGATGTTATGGGTCAATAACTATGTGATGGCTTGCTTGGTATCATGCAACGCGTAGATGCATTAAACGCTCTTTTGCCTGAACGCGGCTCATATGGCCTGGCTATTTCTTCACACTAGTTGCAATATCGCAATCAATTTGCACGGAACTTACCGCATAATTGGCCTGCAACACGCGAAAAGGGACATTCGGTCATTTGCGTAAAGTGTCGTCTCGGATCAGCCTGCGCAGTCCGCGCCGGCTAATCCGGAACGACACTTTCCGTTTTTATGTAATTTTCTGTTTTGCGCAAGTCTACTGTGGCACAAAATCTAATGTAGTGGTAAAGTGCCGTCTCGGATTAGCCTGCGCGGACTGCGCAGGCTGATCCGAGACGACGCTTTACGCAAATGTCCGAATGCCCTTTTTCGCGTGTTGCAAGCCATATATAGGACTGTATGGCTCATATACTAGAGGTCTATCGAGGTTATTGAACAGTGGTATTTGCACTGGATGTTATCTAGAAATCGACTCCAGTACTTGTGAAAACCAGGAAACAAGTGAACAAATGAGCTGTCGCGATGATATAATTGGAATGCGATTAAAAGTGGTGTTACATATAAGATATACTGACGTCCATTAAAAACACCTCATCGAAAAAGTGCGATAGCTTTGTACATACCTAGAATATATATGTCACGTTTTGCCTACCATAGAATTTTCACTTCTCTAATCTACTGAAGCATGAAATTTCGTGCCAGTCTATTATGTTTGCTTCAACCGTGACTCATGGTACCGTTTTGCCCTACACCCCATGCATTTTCCCCACGTGGTTATGTCGGTCAAAATTACGCATGTGTAAACAGTAATTGATTTACAATTAAGTAGTCTAAGCAATATTTTGAAAACATCAGTTTCGAAAATGTCAAGACAAAATAATGAATAAAGAGCACGCATTTTGGGCATGCTTGAAAGCGGTCTTTCTCAAAGTGACGTTGCAAGACGCTTTAACGTTGCAAGATCAACTATAGTGTGTCTTGTTCGACGGGTAAACGAAACAGGGAGCTTGTCTGATAGACCCCGACCTGGTGCTCCGCGTGTGACGTCTGTACGACAAGACAATTTCATCCGTCAACGTCACTTGCGAAACCATTTTGTCACAGCGCAATCCACAACGTCGATGGTTATAGGGAATCGCGGAAGACATGTAAGTCGGAATACAGTAAGGCGACGTATTCGGGAGCGTGGAATATTGTGCAGGCGGCCGTACCGCGGTGATGTGCTAACTGACCACTGCCGTCGGGAACGTCGGCAGTGGACTCAAAACAACATCGGAAGACGTTGGCGTGATGTGGTCTTCAGTGACGAATCCTGTTTTAACCTCTCTTGTGCCGACGGACGAGTCTGCGTTTACCGTCGACGTAATGAACGGTACACCCAAAGTTTTGTTCTGGAACATAACCGTTTTGGTGGTGGTGGTATAATGGTTTAGGCAGCAATAAACCACACATTTAGAACTGACCTAGCGGTTATTAATGGTAATTTAAATGCCAGACGGTATGTAAACCAAGTTCTGCGTCCTGTGATCGTTCCCATGTTTCAGCAACGCCGTAGCCTTACATTTCAACATGACAATGCGCGCCCCCACATGGCCAGATTTACCAGAAACTTTCTCATGGCCAATAATATTGCCGTGCTGCCATGGCCTGCTAATTCTCCCGCTTGTAACCTGATCGAACACATGTGGGACATCCTCGGACGTCGTTTACGTCGACGTAACCCACAGCCGTGAAGAGTGGGCTCGCATTCCACGCTATCTACTGCGTAATCTGTGTGGGTCCATGGGACGGCGACTGCCGGCACTGGTAGCAAGTCAAGGAGGCCATACACGGTATTAATGAATTTTAGGGGGTGAGTTTGTTGAAATGGCTGTTAAATTTGTGTAATGTTTAGCTAAACGTTTGTGTCATGTAATATGTGTAGAAATAGTGACAAAGTCCATTTCTAAAATACAAAACTATGCATTCGATATTAAATTCATGAAATATGACGCGACAGAGGGAGATGAGGCGTTTCTAATGGACGTCAGTATAGATCTCGAGGTCCAAACACGCATCTGTAACACGTGGCAGTACGTTTTACCAACCTGTAACTCGTGTCGATTTACCATTTTGCATTTAATGACAAAAAAATCCATTAGTCATTACGTGCACTTCTCCCATTAAAAAACAAAATTTGTTTCAAACAAATTGGGGTTAAATAAACAAAACCCATTTCTTTGTCAATACAAATTGAAATTTCGCAAACATTTACAAAAGACGGGAGCGTGTTAAAAACTAGATTAGGTAAACTTTTCCGCCAATTACCTTCACTTATCTAACGGAAAATTTCATAGTTCAATTCATTACCTGGTTGAGTGGTGACTTTGTCCGCCATCTGGAGAAATCGAGATTGATCCGAAGTCGTAGCACTGGGGTTTTTATTTTGTGGGAGTGTGCTTGGGCAAGACACTTCAGAGACCTAGTCTAGCATTACTAAAACCCATAACGCTCATGGATAAGTGGGCTGTCGCTGATATGACTTAAACAATGCTGAAAGTGGCGTAAAACACCGCAGAATCAATCAACCACCCGAAAGTTCTTCGAGAGATAAAAAAAGAAGCCATTTAAGGCTTCCATACAACCTTCTTACATGTAACGCTTACCAGACGAGAAAATTATAGGCTCGAGCATAGTGAAGGAATTTGTAGACGACAAATTCAGAATGTGGCTTAAATGACAGAGTTTTCTTTGAAAGGGTATAAAACGTGGGTTATATAAGAAAAGGCTTATTACGAGCGCTATCTAAATTTTCCAAAAAATGCTTTCAAAATGCATCTTATTCAGCGTCGCAAAAAAGGCGATTGTTGGGTGATAGCTTAACGGAAGAAAAATTATTTTAGCGGTAAAAAAGTAAGTATAATAAATTCGACACCTAATCTCAGGAACAAATATCAAGGTGCTTTATTTCTCTATTTTCCACGTTTGGTGCAATCAGATCTTGCTCATCGCCTTCCACAGAAGCTTTTTCTATCGTACATCACGGTTTAAAGTAAACCTGTCTTAGATATCTTAAGTACAGTTGGGTATGATATACGTGTGTTGGCACTTTCAGCTTCTTAGATATGAGTCATGCTCTGTGAAAAAGGGGTTTAATGCATCTGCGAAGAGTATCGCGGACTGCGCAGGCTGACCCGTGCCGAAACTTTTTGCTTTTGATAAATTTAAATATTCTACCTCAAGATTCAGCCGGTTGTTGGACAAGATGGATTTCATGGATACATAATTATGAGATGAAATGCTATGTAAGATGCATCACGGATATGCATTTAACCCTCTTTTTCCAGAGCATGGCTCACATATTAATGAGCCGTGCTCCGGCAAAAGGGGGCTTAATGCATCTCCGTGATCCATGGTACCAAGCAGGCCATCACATATAGAGGCTTTCTTTAACAACTGACTTAACCATGAGGTAGAATGGTCCTTTGACATAAAGAAAATTGAACAAGAGCGAAAGGTTTCGGCCCAGGTCAGCCTGCGCGGACTGCGCAGGCTGACCTGGGTCGATACTTTTCGCAGATGCATTAAGCCCCCTTTTCACAAAGCATGGCTCCAGCAAAAGGGGGCTTAATGCATCTCCGTGATCCATGGTACCAAGCAAGCCGTCACATACTTATGGATCCATAATTTCCATCTTTTTCAGACAATTGACTCAATCATGAGATAGACTGGTCCTTGGACATACAGAAAATTGACCAATAGCTAAAAGTTTCGGCTCTGGTCAGCCTGCGCGGACTGCGCAGGCTGACCAGGGACCTTGCTTTTCGCAGATGCATTAAGCCCCCTTTTTACAGAGCATGGCTCATTTAAAATGTAACCAACAGAACTTTCATGTTAATCCGAAGTTCACAAATAGAATAACAAAAAGCAAATTTATTCACTTGTTAACGAAAAATATTCATTTTTTTTTTTTATTGTATTAGGGATATATTCACTCTATGAAATTGCTTTCCAGAATTCAAACTTTTGAACGTATTCACCAACAACTGCTCTTACCCTAAATTTCAAAATTATGCAAGCCGATTTGCTAAAACGCTCTGTCTTAGCCAATCAGGTATCTAGTCTTAGAATTTAGTTGAAGAACTATACTGTGCCTGGAAATTAAACCATGACTTGAACAAAGATGCCGTCAGTTTTAACCCTTATCCTGCTAAATAAGTGAAATGAAACTTTCAAGCAGACAGTAAAAACCCAAAATTTGCGCTTTCAAAGGTATTTTTTGGGGGAAAAGATATCTCCTTATCGGACAGTGTAGATCCAAGACCAGACTGCACGATCTGTGCAGTCTGATCTTGATCTACATTGCCCGCAAAAGGTCAGTGAGTCGCGCATAGCAGCCTAAGGGTTAAAGCTTTAACTTGGCATTTACGGCAATACAAAACGAACCTCGTTTAACAAAGCTGGTGCTTCTGTCCAACAACACTGCGTATACAAAGGTTTTTCATGCACACATACTCTATACACCTATCTGCGAAAAAGCTAATTTAACGTTTGCCTCTGAAGAAACTATAATACAAGATCTGGATGCCCAGAAAGGATCATGTAACCTTTAACACTGTAGGCCTTATCTGGTTCTGAAGTGCACTAAACTTTAAAGTAACTAGACCTTTCCCTTGCGGTTTAACACTTTACCAAACACTGTGGTTGAACGATCCAGAGGAAGAAAGCTTTTGAAAACATTCTGAGATATGGGGAAAATGCTGGAAAGCAACATTTTCACCTTTTCCTCACAATGTTTTCTGACCTTTCAAAGACAAATATCATTATCTAAAATACATATATATATTATTTGTAATCTGCAAATCCTTTAAATTTGGAAACGTCTAAAATTTCGTCGTCTGGTAAATTGTTAAGGATTAAATGCATAGACTAACCTTCAACTTAATTGTACAAATCGAAAAAGGTTACGACAAAGCCGCAAACAGATGATATAAAAGTATCATCAATCACAACTCATCGACAGGTCTCTACCTAACCAATACAGCGATTGCACACAGGTCGACAGTGTTGTGTTTGAACAGCTGTTTAATTGTTACTTCTGCTTATCTATGTCTTGTTTTGTTGACATTTTTTCCACAAGGTTTTGTCCCCGTACATTGGTGTGTGAGGGTGGGGTGCCACCCCTCTCCACAACTTTGATCGATCGATTGATTGATTCATTCATTCATTCATTCATGTTTAACGCCGCTTTCAACACTATTTCAGTTATACCAGACCAGGGTGACCAGTGCAACGATCCATGCTTTCCTTGAGTTCCTGTTACCAGTGCTTCGCGCAGTATTCTTCCCAAGTCACTGGCTGCTTTTCCACATACCCATCGTCAAAACAATGATCAGCGATGAGAGGAATGAATCCTGTCGCAAGGAAATTATCAGTCCTCTGAAAGAAATTGACCAAACTGGGGATTTGAACCAGTGACCTCCTATTCTCAATTCCTATACGCTACTGACAGCGCCAGCTGACCTCGGCTTAAGTTTTTTGACCAAGTTATAAAACTTACATACAATTCAAGGCAAATATGTTTTATTGAAAAAACAAACCATATTAAGTTTACGGTTCAACTATTAGAACAAGAAATAAGATTCGAAACTATTAATGTTCTTATTGCAATTGCTTACTCCTAAAACCTGCCAAGGGTTTGCGTGGCTTCTTCTATAAGATGTAGGATTCGCAGATCGGAAACCCGGGGTTTAATCCTCAGATAAGTTACTGGAGTTTTAGCCTTTATACTGCCAAATATGTGAAATCAATTTTTTGAGCCGATAGTGAAAACTCAAATCTGCCATTTCAAAGGTCTTTTTTTGAGGGACAATATGTCCTTATCGGACAGTGTAGATCAAAGATCAGACTGCACGTTCTGTGCAGTCTGATCTTGGTCTACACTGTCCGCTAAAGGTCAGAGGGTCGCGCCTAGCAACCCAAGGGTTACACGAAGGCTTTTCCATGGGTAAGATACTTCAGAGCCCTAGCATAGTACTGGTTAGATCAAGGCCACACATGGATAAGTATAGATGTCGTCGTGATACTAATAAAACAATATTGAAAGTGACGTTAAGCACAGTTCGATCGATCAACCTATCAGTCAAACGCATTATGGCACTTTTGAAAACGAGGCGGACCCTTTACCATGTAATCCCGTGTTTCAAAGACTCCGAGTAAGAAAAACTTTGAGAATATTGTAAGAAAAGGAGACTGACATGCTAGTAAATTGCCTTTCTAGGACAAAAACCAAAATTTGAGCTACAAGCAATTTTTCGTTTGCAAATGCTACCAATTTGAGAGAGCCTGCAATTTTTTAGTTTGAAAGAAAGTTAAATAAAATAACAAATTGGCATTTTACCATAAAATCCTGTGTTAAACGACCTTGAGGGAGGAGGCTAACCTGCATTTTCTCCTTTTCCTGTGGTGTTTCTGCCCTTTCAAAGACAAACCCGACCAGTTAATGCTTTTACTTCAGGCGAGTCTAAAATGTTGTTGCCTGTTAACCCTTTACCACACAATCCAGAGCTCTAACGACCTAGGGGGAAAAGACCTTTTAAAATATTGCGGGAAAAGGAGAAAATGCTGGTAACCAGCATTTTCTCCTTTTCCCACAATGTTTTCTGTCCTTTCATAGACGTCTACTATCATTTGGCCCACTTTCGGGTTGTTGCCTGCATTTTTTTTTATCTGGGCATGTCTAAAATTTTGTCAGTTGGTACATGGTTAAACAGTTATCTTTCTATAACTTGCGACATTTAATGTACTCTCCGAAGTGGGCAGACCTAAATCCGCTTATTTATGTGCAGACTAATCTTAGACTGCTCGCTATTTAATACCCAATTACTCGAAATTACCTAAATCTGGCTGTTTCAATTTTCTACGTGCATTATTGCATCATAAGTGCTCCACGTCCGTGCCTTCCGTTCTTGGTCATTGCGAAAGTTTATAAATGATACATCGGCTCACACGGCGGGGATTTAATGGAGATTTGACAAAAAAATCCGTTTTTTTTATTATTATTGTTGTATCATTGTATTCTTTTTCGTATAAATCTAATAAGTCTACAAGACAATGAGCTTTGTTCGCGAGCAGCTCCGGAAGTGAGATTCTTTCTTCAAGCTTGTATGGTAAATAATACCTGTATAGACTCAGAAACAGGAAAGCAAAGAGTCTTGATATAGATGTAATGAGTCATGCTCTGCGAAAAGATAATCTGATAGTAAATCTGCAAAAACTGTCGACTCATGTCAGCAGGCGCAGTGTAACTTTTGTGCATGCCCAAGGACCAGTCTACCACATGATGAAATCATTCATTAAACAAAATGGATTTTATCGATCCATATTTATGTATTGACTTGTTTGGTTAATGAAATGCTTCAAACCCCCCCCCCCTTTTCCCCCGATAGCCGCTCACGGTATTTTTTTCTATGAAAGTCGAGGCACTAAATTTTATCTAACCCTCAGGCTGCTAAGCGTGGCTCAATGGGCTTTTGCGGACAGTGTAGAACAAGATCAGACTGCACAGAATGTGCAGTCTGATCTTGGATCTACATTGTCCGATGAGGAGATATTTTTCCAAATAAAAAAAAACTTTGAAATAGCCAAATTGAGATTTTTAATATCGGCTTGAAAGTTTCTTTAAAGTTATTTAGCGGGATAAGGGTTAAAATATTTCCCTATAAAAGTCAAAACATATACCGCAGACTGATGCTGAACACTGATCGACAATTTTACCATGGATTATGCTAATCAGAAAGCTAGGTCCCTAAGAGAAAAAAACACAACCATAATCTGGACGTGTCCCTTTAAACCTCAATTTGCTGACTAAGTGAAAAAGATATATACAGCTGGTGCAAAAATCTCAGATATCGTATCTAATTTATGATTGTTCAATGTCGGATTATATCGCAAGTATGGATAAAGATCAAATTGCACTGTCTTTTCTGTCAGATGACGATCTTCCTCTTTCAGTATAATATCCAATGATGTACGAGGGCTGTTCGATATGTATGTAATGTGTATTGTACCACAGCGCGATAACGCTTTCAACGATTTCGTGGATGATGATACGCTTGAATAGCTCTATTCAATACCTTTCCAACGGTAAAAACACGGGCCTTTAGCTCCAAATAGTTTTAAACTTATAGTCATTTCATTAGAGCTAGTCGTTGACCGCTGTTGTAAAAATGGTTGGGAAACGGATTAAGAATATTGAAGAAATTAAAGCTTATATAAAAGTTCGCACAAAACTCGGTCATTCGGTAATGCAGATTTTTACTGAATTGGGGGAAGTTTATGGGTCTGATAAGGTATCTTATGAGACAGTTCGTAGGTGGAGAAAGAAATTTCTGACTGGCACAGAGTCCGTCAAAGATGCAGCAAAATCTGGCCGACCTGTGACTGTAACAGGCAAGGCAAATGTCTCAAAAGTCAGGGAAATAATTGAAAGTGATGGCAGATACACGATTTGTGATATTGCCAACGCTGTTGGCATATCGCTATCGCGGGTGCATTTCATTTTGAAGCGTATTTTGAAAGTACGAAAGATTTCTGCCAGATGGATACCGCATATATTGACAGATGACCAAAAACGGGTACGAGTACAAACCGCTAAGCAATTGCTCAAAATGTTTCCCAAATTCAATCAAAGGCAATTTGCAAGCATTGTTACTGGTGATGAAACATGGGTTCATTATTTCGAACCAGTAAGAAAAATTGAAAACAAAATATGGCTAACTAAACACGGTAGAAGGCCTGTATTTGCCAAAAGAAGCACAAGCACAAAGAAGGTTCTTTATTGCATATTCTTCTCATGTGATGGTATAGCCGTACAAATTCCGGTGCCGAAGGGCAAAACTGTTACAGGTCGGTATTACCGAGATGTTATACTAAAAAAGCTCAAGAAATATTATCTTAAACGACGTCCTGTGTCAGGATTTTGGCATGTTCGTCTACTTCATGATAATGCTCCATCACATACATCTGAGCTTGTGAAGCAATTTTTGAAGTCGGAGAAGGTTACTGTCTTGCCACACCCACCATACTCTCCAGATCTAGCCCCATGCGACTTTTTCCTTTTTCCAAAACTTAAAAAGTTCTTATCTGGTCGTCGTTACAAGTCCCGACAAGCCCTTGGCTCAGCCATCAGTCAGTGCTTCAGAGGTCTACCTAAATCAGCGTACCGTGACGCATTTCAGAAATGGATTCAGGGATTGAAATTATGTATTTCAAACCGCGGAGAATATTTTGAAGGGATGTAATGTTCATTTCACTATTTGAGTCGAATGCTTTTGAGATATCGTACAATACACATTACATATCGAACAACCCTCGTACCTACGTAGTATCCGTGTCCCGACATTTTCAATAGTGAACAGTTTATATGCGACACATATCAACCTATCCATCATTAACTTGAGTTGCTGCGTTATATGTATCCACATTGTATGATTGACTGATTGATTGTATGGTGTTTAACGCCGTTTTCAACATTATTTCAGTTATATTGCGGAGGCCAGTGCATCTATCCATGCTTTCCTGGAGTTTCTTTTACCAGTACTCCGCACAATATTCTTTCCAAGCCACTGGCTGGTTTCCCACGTAACCATCGTCGAGACAATGGTCAGGGGTGCGAGAGGAATAAATCCTGTCGCAATGACTATCATCAATCCTCGGAGAGAGATTGGCCGAGCCAGGGATCGAGCCCACGACCTCCTGTTCTCAGGTTCTGCACGCTACCGACTGAGCTATCGGGGCTCAGCTCCACATTATATACGAGGGCTGTTCGATATGTAATGTGTATTGTACCACAGCGCGATAACGCTTTGCACGATTTCGTGGATGATGATACGCTTGAATAGCTCTATTCAATACCTTTCCAACGGTACAAACACGAGCCTTCAGCTCAACATAGTTGTAAACTTATAGTCATTTCAATAGAGCTAGTCGTTGACCACTGTTGTAAATATGGTTGGGAAACGGATTAAGAATATTGAAGAAATTAGAGCTTATATAAAAGTTCGCACAAAACTCGGTCATTCGGTAATGCAGATTTTTACTGAGTTGGGGGAAGTTTATGGGTCTGATAAGGTATCTTATGAGACAGTTCGTAGGTGGAGAAAGAAATTTCTGACTGGCATAGAGTCCGTCAAAGATGCAGCAAATTCTGGCCGACCTGTGACTTTAACAGACAAGGCAAATGTCTCAAAAGTCAGGGAAATAATTGAAAGTGATGGCAGATACACGATTCGTGATATTGCCAACGCTGTTGGCATATCGCTATCGCGGGTGCATTTCATTTTGAAGCGTATTTTGAAAGTACGAAAGATTTCTGTCAGATGGATACCGCATATATTGACAGATGACCAAAAACGGGTAAGAGCACAAACCGCTAAGCAATTGCTCAAAATGTTTCCCAAATTCAATCCAAGACAATTTGCAAACATTGTTACTGGTGACAAAACATGGGTCCACTATTTCGAACCAGTAAGAAAAATTGAAAACAAAATATGGCTAACTAAACACGGTAGAAGGCCTGTATTTGCCAAAGGAAGCACAAGCACAAAGAAGGTTCTTTATTGCATATTCTTCTCATGTGATGGTATAGCCGTACAAATTCCGGTGCCGAAGGGCAAAAGTTACAGGTCGGTATTACCGAGATGTTATACTAAAAAAGCTCAAGAAATATTATCTTAAACGACTCCCTTTGTCAGGATTTAGGCATGTTCCTCTGCTTCACGATAATGCTCCATCACATACATCTGAGCTTGTGAAGCAATTTTTGAAGTCGGAGAAGGTTACTGTCTTGCCACACCCACCATACTCTCCAGATCTAGCCCCATGCGACTTTTTCCTTTTTCCAAAACTTAAAAAGTTCTTATCTGGTCGTCGTTACAAGTCCCGACAAGCCCTTGGCTCAGCCATCAGTCAGTGCCTCAGAGGTCTACCTAAATCAACGTACCGTGACGCATTTCAGAAATGGATTCAGAGATTGAAATTATGTATTTCAAACCGCGGAGAATACTTTGAAGGGATGTAATGTTCATCTCACTATTTGAGTCGAATGCTTTTGAGATATCGTACAATACACATTACATATCGAACAACCCTCGTACAGATACACAAATATTTATGTACAACAGCTATCGAGAATAAAGTACAAATATGTGAAGAAAAAAAGAACTATTGTCGCAAAAATTATATTTTGTAAATTTTCCGTGCTATTATAGTGAATTTTGCACCTATTAACTAAATTACAAAGCATTAATCAGCCCAAACACGGGTCCGCGCCTTTCATTGCGCATTACTATTGTACATCGATCCGTTTTACCATTGTAATCGTACATGATCAAGAATACCATTTCTAATTGAAAATAAAAACGTCTGTTCAAGTACATTTTTATTTCCTATTCATTAAAATAAATGTGTCAATAGGTTAGAGTCCTCGCGTTTCAGTTTGACATAAAAAATGTACATGTGTGACTATGTCACCTTGAAGTCCCCCTATATCGAGGTCAAACTTTATCAATAATGACATTGAAATGTAGGTAAGGCCAGTTTTCATGTGTTTCTTCTCACGTATTCTATTTCAGTAAACGGTTTCAATTTCTTTTTAGGTGCTATCATGTTCATGCCGCGTGTCCTGTGAATTCACTTTAATGGGTATGGTCATAATTTTCTACAAAAAAATACGTTACGGTTACACGTGATGCTAAACCGAGTACTACACTGAGTACATTTAAAAACGCACACCTTGGTTTTAGATTAATATCTCGAACAGAAATGAATCCACGACAACAAAAATTCAATATGTCAAACGTTCATATGTAATGGCTCAGTGTCCAAAATTTCATAAAAATTAATTGAATAATTCATCTAAAATCAAAAGCCCGAATTTGTGTGGTCAAAAATTGAAATGCACAAAGTTAATAGTGAGACCACCGCTAACATCAATTGAATATTGACATCGCCGACGCATAGACAATTCCTGAGCTGCTATACACTTCTGTGGAATATTATTCCACCTTTGGATCAGTGCTTGACGGGAGTTGATCTCATTTTTAGGTTGATGAAATCACATGAGTACCACACACAAAGTATCTTACGATGTTCAAGGTGTTCACACATCAATATTAACTTCGTAAATTTCAATTTTTACCACACAAAATCAGGCTTTTGATTTGAGATAAACTGTTCATTTTATTTTTATGAAATTTTGGGCACTGAGCCATTACATATGATCGTAAGACATGGTGAAGTTAAGTTGTCGTGGATTCATAATGTCCGAGATATTAATTTAAAATCAAGGTGTGCTTTTTTAAATGTACTCAGTGTATGACCATTTCCATGCGTTTCAAACGCACATTTAGAGATATACGGAAAAGCGCAAATGAATTCGGGAAATATGGGAAAGCTTTTCATTACAGACTTTGATTTACTACCGTCGTTTTACAGAGATTGACTTTCTTATCTAAACTGAAATAATGCTAAAATTATGTCTGATAACGTTGCGTATCTAAACTTTTATTGGAAAGAATTCCCGGTTGGCCGCATCCGTCCCTTTCATTCGGCAAAACAGCTATCGATAAAATAATACACATTACGTATTTACATAGCTATTTCATAATGATTATCAGTCATGTTCTGATCTATTGGAGAATGTGTTTTTTTTTCCCTAATGTTGGATTTTGATACAACTTAATGAATACCTTAACTTGGTCCGTATCCACCGACCATTCTACAGAACATTCTTAAGAATTTTATGAATTTGAAAGTAACGAAGATTGATTGATTGTATGGTGTTTAACGCCGTTTTCAACATTATTCCAGTTATATCGCGGCGGCCAGTGCAACTATCCATGCTTTCCTGGAGTCTCTTTTACCAGTACTCCGCACAATTTTCTTTCCAAGCCACTGGCTGCTTTCCCACATAATCATCGTCGAAACAATGGTCAGAGGTGAGAGAGGAATGAATCCTGTCGCAATGACTATCATCAATCCTCGGAAAGAAATTGGCCGAGCCAGGGGTCGTAGTCAGGGATCGAACCCTGGACCCCGTGTTCTCAAGTCCTGCACGCTACCGACTGAGCTACCGGGGCTCGGCGAGAAAGTAACGAAACTTCTGATCATTTGCTAAACCTAATGGTTTAGCCAATCTGAAGTTGTGTTACTTTCTAAATCTAGAATTAGACTCGAAATGAAATTAAGAACAGTTGGTGAATACATACGCTGATATCCCCACGTATGGCAAAACCCTTTTTATATACAGAATATGAATTACACTTAGTGCTTAACATTTCACCAAATGATATCACTTTAGGCTTCTACACATCACAACCATGAACCTGCATTTTTTATTGATTAAAAAACGACTAACGTTAGCTCTTGTTGGGTCCAGATAACCGACAGTCGTGGTGTCAACTGGATGCTACAATGGACTGCATTTCCTTACAAGTATGCGGAAATCAAACACGACAAAATGGAGTGGATCGTTTCTTTGCCACAATTGGTTCCTTACGTAACATCCTGATATGACTGATTAAAAGATGTGGTTTTTGCCTTCGAGCTAAATGGTGTAGTGCAAAATTACAGTTTTTGTGGTTTTACTTGTTAAACAATCTTTCCATTTTTGGTTTCTTTCTTTTCCTGCAGGATATGGCCAACTCATCGTATATATTTATGAAGTTTCATGCGGAATTATGCATGAATACATACGTTTTTCGAAATTATATAGCCCTTGTTCAAATTAATCTAGAAAAATTGGTGAGTAAACTTGCGAAGCTCAAACTGAAATAATTATTATATGTCGTAAACACATATAACAAGGATTTTGATATACCAGCTTAATATTTAAACGATTTCACTCATTTAAGGTTTTGATATTGTTACCAATTACATACGGAAAAAATTTCTCACACCTGCACGCTAGACAACTTTAGTCCGATAATAGAATACGTCATGCACCCACACGTAAAATTTTCTAACTCTGGTTTCAGCTGTTCAATTTTCTTGACAGCAAGTGTTTGTCGTAATCTTACCTTGTGCACATGCTCATATATAGCGCCACAATGGCAGATAGTGTCCTTTTTGAATCCCTTTAGGATGTGCATAAACCGCTGACGTTATGAAGTGCCACGATGGGCAGACAGAATTTAGATTTTTAAAAATTTCAGACGTGCAGCCTCATCTTAGAACTGCACCACTTCGCTACTTTGGTTCTAAAATTTGACGCCTAGCTTGCACTTAAATCCTGGTTTTAGACCCCGAAAGAAGCACATGAATTCATAACACTTTAACAAAGAGATATGAAGAAAGCATTTGCAGACGACAAATTTTATATGGCCCAAGTGATGGTAATTGTCTAGGAAAGCGTCGCAAATCTTATGAAAAACATGGAAAAGCATTTTGTCCTTTTTTTCCCATTACGTTTTCAAGAGTGTTTGCCTCCTTTTCTGTGAAAGCGCGGGATCGGTTGGTAGAATATTAAAAGGCACAAGCTAAAAATATGAAACAAGGCCTACTACATACAGGTTTACAGCAGGGCAATTGCACCAACGTGCTGTCTGTCACGTAACTCGACCAGATATCTAGTTTTTTCATGAGGTCACCAAGGAGAAACACAACCCTCACTAGACTGCCGGTCACATGACTAGATTTCTCATGAGGAGCGTTCCCTTACCTATAAAAATGAAAGAATGATCTTTTATTACAATTTTTGCACCATTTGAATCATATCATGGCAACAACTCACTATCAATTCTATCCTTGATGCCTCCAGTATTGGGCCGAAAATATTTCCAAATGACAGTCCAACTTAGCGCCGTGAGCAGGAATCGAACACTGGTTTTCTAACTACGAATTCAGCGCGATGGCCACATTTTCCGTTGATGACAGGCTATTGATACATACATGATATTTTTTCTTAAACAGCGCCCACAACCAAGTTATCTCGACATTAGCTCGGTAGTCTTCACTCTGTCTCTGTTTTCCACCCTTTAACAGAGAAGATCCATTTGAGCCACATTGTGATCTACAAATGCTTCCATCACGGACCAGTCTAACTGATAGACTAAAATCAAATAGAATTTAACCAAGATCACCCCGCCGCTGAACAGAATGGCTTAAAATTTAGCAGTGTGCCAATTTTTCACGTGGAAATGAATAAAACGTAATTAATTGTCATCTAGTCTCGGAAAGGGTACTTGTTAACAGGCGATTTAATACATTGTAAATACAGCATGTCAACACACTGTTTTCGCTTTCAATTTTAATAGACGTCTAAGTGAGTTTTTACTCTTTCAGTACCAAAAATATAAACTCGACCTTTTTATGCGGCTGAAAATAGAATCCAGTGAAACTCGGAAAGATTTTAGGCTTACAGGCTGGACTAAACAAGCGGACGGATTAGATCAAAGATCAGACTACACGTTCTGATTAGTCTGATCTTGATCTATATCGTCTGCAAAAGCCCCTGCGTTCGCCAATAACGCTGAAAGGGTTAATGATTTTATAGCACTGATTAAAGTTTACAGATATGGCAATAGTCTGATAAGTCGCTTTTTTCATCTCCTACCGAGGTGATAATTTAACACACAGGCTGCTACGCGCGACTCGATGACCTTTTGCGGACAGTGTGGATCAAAATCAGACTGCACAGAACGTGCAGCCTGATATTGAGTCTACACGTTCCGATAAGGACATGTCTTTCCCCCAAAATTACCTTTGAGACAGGAAAATTTAGGTTTTTACTATCAGTTTGAAAGTTTTATTTCACTTCTGTATCAGGAGAAGGGTTAACACTGGGAAATGACTTGCTTGCATTAGATTTGTTTGTAGCTAGTGTTGATCAAGGTAAGACTGTATAAAACATAATATGGCCTGCAACACGCGAAAAGGGGCATTCGCACGTTTGCGTAAAATGCCGTCTTGGATCAGCCTGCGCAGTCCGCGCAGGCTAATCGAGACGGCACTGTATGACTACATTAGATTTTGTGATACAGTAGATTTGCGCAAAACAGAAAATTACATAGAAACGGGAAGTGCCGTCTCGGATTAGCCTGCGCGGACTGCGCAGGCTGATCCGAGACGACACTTTACGCAATTGTCCGAATGCCCCTTTTCGCGTGCTGCAGGCCATATATGGTCTGATCTTACAAAACTGATTGATTTGAGTCCTGCTCTGACAAAAGGGCCCTGAATGTATCTCCGTGGTGCATTATACCAAACATAGTTATCATCCTCAAATAATTATGGTTTAATTTGTATAACAACTGACTGAATTATGAGGTACACTGATCCTTTGACATGCAGAAAATTGACCAACGGCAAAGAGTTTCGACCAATGTCAGCATGCGCGGAGTGCGTAGGCTGACATGGGTCGATACTCATTCATTTTGAGACACTTTAATTGCAATCCATATTGGCACAATTTCACCAAGACATACGTTTGTTTAATTAACGTCAATGGAGAGGCAAGACAAAAAAAATCAATTAAAATCAATTTTTGAAAACAAGTTCAGATATCTTTTACATTGTTTTCCCCATTCGAGACGCCTGATCCGGACTCTTATTCTTTTTTGTTCCTCCAAAGTTGCATCGTATTAAGCTAACACTGTTCTGGCATTTGAGAACCATCAATACTATTTTCCCTTGTGGCCTGAGTGATGTGAGTCATCAATGCTTTAAGGGCTTCAGTTTAATCTGACCAGAGAATTAAGACGCGAAAGGACAGCAAGAAAGCCAACAGTTCTTCCCTTGTCGCGTGCCCATGTATTGAAAAGCTTTCTTATACAAGTACAAATTATTATACTATGATAACCTCTTGAAATTAAGTTCTTGCTTGGAATTTTTTCAAGTTTGATGAGGTTTTTTGTGCGTGTGTCTAGTATAGGTGAAAGGTCAAAAACAGCATTAGATTCACGTACAACAATGTGAAGGTCACGGAAGTTTTGTTCTGATGATGCAATCATATAATTAACTTAGTCATTCTCCGCATATTTTCATATCATCTTGTAATTTTGCAAACTTGAATTATTACGATAAAACCCTTTTGGTCGCCAGTTAACGGACGAATATTTATACCTGCAAGTAGTCGGAAATGTGTTTAGCAGCGGGCCACTCTACGAGTTAAGAAATTGGTCCTTTTGCCGGATTTTTCTTTACGTGATTAGTCTTAATCCATGTTTATTATCCAAATTTCACAAAAATGTTTTAAAAGATGACTGCCGGTAATCAGTTTCAGGAGAAAATTAGTAAAATAAGAGAAATTATTTTGTTTGGTGAAGAACAGACAGATTTATCTATATTCCTAGCTCATTGCTTCTTTTGTTGAAGACTTTTTCTCAAAAAAGATCAGACCCTAAGTGTAGACCCTAGGTCAGGGCCCGTATTCACTATCTATTCTTAATTTTGTCCTCAGTCTAATTGTAGATTTGGAAAGTAACGAAACTTCTGATTGGCTTAACCACTTGGTTTAGCCAATCGAAAGTTTTGTTACTTTCAAATTCAGAGAAGTCCTGAGAATAGCACCGAGAATGTTCCTACGAATGGTTGGTAAATACGAACCCAGATTACAAATTATACATTTTCTGATCTTAACCCACACTGTACCCAAAAGGCCTCAAAATTGTATTTGGTGCCGAAAAGTGGTGTGTAGCAAGGAGAGATCAAACAGTTTTCGGTTTACCTTCTAATTTGTAAAGTCCACGCTAAGCGATATTACGATAGAAATCAGCCATGCTCTGCGAAAAGGCTTGATGCATCTGCAAAAAGGATCGACCCATGTCAGCCTCCCCAGTCCGCGCAGGCTGACCTGGGTCGAAACTGTTCGCTTTTGTAAATTTACTGCATGTCGAAGGACCTTTCTAACCCAGGATTCCGCTAGTTGTGAGAGAAAATGGATTCTATGGATCCATAATTGTGAGATGACTTGCTAGGTATAAAGTGTCACGAAGATGTATTGAATCCCTTTTTGCCGGTGCATGGCTCAAATGAATTCACATGCCATCGAGTTGCGTCATATTGTATATCATCAAACAAGGCATGTTAAGTTACCACATTACTTGTTTGTGTTTCAAAATTGTTTGAACTTATTCACTGTCATTCACTGTCATTGGGCAGCATCGGTAGCTTTTTAGGACGGCGTAAATTAAGATCAGACTGCAAAAAACGTGCACTTTGATCTTTGAACTACACCGTCCCCTACTGCAACCTAACAACCATCAAAATATCTCTTCAATTCAAACGGAATCGCATTTACGGCGAAAAAAAGGTCTTAACCTTTAGGCTGCTAAGCGCGACTCAATGACCTTTTGCGGACAGTGTAAATCAAGATCAGACTGCACAGAATGTGCAGTCTGATCTTGAATCTACTCTGTCCGATTAAGAGAAATCTTTCTCCCCAAAAATACCTTTCAAATAGCAAAATTTCGGTTTTCACCATCGGCTTGAAAGTTTCATTTACTTATTTAGCAGGAGAAGGATTAATTTAGTCATACTCGGGCGACAGTCGGAAAAGGAATGCATGTGTTTCAGTGGTCTGCCGACGCTCAGTGCATACATCAACTTACTGCAGGTATTTCTTCAACATACGTTCGTTAAAGCACATTTTTAAATCCACAGATTGCATCTTTCTAAGACACACTCTTTTATCTACACGAACCAATTATGTTATAAATAACAAAGCCCTAAATGATATCTAACCGTATGTGGTCAAGATACAAGGTACCACTATGTAAATGCATTTAAGCCTATATTAACGTTTCAAAATACTTAGTATTTGCCGCTTGGAATTTGACAATATTAGTGATATTCACGGGATAGCGATCACGTTGTCTTATCTGAGAGGTCAAGGCCACCGTGAAAGAACGAACATGTGAACAATAGTGAACGTGCAAAAACATGCATTGTACGTCAGCATGACAGACAACGAAGACGTAATCACATGATGAATGTGCGGTTTCTTTATAAAGAACCTTCCTTTCTGTCCATATTAAAATGGTATGGATATCATCATTTTCGTTCATAAACAGCGTTCTGCTTAAAAGCCATTTTTAAATACATGTCTGCCAGTGCGCCTACCAATGGGTTCATTTTTTTTTTAATGCCAGCCAATTAGGTCCATCTACCAAAATTCCCTTTCCCATTTCTTTCAAATATAATTAGTCTTCTTAGACCTAGTTGAAAGTTCTCTAGAATGAGAAGGTGCATTTATTAAGTATTTGGCCCGATAATGGTTAACATGGAAGCCCTACCTTCCGCCTGGCTACGTGCCCCATATGTACTTAATTTCAATTTCTTTAAATAAAGCAGATGATCTTAAATCCTTACAGTATGATAAAAAAAAATGTTATCTGAAGCAGAAAAAAAAGATAAATTTAAGGTTTTGTAACATATGAACGCTTCTGTTATTTATTGCTGTCTTTTTAATTCGGGATGACACAAGTCAGAAGCTGAATGACAGTTTAATCCGTTTAGCACAGATTCCAGTACACGTTTCTCGCTATTATATGGCTTACTTTAAAAGGATTACGGCTTTTTGCAAACGTTTTTTTTTTAGGAAAATGTATTTTACTGCATTGACCCTCAAAACGTCGCAAAGTTGCTGCTCTTTCAGACCATGTAGATCAAAATCAGGGTCAGTATTCTACTACTACTACTACTTCTTCTACTACTACTATGTCTTTATGGCATTAAAACAAACATGTTTTATAGCAATTACAGAAACATAAATGATAGAAGCATTTCATAAAGAAAGGTGATTTACACCGCTTAACTGAAGAGCACATGAAAAGAAAAGAAATACAATAATGATTAATTTCTCAGCAGGTTACCATGATAGATAACTTCTGACAAATTATATAACCTTTTTAGCGATTTTACAGACAAAAGATTAATAAATTTCTGTATTGTTGGCCAAGTGTAATAGTATTTTTTAAGTAATTTTGATCTGAGTTCTGAATACTTAGTACAAGTCAATAAAAAGTGATATTCATTCTCAATATTTCTCGAATTACAATTTCTACAAATTCACCAACCATTCTCAAGAACAGTTTTGAACGCAATACAAAATCTGATTGGCTGAACCAAAATGGTTTAGCCAATCAGAAGTTGTATTGCTTTCAAATGTAGAAAATCTTGGAGAAAAAGACTAAGAATGTTTTTGAATACGAATGGTTGGTGAATACGGACCCAAGGTGCAAAACTGGCAACATGAAAATTATGTAAATGAATTACCCGCTTACATACCAACGGGCCACTTTAGATGATCAACTCATTCATAGATGGTAAAAACGTGTAGATAACGAAAACAAAATTCCAAGAAATGAGCCATTTTGTAATTTCTGTGAATTTAATTACTTTGACGATGAAAATACTATATTTTCTATGCAAGCACTTTATTCTGAAAGAAAAAAATATTGATTGCATTATTTTTCGGCCCAGCTGTATAAATTGACTCGGTATTAATCTTGACAGTATTTTGCAAATCGTTAAAAAAATGTGGACGTGTTTAATTTGCAGGCAATATTCAAAAGTTGCCACTGTTAATATATGTAGATACCCCGCGGCAAATCTTTGCCAATGGATATGATTTAAAACAATCCTTTTCTTATTCTAATGTAGGCCCCTCTAGATCCATACTTTCCATGCATTACCGTATTACCAATAACTGTACAGTCTACATTTACCGTTTGCAGCAGCAAGAACTCCTTGTCCAAAGATGATATGGATTGACAGATAATCTTATAGAAAAATATCTTATTAAAAATTTCATCTTTCAACAAACTGCAAAACAATGAGGAAAGACAGACATATAGGATCTGACATGGGTTGGCGTTTGAGATAAGTTTTTTTTTATTTTGTTCTATTTCATATGGCTTAATTAGTTTTATGTAGCTACATGGTTAATTGATGAGTATGTTTTGATCGCAGCTTAGTCCTTTACTAACCAGTCCCTAGTTTTAACGACTCTGAAGAAGAAGGTTTTTGAAAACACTCTCGGAAAAGGAGAAAATGCTGGTAACCAGCATTTTCTCCTTTTCCGACAATGTTTTCAACCCTTCCAAGGACAAATTCTAATGTATGAGTTAAATTTACTTTGTTATCTGCAAATACTTTTAATTTGGACAGGTCTATAATTTTGTTACTCGGTAAAGGATTTACTTCTAAAACATTGAATAGACCAAATGAAAAACGGCATAAATTTTGCAACGGTTTCCTAAATTATTAAGTCAGCTTCGAAACAAACGGTCGGTAGTTCAACAGACCAATTTATGAATGATATTGAAGCAGAAAACGAACCTAAGGACCAATTTGCAATACAATGGTTGCCGTAACTTCCTTCTTTCAGGTCTAGGATTTCGGGGAAGAGCTTCAGGACCGGCTCGCCAGTGTTCGTAAATAAAACTGGCTGTTTAGTGCCATATAAAAGTGAATGATTGTGATATACATTGTTCCTGTAACACAACAAAGAAAAAATAAAACAAATTCAACTCTCAGCGGCAGTTTTAAGAATAAATCGACCAGCGGGATGAAAAGTGTCACAGACCAATAAAGTATGGGACCGTCTCGAGTGTGTACGTATTATGATGATTTACCCGATAATTAAATATATGAACTCGACAGGGGAGTGCTGCCAGCTATCAAAAACTCCCTTAGAACGTTTTCTGCGGGATTGGTTTGGAAACATTCAAATGAAAATACCTATAGAGATCAGAAATGTCACACCTTTCACCAGAAAAGTTCCATTGAACGATGGAATCTAAATATTGACCATGGAAAACACCATACAAAATGTCTTAGTCATCACTTATCAGCGTTCAAAAATCGAAAATTAAACTTAAGCCATGCTCTGGCAAAAGGGAGTTAAATGTATCTCCGTAATGTATTAAACTAAGCAAGTCGTTACATATCTATGGGTCCATAAAACTAAATTTGTCCAACAATGGATTAAATCTGGAGATAGGATGGTCCTTTGGCATGTAGAAAATTTACAAATAGCAAAATTGCTCGACCCATGTCGGTCTGCGCTGACTGCACAAACTGAAATGGATCGACACTTTTTGCAGATGCCTTAAGTTCTCTTTTCACAGAGGACGGCTCACTTCATTCATACAGAGAAAGATTAGGCTCCCACGTTGGTGAGATGAATGGGCGGTTAAAAACAGCGCGTGAGGGGTTTTTTTTGCCTTGGTATTTATTGTTCTTATTTTTATCAACTGTATAATTCCTTCTTTTGTTACCTCAGACTGTGTCAGTGATTTAGAATTCTCCCCTAGTCAGGAATCTATATAAATATGAACCATGCTCTGTGAAAATGGGGCTTAATGCATCTGCAAAAAAAGTATTGAACAGGTCAGCCTGCGCAGTCCGCGCAGGCTGACCTGTGTCAAAACTTTTTGCTTTTGGTAAATTTTCTTGCATGTCAAATGACCATTTTATCTCATCATTCAGTCGTATGTTAGACAAAATTGATTTTACGGATCCATGGTTATATGATGACTTGCTTGATATAATGCGTTATGGCGATGCATTTAACCCCCTCTTCTCACTTTTTCTTATCTTTGAATTCTTTTCGAATATTTCTGAAATGCTCGGGGAAAAAAATACTGATAAATCTTTCCGCAGACGCAGTGACCCCTGCCATCGACCTTCATCGCTAATGTTCCCAAACCG
The DNA here is from genome assembly GCA_946811185.2 of Hippopus hippopus. NCBI lineage: Eukaryota > Metazoa > Mollusca > Bivalvia > Cardiida > Cardiidae > Hippopus > Hippopus hippopus. The sequence goes on from OX328103.1 coordinate 28,536,428, forward strand.
TCATCTTAACCATGTCTCTGGTGGAGCATTGTTGTCGCTGAAAAAAGTTCTGTATTAGAGTCTATAGTGTAATCTTGCACAATAGTAGTGTCCTGTGACCTTTGACCCTTGACCCTTGCCTAATCAAGGTGACCCCAAATCAAATAAGTTTTCTCTTAGGGCCTTATGGAAAGTAGGTAGTCATGTATCAAAAAACATCTGGGTTAATGCGTTCAGATATACCTAGAGGATGAATTCCCTCAGCAATTTCGGGATCGTACTTGTTTTAGAGGCTTTATATGGGGACAGATTAGAATTGTACAAGAGACCCTTGATGTTGACTCAACAGCCATTATACAGAATATACATGTACAATGTCTATTCCCATATCCCATTCTACACCATGGGCAGAAATAGGGGCTCTTACGTACAGCATAGGTTTAGGTCAGATTGCACACAAGATGCAGTCTTATCTTGGATCTAAATCACTACCTTGTGTATTTAAGCCTATGAGATAATAGTCGTGGTTTTAAAATATAGCCAGTCAGCCAGCCAGCTAGGCGGCCAGCCAAAGGTTTCAATGAAAAAAAGTAGAAATATACGCTCCAGTGTCGGATTCTTTAAATCTGTTTAAAAAAGACTGTGAACTGATCACTGCAAGTAATTCTATTTCGAATTTTCATATGTTTTAACGCTATTCAATCATAAAGATCAAAATAGACAAAACCGGCCCATTTTGACACGAGCCTGTTTAATTATCGCCAATTTGATTTAATGTGTAAATACTACAAGGAGTCTTTCAAACAGAGACAATTTGATTTTAACAAATATTGAATCCTTTACACACTTCGTAGAAACAGCCTTTTAGAGCTCACCACCATACAAGACTCTTAGCTTTGCAACTTTGCTCTAGATAATCACGGCAAAGCATAATCAAATCACGGCAAAGTATCACAGGACAGGATTGCGCCTGTTGCCGGTAATACTGGTCTTTTTTTCTGAGTTCGAATACATTAATTGCTACCGTAAGATACAAAACTTTGCAGACCTCTTTTCATCTGCATAAAAATTAAGCCATGTAAAACTAATCAAATGAGATTGGGCGAGGCCATTTTAAAAAGAAGTATAATATTGTACATTCGGGACTGTTTTCGTGCGGATATCCCACAAAATTCCTTACAGTGATAAACTAAGGCCGGACTGAATGTTCTGTGTGTTCTGATTTTGATCTTTAAAAATCTTAATATTTGCTTAAAATTGGACGGGTAAAGTTTACATAAACTGTTTTTATTGCTATTAATTAACCCCTCGAAACAAACTTGCTGTGCTCAGATAACTTCAACATCTTTGTAAAATATGGATAGTACACAAAGAGTAAAGTTCAGTACATAAATGCATTAGGAAAACATTGTGGCTAAAGGAGATATTGCTCGTTACTAGCAATTTCTCCTTTTGCCACAATGTTTTTCAAAAGAAAGTCGTCTGCAGCAAGACGCAAAGTCGCGAAAAATAAGAGTTCGTCTGCATGTGGTATCGCGCTGAAAAGCGTTGATGAGCTATGCCTTTGTTGCGTGACGTCGTCACTACCACTCTGTGGAGGTCCTCCCTGTCAAAAAATCAATTGTTGTAAAAACTTAACTGAAATGTTTTCAACCTTTTTACCAAACAATCCCGTGTTTTCAGCAATCCTAACAAAAGTTTTGGAAAACATTGTAGGAAAAGGAGAAAATGCTGGTTACCAGCATTTTCTCCTTTTCTCACTTTTTTTTTTTTTTCTTCTTTATCTTTCAAGGGCAATTCTATCATTTGTGTCGTTTTTACTTTGTTGTCTACAAATGCGACAAATTTAGACAAGTCTAAAATTTTGTCGCCTGGTAAAAACTTAACCCTTTACCAGACAGGGAAATTTTAGACTCAGCTAAATTCAAAGCCTTTGCAATCGACAAAAGTAATGAGGCTGACATAAAAGGAACTGCCTCAATAAGGGTAGAAATTACTGTGACAAAAGAAGAAAATGGCGGTAATTGGCATTTCCCTATTCTGACAATGTTTTTTTAAAAGCCCTCTTATCAGGCTCTTTAAAGATGTCGATTGTTTGGTAAAGGGTAAACTCATTTCTTCCTGTAGGGGACAATATTTTCGATCTACAGCAGACGAAGTTTGGAAACACTGTGTGCACCTAAAACTAGAAATATATTCTTTAAATTTGCCAGCAAATAGGCAGGGGTCCTTCAAATAAACATGTCTATAGTTTTTGACCACAGGGGCCTTTAGAATAAACATGTCTACATTTTTGACCAATCACAAATTTCTATTCATTCATTTGTTATCATTACCAAAAAGTAGGTCAAAAGCCAGCACATTCAGCCACGCAGAAAAAAGCTGGGACCGACAAATTTTCCAACATAACCATTACGCTTTTGTATGTAGGTCAACTGACTGTATTTTTCATGATGTTGAGTGTTCACATTTTATAAGAATGTTTCCAAAAAACTTCTTTTGGAAATTTGTTTGGTTCAGTAAGTTATCAGTTCATCGTGGGGGAAGGGCGGTGTAATAAAGTACTTTGCACTATACGTCCAAATTTTAATCATTTGATTTGTACTTTCTGTCATAGCGTAAGATAAAATAAGACATATTCATATGTGGCCCTATTTACATTTTAACATTTTATATTGAAAATGACTGTAATCTGAAAATAACAATTAAAATCTAGATCTGTATCGAATAATGACGCTGCAAAAAATTTAAAAGAATCCGGCCCTGTAAATTCAATACTAGTAACTGCTATCTACGCAAAGTGTCACTCTAAAAGCGCCTTTCAGAACTACAGCTGCCTTTGCGTACAATGCAGATCAAGATCTGGCCGCACAAAACGTACAGCCTGATCTTTGATCTACTGTCCACTTTGCTAAAACATTGTAGACAAAAGCAACCATTAAAATGCAGATAATATTGTAGAAAAAAGCAACCATTAAAATGCAGTTAACATTGTAGACAAAAGCAACCATTAAAATGCAATTATTCTGGTCGTATATCTAGGATGAAAATTTCTGTTGGTTTTATTCGGCTCCATTCGGAACAATTTTGTTTGACTTTATCTTTTCACTATAATAATGATCAATACATGCTTAGAATGAGTCTTATCATAAAAGAAAGTGATACAAAGTAGCTATAAAACGGTAACAAAGACCCATTACCTAACACTCTCAATATACAGGAATAGTATCAAAGTACTGAAAGAACACGGAGTTCTTGAGGGTTTTTTTTATACATGTTTTAACAGTTTTGCATAATTTTTATAGCATGTCTGACACGTCAGAATTTTTTTGTGATTCGTTAAGAGGGACATAGATATTCCAGTAATTTATGCCATATTGGACAGGGTTTCTTGCCAAAGAATGTTCCGCAAGGGCTGGTTTTTATCTCCATTTTTTATTTTTTCCATTTTTTTTTTTAAATAACCATTATTTTGTGTTTAATATCAAAAGGTTTTCCCGTTCTTTCATGTTGACCATTTTCATGCATTCCTTTTCTGTTTAAACCGCTTTCCAAATCTCCAGCTTCTTTAACATATATCACCCAATATCGTCATGAGTTTGCACAAGCTGAGATTCGAACCGTTTGAACCAGAGGAACTCAGATTTAAATACGATGGATAAGCTGGAAAATATTATTTCACATCAGGTTTGAGTAAGATCATGTCTTACATCGTATGTAAGTAATGTTCTAACATCGTTAAACGACGCCTTGAACCTTTGCCGATGAATGCAGTGCTATTAGTGATTAGACTATGCTTGCCTTTATCTTATATCTGACCACAATGGAGGCTATACATGATAGGAACAGCGGCGTTTATCAAGTTCAGACTGCACATAACCATGCACTCTGATCTAGAAACCACAACGTCTGCTACCTAGTTTCAAAATTTTATTTGAAGAAAAGCTTTGCATTTGTAAGGGGTGCGAAATTTTAGCTCCTGAAAAAGGACGAGTTCAGTACTTTCGCAGCCAAAGAGCTCATAAAAGTCTGAAAACTGAGACACATTAAATGCTTTGCACTTAACTAGAATTGAGCCATGCTCTGTGAAAAGGGGGCTTAATGCATTTGCGAAAAGTATCGACCCATGTCAGCCTGCGCAGTCCGCGCAGGCTGACATGGGCCGAAACTTTTCGATATCTTCAAGATTTTTGTATGTCAAAGGACCATTCTACCCCATGATTCAGTCGGTTGCTTGACAAAATGGATATGATGGGTCCATATTAACGTGATGACTTACTTGGTATAATGCATCACGGGGATGCATTAAGCCCCCTTTTGCCAGAGCATGGCTCAATTATTTTTCTACTAAAACTGTTCTTGTGGTTTTCGTTTGAAAATATTATAACTCTTTTAGCGCCATAGGCTAAAGGAAAAACTGGGACTTTTGCGAAGAACATAGATCAAGATCAGACTGCATAGAACATGTCTGATCTTGGATCTATGGTGTCTGAATGTTAAGTCAAACTTATAAAGAAAAAAACTTACTGACTTTCAATGGCATGTACTTTCAGCCGTCGGAAGAGGTCGAGTTTCAAACTTTGCACAGAAAGAGTTCTAGACTGGTCTGCTGTGAGTCGTTTAAATGAAATTAATCCATCAAACAAGTATTTATATTCTTTTGTATACCGTTACACAAAAGCGATACAAATGGCAAGCACATAAGTAAATGGCCTTCATTCCTTTACGATCTACATTTTAGAAATATGAATGTTTCAAGTGGGTTATTTTTACATTTTTACTGTTTTCTTGACTGAGAATAATCTGTAAACAGTCCCTATTTTAGGTACAGTATTTCTCTAAAGGATAGGTGATCTTTCTTCCAAAGCTGGCCCTTGACCCTATCAATCAAGCGCGTCATAAATCTTATGTTTTGTAAGCACTTCTGTCTCGGCAGAAATGTGACTTCCTTGGGCCTTTGACATTCTTTCGATCAGGAAAATTTTTAAAACTATTTACCTCGGATATATTTTAAGAAAAACGTCGAGATATTGCCATAGCCAAGTCGCCCTTTGCGTCGCCGATCAAAAAGTTTGACTCTTTCTGATACATCTGTCAACTTAGATCTACACCGTCAGTAATCTGATGCTGATCTGCAGACGACAAAATAAAATTGGTTCAAATGATGATTTCTGTCCTTGATAGGGTAGCAAACATTGTGGAAAAATTGTGGTTACCAGCATTTTCGCTTTTTCCCACAATGTTTTCAAAAGCTTTCTTCTTCAGGGTCGTTAAATTAGAGATTGTGGGGTGAATAGTTAAGAAATCGCACTTACGAAGTATCGAACGCGTCATTGATTCAATACTCAAGCAAGTTGTTGTTGTGGTTTATCGTCTGCGTTTTTGAGATGTGCTCATTTTATAATGGTTTAATACAAAATCCATCAAACGATATATAACTGGATACTTTCTCTATTTGTTCTTTTATCTCTTGATCTATAATTTCTAATGTTTATATTTTCTAAAGGTCACATTAGCAAAAGCGAAAATACTGGAGCTCTTCAATCTAGTAACCTAGTTTACTCAAACTGTATTCAATTTCAAATGAAATTATGTTAACAAACAATTTGATAGCTATTTACCATCCTATGCGACATTTATTTGTCTTATCTATCAATTACTTTATTGTGGTAGATTTTTGGTGACAGAAACGCTCGTGTTATTGCAGTAGTAAACGTTCATAAATTCTCTTTTAATATACAGGCCGCGTTTGTAAAATGAAAAAGAAACAATGACTTGTTTTACCCCAGCATCTTTTGCCACAAAGTGATATTAAATCAAAATTTTCCAACTATGATCACGTTGAAGTTTATGTCCTTCTCAACACTAGCATAGACTGCGTTAAATCAGTCTGCATCATATTCACTTTTACTACTAAATTCTAGATAGAATCTACAATCTGGATTTGATGTATACACCGGGAAAACCTACTTTGGTCCCACACAGCATAAAACAATAAGTCTTTATGAAACAATTCAGTGTTTTAGCGACTTTTGAAAATACTACTGGAAAACGGAGAAACTGAGGTAACTAGCATTTTCGTCTTTGCCCAACGATGTTTTCTACGGTTTAAAAGACAAATTTTATCATTAGAACTGCTTTTAACTTGTCGTTTGTAAATATGTTCAAGTTAGACCAGTCATTTATTTTGGCGTCTGGTAAGGTATTCAGTCGTGCTCCTACTTTACAGCGCAGTGTGATAACGTGAAAAAGGGGTAAAGTGATTTATTAATTGCTCACAAAGTTTGCATAAAGTTTTGTTTTTAATGCTCCCCCATTACTTGTAATATATGCCTGGTAATACAGGTCTACATCAATCTCCAGGATAATAAAAAAGGGACTTGTTGAAAGATTTATTTTCTCTCATATGAATTACTGTAACACAGGAAAATGAGGTGCTTTAGACGTACAACTAAACTAGAAAGAAAGGGACAAGGTGGCCAAGAGATAGAGACAGAGGCAGAAAGATAAGAGAAGAAAAACAAGGAGACAAAGAGAATTGAGGCGTGCAGGAGGAGTGAAACAGAGATAATGAAGAAATAGAGATGGGCTTAAGGCAGGCAACAAACTTGGGAAAATCACGATTACATGAGGATCGGTAACTTTTGAATCAATCAAGACAATGTCAAAAACGCAACAGAGATAACATGGATATTGTTGTTGTAGAGACGCTTTGACCAGTATAAGGCTGAAACCAATAATTTGTTCTGTCTTAAAGTTATAGCGTTTTCATGTCCTGGCACACACGCTCTAGTCGTGCTGCGGAATATGGTATTAAATTTTGTTAACAGACATTAGTATCAAAGATTGTCTACGTTTTTCTTTTTATTTATATCAAATTCTATGCATGTAACCAAGTTTAACCAACCAATGGATTTTCATAATTTGAATTAAAAATCTATCGATTATACACAACAGTCTTTAAATGATTGACTGAATAGTGTTTTACGCCGCTATAAACATTATTTCAGTCATATCATGGCGGTATCTCGCATATTCCTGTATGTCCTGGGTTTAACCAGTAACAGGCTCTGAAATGCCTTGCCTAAGGACACTCCCACGAAAAACCGAGTGGTTCCATTGAGGCTCGAACCAGGCACCTCAAGGAGTCCTACAGTTTACCAATGAGCTATGCAGGACGCCCAACAGCCTTTAAAAACGCTATATACGTCGATTCTCATTTCGTGCTACTCGGTCTTGGTGTGCGTTTCTGCTTGCATTACCATGAAGACTAATTTTGGCGTAGCATTACACCTAACACCTGGTAAAAATTATACTTGTGACAGATAGCTGAAAGAAAGAACAATTATTTCTATTTTAAAACTCTTCACTAAACGACAAAATTTTAGACTTGTCCAATTTGAAAGTATTTGTATAAAACAAAATGAATATGACTCAAAAACAGAAATTTGATTTTTTGAACGGGAGAAAACCTTGTGCAAAAGGGAGAACATGCTGGTTACCTGCATTTTCTCCTTTTTCCCACTGTTTCCAAAAGTCTTCCTACTCAGAGATGTTAAAAGGCGTGATAGTGTGGTAAAGGGTTAACGTGGAAACATGGTAGGAAGAGGGGCATTTGCTTGTGACCTGCCATTGCTCTATTCCCATGATTGGGTACAAAATCTACTTGATGCACAATTGCCAAATCTCGTATTTATGTAGTAAGGGGCGTGTAAACAACAGAGAGAAAAATATAAAAAAAAGATTTAAGCACATGGACACGTATCCACCAATCATTCTAAATATTGCATTTTAGTATCATTCTAAATCTAGTAAGTATACAATTCCTGATTGAAAACACATTTGTTTAAGCCTATCAGAAAGTGCATTTATTCGAAATACGGTATATCCTTGGGAATAAGACCAAGAATTTATTAAGGATAGAGAGCAGTGAATACGGAATCTGGTATTTTTGGTGGACTTTTTAACCCTTTACCACACAGCAAAGTTTTAGACTTGTCCATATTGGTGGAATTTACAGACAAAATTTCAAATGTTTTTCAGATGATAACATTTGGTCTTAACTAGTTAGAAAAAATTGTGGGAAAAGGAGAAAATGCTGGTTACCAGCATTTTCTCCTTTTCTCACAATGTTTTCAAAAGGCTTCTTTCTCAGGGCTGCTAAAGTCGGGATTGTGTGGTAAAGGGTTAAAGTGATGTACACAACAGCAATGTCAGTGCTTTGATTATTATTGATTCTGTCATTTCGAAACAGAACTAAATATCAATTATCAGTCCTTACAAAGGTTAAAATGTAGACTCCCATCTTGTTCTGATATGTCTAGTTGAATTTGGTACATGCTATTTATAGATATGTGAAAACGTAGAGTACTGTGGCATAAAGGAAAAAACATAGTCCTAAAATGTTTGTATTACTCTCAGATGATAATTTTAGCCTTTGTTGACATACACAATATAACAAAACAAACACATATAGGGTAAGACAGGTTAAATGCAGTGCATCATTACATAAACAGTACAACGGGCAGTTTAGAAGAAAGGAATACCTGTTTCCCCCATTATTATTAAATCGACCGACCATAAAAAGACATTGTAATTGTCTGAGAGTAATACAAAGTAACGTTATCTGAATGTTATGAAAGTGTTGAAAAAAGGCGCAATTTCCTCTAACAAGCAATTTTTCTTTTTCTATGCATTCAAAAGTTCTTTTTTCTGTTATTTTTGTTCGGTATTTTACGCCGTTTTCAACGTTATTTTGTTATACCAAGGCGGTCAGTGCAACTTTACATACGCCCCTGAAGCTTCTTTTACCAGTACTTCGAACAAAGTTCGAGTTCGGTGTGTGAAGTTAAATACAGTGACGTTATCAGAATGTTATATAAGACAGTGTGGAAAAAGAGCTTGTAACAGCAAATTGCTCCTTTTCCTTCAATTTCTTCACAGGCTATTAACTACTGATTATTGATACATGACATAAGTGCATAAAACTCACATTTATCTAGTGTGTGTACAGACCCCCTACTAAGATAGTAAAACGTCACCGTGGTTAATCCTCTACCAAATGACGAAATTGTTGGCTCGACCAAATTCAAGCAATTTTTAAACCCCGAATTAACTGGGGCTTGTCTCTAAAAATATTGAGACATTGCGGCGAAAAACAGAGAGTGGTGCTTACCTGCATTTTGGCATTTTACCACAATGTTTTGAAAAGGATTCTATCTTAAAAACGAGATTGTTTGGTAAAGGGTTGATAAGTGAAATGCAAGGACTGAGGTTCTTTTTTTTTGGGGGGGGGGGGGGCTCTGCGAAAAAAAAATGCAAATTCAAATCTGTTTCAACGGGACTGTCTCGAAATAAAACATGGGAAAGTTCAAATCCCGAAGAAGACTATGTTCTTTGTAGATTAATCTTGATCTACACTATCCACTAAAGGAAATGCAGATGCACTTAACATGCAAAGAGTGAAGATAGGCTGCAAAGATAAGATCACCGATTGTCATTTCATCATAAGTTACGGTGACATTTAACAAGGTCAAAATTTGTAACGTTGTTTACAAAAACCCATCCCACCCCGCAATCTTTGTACTTTCTTAACTCTTTCCAGTAATTTCTGAAGTATTTCTTACAGAAAAAAGTCTTTTGTTTCTTAAACTTAAGTTAACTCTTATCCTGCTAAATAACTAAAAAAAGAATTTTCAATTCGATAGTAAAAACCAAAATATTGCTATAACGAAGCTATGTTTTGGGAAATAATATCTCCTGATCGGATAGTGTAGATCCAAGATCAGACTGCACGTTCTGTGCAGTCTGATCTTGATCTACACTGTCCGCAAAAGGTCAGTGAGTCGCACCTAGCAGCCTAAAGGTTATAAGAAATAGTCAAAATTTGTATCTGAAATATCTTTATATTCTTGGCGCACCACACCCTGCCAAACTGCCGAAAGACGTCTATCGTGACTGTCTCATGGCTCCTTCTTTAAACTCTTCTCCGCCCCTCTGCAAATAAATGAGCCTCGCTCTGGCAAAAGAGGGTTTAATGCATCTTCGTGATGTATTATGCCAAGCAAGTCAGCACAAGTTTTTCGCAGACTCGTGTAAAGTGCGCATATATAAGTGGTCGTTTCATAAGCCTTTAACAGTATTTCATGACGACAGTTCACTTATTCCTGTTTTTCCAGATCTTTAACAGCACTGGACGTTGGCACTACAGGGCCTTGCCCAAGGATATTCCAACGGGATCAATCCCTGCCAATACGGACGCATAGAAACAGGTACTAGTACTGCCAGATCACAAAACCAACAACCTGAACTCTAATCCAAATGTTGCTATTTCAAAAATGTTGGGGGATATTTACCTATCGAATAGTGTAGATTCAAGAACAGACTGTGCATTCTGTGCAGTCTGATCTTGATCCACATTGTCCGCAAAATGTCCTTGAGTCGCACTTAGCAGCCTAAGTGTTTGATCTCAAGCGATGAGCAGCAAAGGGTCCTAGACAGATAAAAAAGAGTCACGTAATATTATTTGCGGTTTAACTCTTAACTGCAGCAATCCCGTGATTTTACTCTTAACAAGATGAGAAAATCTAAAACTGGCCAAAATTCAAGGCATTTTTAGACGACAAGTTTAATGTTACCAAAGTAGTTGAAACTGTCTTTAAAAGGGTAGAAAAAATGTGGGAAAAGGAGGAAACGCTGGTCACTATTATTTTCTCCTGTTCCCACGAAGTGTTCTAAAGCGTCCTTTATATGTGTCGTTAAAGGTCGGACATATTTGATAGATGATTGAAGACCCATGGAAAGACCCTTGGGAAAACATCGTGGTAAAAGGAGAAAATGCTGATGAACAAAGGTTTCCCCCTTCCTGCTAGTTTCCATATTTTCGGAAAAAAAGTTTCAATACTTGAGACACGTTTAATTTGCTTGCCTGCAAATTTGTAACTGCAATACAACATGAACAGATTTTAAACTTTGCAGTCAGGGTTGACAGGTTGACAGTCTAGTTCGATGTCTGGGTATGTGAGCAAATCACGTGACCGGGGTCATAATCTAGTGTTTGTTTCAATAGGTGGATCTTCAGCACCTACTTAATGATCAATCACTTAACCCTTATCCTGCTACATAACTGAAATGAAATTTTTAATTCAATAGCAAAAACCCAATTATTGCTATTTCAAGATCATGTTTCGGGGAATAATATCTCCTTATCGGACAGAGTAGATCCAAGATCAGACTGCACGTTCTTTGCAGTCTGATTTTGATCTACACTGTCCGCAAGAGGTCAGTGAGTCGCGCTTAGCAGCCTAAGAGTTAAATAACAATTTTAAAATTTTACGGCCTTTAATCTCTGTTTGCACTGCTTGCACGCCATGCGCGGCAAAAATGAGCTAAAGACAATTTGTAAATAAGAACCAAAGACAGAATACTGGCTTCAACTGTACTCCGAAAACGCAACGCAACGGGCGCATGTTGTAACTCTTGAACCCAGTTTTGTGACACAAGACCAGCAGAAGACGAACATAAATAACATTTATAACGTGAACCTCCTTGATTTCAGCTGTCTTGCCGACCATGATTATTCTAACCCGTCTTGAATCGCCATTTCTATATGGTACCAAACTGTACGGCTTCGAGAACCTTATTTTGGCTCCAACTCTGCTCATTCTCGGACGTTGATTTAGCTCTTTTTAACACGGCAGAACAGGACATTATTAGTTGTACGGTCAGGTGACAGGGGACTTGGAAACTTGTTCACGGTTGTGGCAAATCATGTCGCCCCGAGCCGAAGGCGAGGTGGCGACATGATTCGCCACAGCCGTGAACAAGTTTTCAAGTCCCCGGCAACCTGACCGTACAATGAATTTATTATACTGCAAAGTTTTACCATTCCGATGCAAATTTCCCCGTTTATGTACTCACTAATTGAGTACGCTGACGACATAGAATTTCCCTTCAGAGTGCCCCAATTCAATGAAAACTGACGTCACTGAGAAATGACGTCACTAAAACCTTGATAAACCGTGCAGTTTGGTGAATGAACTTAGCGATGTCACTGCGATAGAAATTCGGTTTTTTTATTTACACATGGATTTAAACACCTTACAGGTAAGTAATTATGCATTTTAACGATTTGTTGTCAAAAAGTAAAAACCATTAGTTAACACAAACGACAATTTGGTTATCATTTTAACGTGACAATGAATGGGTTTCGACACTTCACAGTTTGCTTACCTGACAAAGGGATGGCTCGTTTTTTAAAACCCAGTGTATTTGTTTTAGAATGACAACAAACGATAATTTTGTAACTTTATTCATTTATTTTCAAAAACAATCCATTCTATCCATTTTAATGAAAACCATCAAGGGAAACTAGAAATAATACGGTGCAGGGTACTCATTATATTTGTCTTGTGGGCGGCTCGTATCGGTCGACGCCGCCATTTTGGATGTTGTGTTGAAAGTGTAATCATGTTTACGGGGCCTTCAAAAGGGAAACTACGTTTACGTGGATTTTGCCAGGGTACATGACTTGTATGTATGGAAAATATCATCCAATCAGATCGCGAGAAATTTCTTTGCAGTATAATAATGTTTATTAGACGTAAAGTCAGGTGTTATCCGTGACGCGGGGTGCCGAGAAAGGGGAGAGGGATTTCCCAGGAGGGTTTGAGGGCCTCCCCCAGAAAAGTTTTGAATTGTAGAATCTATTTGGTGGCCTCTGATAACGTTTTTCAGCAAAATTGTATTTTTTCTATTTACTTTACTTTTGCAAAGTTTAAGAAACTGAATTTTCTTGTACACACCGCTATGCTCGTTAGGTCCCTATCATTAAACTGCGTAGATTAACCCTTATTCTGCTAAATAAATGAAATGAAAATGTACAGCCGATATTAAAAACCTAAATTTTGCTATTTCAAAAGTATTCTTTTGGGGGAAAGATGTCTTTGTCGGACAGTGTAGATCAAAGATCAGACTGCACGTTCCGTGCAGTCTGATCTTGCTCTACACTGTCTGCAAAAGGTCAGTGAGTCGTGCTTAGCAGCCTAAGGTTTAACGCAAATTATTTGGGATTAAATATACACACGTACAATCCTTGCTGTACCCAAAAATATGAACTGACATACAGTTATGCAAATATTTAATCACATCGTAAAGTTATGCAATTCATTGAAACTAGTTTTCAGACTTAATGCTTACAAAAACTGTGTACGCAAATTTCGTGCGCACGCAGTTCAGTGAAAGATACACCTGATCTTTATCGTTTTCTATGGTAATTTATCTTCGAGCTGATACATATGTGGGTATAAATGGATATAATCTTTAAAGACAGACAACTTTTTCTCTTCCCGTGAAATGGAAGTTCTAATACAACAGCGAATAAATTGAAAGGATTTGACTGGTCAAAGAAAATCAGGTAAAGCGATCGGTTTTTGAAATAAAGCCGATCTGCCAAAATAATATTGACCAATCAGAGAGGGTCAATAATTTTCTCCGTGATTTTATAATCTCCATACACCAAATGCTAATATTACAGGAAAGTTCTGTGTCACTGTTCCTGATTTACAAAAGATAAAAATGATAATTCTAAAGATCAATGTCTCCCCTTCCCATGCTTCATAAACCCATCATGTCATGATGACTTGATTCTTGACAGGTAATCTACGATATCAGTTTTAAAAAATGCAATACCACATATGTTCCACTTATGACATCACTGTACATTTCTATTGAACAAAATCGTGTCAAGCTTTTTCACTATCAATGCGTTACAGGTGTTCCCATTTGAAAGGCGGGCTTTTATCCTGCTGGCTTACAGCACAATGCACCCGATATAAGATAGCGTTTTCTGCACGTTTAACTCTTATTAGGCTGCTGAGCGCGACTCACGGACCTTTTGCGGACAGAACGTGCAGTCTGATCTTGGAATCTACGCTGTCCATTAAAGAGATATCCCCCCCCCCAAAAAAAAAAACTTTGAAAAAGCATCGTTTGGGTTTTTACTATCGACTTGAAAGTTTCATTTAACTTATTTCGCAGGTAAAGGGTTAATTTATCACCGTTTCTTTGACCCTTTACTGTTTACCAGCCGATAAAATCTTAGACTTGTCCAAATTAAAAGCATTTGCAGACAACAAAATAAATGTGACTGAGAAACTGAAATTTGTTTTTGATAAGGTGGTATACATTGTTGGGAAAGGAGAAAGTGCTGTTTTCTAGTTTTTTCTCCTTTTCCAAGAATGTTTTCATAAGTGTGCTTCTTTTTGGTAGTTAAAACTTGGGACTGTTTGGGTTAAAGGTAAAACCCTTAAATTTACATTGTCACCAAAAAAAAAAGTTGAAAGAAAGACTGCTTCTGATTAACATAATCATTTACAGCCAGTCAATTTTTTTCTCTTTAAAAAGAGGAAAGTTCTTGACACTAAGAATTCAAATGCAATCTAGATTCTAGAATGGAACCAGGGTGCAGGCTTCATTATAGATTAAGATTAATTCCAGATTAAGAAATAAAAACAACTTCAAATTGGCTAAACCATTTGGTTTAGCCAATCAGAAGTTGTTTTACTTTCAAATTCAGGAAATTCTTGAGAATAAGACCAAGAAAGTTGTTGGGAATGGTAGAATGGTTACCTCCCCTGATACATCAAGTGTATAGACCTGTAATACGTACATGTATATCTGAAATGGGAACAGCTTATGGCAATTATTGGTGAATATAGATCAAGCACCTGTATTCACCATCGTCTCTTAATACTGTTCTCAGTCTTAATCTCAAAATTTTAAAACGAAAACTGTTTAGCCACTCAGAAATTACGTTACTTTATAAATCTGGAATAAGACCAAGAATGCACCATAGATTGTTTAATGAATACGGACCAGGGTCTGCTGTCTGTGGTCAGTGTCCTTGTCGTTGTACTCGTTCTCTTTGCTATCACTGCAGCCAATGGTCCAAGAAACTTTCTTAGCAATCTGATCTTGATTACGTTGGCCCAAAAATCAACCGAAAAAGTCTTAATTATTTTACGGAAAAGTGTTGGATATAGCTAGGCCTTTACAAAATGATACCGTGTCTGATCAGCAACCTTGAAGAAAAAGGCTTTTGAAGCATTTAAAAACATGGGGCAGTGGGGGAGGAGGGAGAGAAAACGCTGGTAGCGAGCACCAGCATTCTTCTCTTTTACGATCTATATAGCTTTTGCGGACGGTGTTGATGAAAATCAGACTGCAGAGAACGTGCCGTCTGATCTAAGATCTACACCGTCCGCTCACTGGTACAAAAACAATGACAAAAATCACCTATATTAGTGGAATGTTTTGATTGCTGTAAAAGGGCTGGGGACACTGTCTACCCTTAGAGTTTCATTTATTTTTTCATCTTTATATGCCCCTTCAATATAGTCAAATCTAATATTCTGTCGTCTGGTAAAGAGTTAATGAATGAAATGTAATAATGTAACCACGTGTCCGTAATTCATTCCGATACATGCACGTGACAATCTCCAATGCGACATTCCCGCGTATCTTATGTTGGCTATTAAAATAGATTTACGGTCAGTGCAAGTGAACATAATAAAACATGTCATTGGCGGCCTAACTTTTTATCACGTATTGCAGTTGTATTATGCACTGTCTATTTCTGCTTTCATTCCTGTTTGAGTTGCACCAGTATTTCAAACAATGAGATGGCCATTCATGCTTTGGGATGGTACTCAAGAAACACTTTTGCCATTGTTCTAACCGATAGAGGTCTTGATCTCCATCAACTGACGTAATGCAAGGTATTCCTGACTGTCAGATCCTTTATGCCTTTTTTACCAAACTGCTGCTAACAGGGAAGCAGTAAACAGGCGACGCTTGTTGGTTTTGAAGAAATCTCTTCGAAAAACATCTCGACAATTAGCCATCTTTCAAAGTTTGAGTCCTTTTTTAGCCATAGTTATGTTACAGTGGTTAAAAAATGCATACATGTGCATCACAAATATTAAAATAGTGTACTAACACCAACGATTTTGTATGTAGATTACCATTAAACTATATTGGCTTATAGTTAGAATAACACGAGATATTTAACCCTAAGGCTGCTAAGCGCGACTCATTGACCTTTAACGGACAGTGTAGATCAAGATCAGACTCCAATGTGCAGTCTGATCTCTGATCTACACTGTCCGATAAGGAGATCTTTTTCCACAAAAATTATCTTTGAAATAGCAAGATTAGGGTTTTTACTATCGGCTATAAAGTTTCATTTCACTTATTAAGCAGGATAAGGTTTAGTATACCAGATGTAAAGCATCAGTTACACGGTGCACGATAATCTACTTAATAAAATGACGATAGCTCTTTGTTCAGTAAGGATTGATTTGGTTGCAAGCTAGGTGTATCTATTTCTAGATTTATTCATAATGTCATAGACATGTTTCATAGTCGTACTTCTCCTTTTTTTCGAAAAACACGGGATGTATTATAGTCGTGTCTATATTTGCTTGAAGAATCATTGAAAACTGTGGCTAAGTTTTTTTTTTTTTTTCACTAATTATAATAAACGATTACCCTTCTTATCAACAGCAAAAGGAACATAATTATCAAATGTGTTGATTTGAAAGTGATACAGACATAATGATAAGTGTGTTCAACGTTTTTTACTGACTTCTAATTCATTCGTATCTCTAATGGCAAGCTTACCTTGAACTCTCTGATTTAAAAAAAAAATAGGTATAGAAGTTAAAGCAAGCAATTAAATAGGTAGACAATATATCCACTTTCAGAAAGATGCCAGAACTTTATTAACTTCACTTCACTAGAATTATCACGGAAAACCCTTGTTATGCGTATTTCGTGGTAAGATCCGAAATATGGTAATGAGTGGTGGGGTAATTTGCATATTGCAGGGATGTCTTTAAATAAGAAATTTGCACGCATAACGTTTGTTTATCGCGCAGTATTTCTACTCCTCTAATCGATGCTGCCTATTAACTCTGTCTTTGATACCGGGGCTTTGTTAACTTCTTACTATTCTCTACTTATACGAAAGGTGTTCAATTTATTATGAAACACTATGAAAACACACCTAGAATATCTTTCAGCTCATAAAACCTCATGCAAAGCGATCAGTTTATGTAAAGTAGCGTATCATAAAATTATACATGGTCATAAATTTTAAACTCGAAATTCAATATGGTTCGACCAAAATACACGTAATGTTTCTCTTGCTACTGTACATCGCATTCAGCATGGTAAAGGTGTTGCAGAAAAAAAATAACGAACGCGAAACAGGTAACAGTGGAACTTTTGCCGAACGTAGTAAAGCAGCAACTGTTGATCCTGTACGGAAAATCTGTAAAATGATTACATTAGTGAACCCCCCAACACAAAGAGAAATGGCAGCTAAGTGTGGAGTGCCTCTAGGCACTGTAAATAGAATTATAGCCAAAATTCTTAAGGCCAAACTCAATAAAAAATGCCATGTTCATAGGCTGAGATTTTGAAACGACGTGCTCTATCATGGCGTCTATATCTCCGTCTTAACTGTGGTAAATGGAAAAACACAGTCATCACCGACGAGGCTATGTTCTATATGGGTGGTAGTTATGGCCGACGTCGTGTTTGCTACGTTAGTTCTAGAGGGACAGACCAAAATAAAATGAAGTTCGTAAAAGGAGATGCACTTGCACCTGTGTTTATCGTTTGAGCTGTTGTTAGTTTCTCCGGAAAGACATCGTCAACTTTTATCCAGAAAGGGGTGAAAGTTAATACAAATCATTATACATAGGCAAGGTTCTGAAGCCATTTTTGAAAAAAAAATGGTCCTTTTTTTCTAGAAGAGAAAATGATAATTATGGTGTTCCACCAAGACTCTGATTCTAGTCACACTGCTAAAATTACTGTTGAATAGAACTCCTGCAGAATGGATGCCAAAAAGTCCGGATGCAGCTACCATGGGTTTTTGGGCACACTGAAACGCAGGCTACAAAGATTCCAAGTTAAATACCATGACTGCTCTTGAAAAAAGCTCTTTCAGACAAATTTGAAGAAACTTGAGCAGTCGTGCATATATCGGACTTTAGAAAGCTGGCATAGAAGGGGCAATTTGATTTACTGCTGCCATGGATCCCACATTGAGCGTCCGTTGCAATAAAACGTAAACGAGTGAATTAAATCTGTTTCATAATAAATTGAACATCTCACGTACTCTTCTTTTTTTGGCGTAAGTAATCTTCGTAAAAATTGCGTCTTTAAAGTTTGCCATTATCAATTTCTTAATTTTTTTTCCACTTAATCGTGACAATTTTTAACCTCTCTAAGAAAATAGATGGACTGATTGATTTAGTAGTGTTTTCCGCCGCTTTCAACACTATTTCAGTCATATCACGGCGACAGCTCACATTTTAATATATTTCCTGGGTTTCACTGGCAATAGGTGCTAGGTTCTGAAGTATCTTGCCCAACGACACCCCCACGAAAATCAAAGTGTTTCTAGTGAGGCTTGAAGCCAGGAGTCCAGGTTTCGACGCAACACTTTACCACTGGGCCAAGCGGGACCCCTTAAGAAAATGGAGAAAAAAAAGAAATGAATAAGGCATAGGGCTTTAACGTGAGAGGAGACGGGAACCCTTGACGTAGATTAGCCTTCGCATGACATCATTAACCCATAAGCTGCTAATCGCGACTCAATGACCTTTTGCGGAAAATGTAGATCAAGATCAGACTGCACAGAACGTGCAGTCTGATTTTTGATGTACACTGTCCGACACGGTATTTTCTTTCGGGTGAAATCAACTTTGAAATTGCAATATTTGGGTTTTTACTATTGAGTGGAAATGTTCGTTTCATTTATTTTGCAGTTTAAGGGTTAAATCGGAAAAAAAACACGAGTGTAGGAGTTATGCGCTTTTAAAACGAAAAATGAAACGTTTTAACCCATACCACCTGCGAAAAAAATCGCCACAGACGACTTTGAAAGGGACTTAAACTCTTACACCACGACAAAATTTTGGACTCGACCAAATAGAGAGCATTTGCAGACGACAAATTGAATGAAGCTCAAATGATGATATCTATGTTTGGTAGGGCAGAAAACATTGTTGGAAAAGGAGAAAATGCTGGTTCCACCATTTTCTCCTTTTCTCACAGTGTTTCCAAAAGCCTTGTTTTTCGGTGTCCTCAAAGCTAGGGATTGTGTGGTAAAGACATAAAAGATGTCTTTATGAAATGTGGTTATGCTGCACAAAAAAAGATTCGATACGTGAATACAAGTAAAAACAATGCTGCAAAAGGAGAAAATACTTGGAAAGAGTCCTTTCTCATTATGTTGCAATGTTTTCCACGCATCCAGCGTATAGAAGCGGGAAGTCATCTGCAGGATTTTATAACCCTTTCAACGCAATAGGGGAAAGCATGGGCTTTCGTGAATGGTATTGATCAGGACCAGGCTGCATAGACCATTGCAGTCTGATCTTGAGTCTAGACTGCCAGCTTTTAACCAAGCCTATCAGATAGAAAATAAGTCGTTCGTAGGTTCAACTGATTGTGTTTCATGCCGTCAAAATAGGTCGAGTTTATTATATTTGGTACTTAAAAAGTTGAAATCAACTTCCGTAGGGTTTTTTTTTTACTAATCTCTTGTCATTAGCATAAACCGTTGACAATTCGATTAAAATACGCCTAAAAACCTTTTCAATACAAACGTGAACTTTAAACCACCTTGAGGTATTCAGCTTCTGAATACATTGTGGAAAAAGGAAGCAACTGCTTGAAACAAGAGATTGCCCCCTTTTCCACGATGGCTTTTTTTTTTTACTTATGGAATAAAATAAACACCTTCTTTTCTTATAAATGTTGCTCTTTTCTGTCATGTTTAATAGGGTTTTTTTTTTTTGTTCGTCTGTAGATTGCTTGCGTTGAAATGGGTTAAAGATAAACCACCGTGCTGTGGTGACTAATGCTGGTTACATCGCGTCGTGTGAAAAGGGTCTATCGTGATGATCCCCTTTCTCCATCCGCTTAACCCTTTACCACACAATGACGCCTTTTGACTCCCCTGAAGAAGAGGCCTTTTGAAAACATTGTTGGAAAAGGAGAAAATGCTGGTAACCAGCATTTTCTCCTTTTCCCACAAAGTTTTCTACCCTATCAAAGAAAAGTTGCATCATTTGAGCCACTATCAAATTGTCTTCTGCAAATGCTTTCAATTTGGATAGGTCTTAAATTTTGCCGTGTGGTAAAGGGTTAATACAGTCTCCCATAACACATATTTTTAACGAGTCAGCAAAGAAAATGTTCTTCTTTTCCTGTTGTAAAGCTGGAAAGGTTTCAGTTTGACTTAATTAGAAAAACGCTGGGCACGTTTTCTTTTAACTGTAATACTAAAGTAGGTAGGCGCGACACTGTTAAGCTTTATGGATAGCATAGATTGAGATCAGGCGGCAAAGAACGTGCAGTCGGATGTTGCTACTACACTGAAATGAGATTTTTCAGGCAAAAAGAGTCTTGTTTGAAATAGTAACGTTTGGGTCGTCTTTCACTCACTTTTTTGGATGAAAGATTCGGTCTTTTACTCTTTCACTGCTAATGACGAGTTGCATACGTTTTGAGAACGGTGTAGAGCCAAGATCAGACTGCACCTTCTGTGCAGTTTGATCTTAGATCTACACCGTCCGTTACTAGACAGTAAAGTATCGGCAAAAATTTCATCTAATTGTAGTGAAAATCATTTTCAAGATATCGAAAGTCGAATTTATCTAGTTGACAGTGAAAGGGTTAATAAAAAGAATTGCTGTACGACTGGTCTGAGAAGAGCACTTAGATGGGCGAATTTCATCCCCAAAATATTTTCTTGTAACCAAACAAGGAAAAGAAAGAGCCTTAAATTGTATAATCTAGTTCTTTATTCATTCAGTTTTATACAACTTTTCCTACCGTAGGTTTTCCATTCACGAAAATCTATTTATTTCGGGTATAAACCTTTATTAAAGTGCAACGCCCACAACTTGATTATGCACGTACAGAAACGCCTCGATGGCATACATAAATGGCACACTGAAACTTGTTAGCTGATATTTTTACATAGGTATACAGTAGTTCTATGCTTAAGGTGCTGAATTTGTAATCCACAAATCCCAGTTCGAAACCATTTGGCGACCATAGTTACTTCGGACGGTCTTATGACGATCCCTTGGGAAGTCCCATAGTTGTATCGGTGAAGCCCAGGAAGCATGGAGAAATTCGCTGTCACCGTGAAGTGACAGAAATACCGTTAAAAGCAAAGTAAAACACTATTCAGAAATAGCTTATCCTTCTCAGTGCCATAGGCGAAAAGATGGGCTTTTGGAGGAGGTATAGGTCAAGATCATATTGCACAGAGCATACAGGTTGATCTTGGATCTGTACACTGGAAATGTCACAGAAAGTGCCCTATTTTCTGCCTTGATTGTGATTGATAACCAAATGCAGAGGATCAATATCACCGTACAACAGGCATCGCAATATCATTAAACAAGCTCCTATGCAATAAGAAGAAAGCTACACAGGGAATTCATTCAACAAAACGTGTGGCTAAAATGATAACAAACAGACAAACAAGGACATCTACCAACGGGTTTGGTGATTCAAGCCCACACCCCCCGCCCCCCCCACCCCGCGGAAAAATTAGAAACGAGACCGAAAGACATATTTGCCAAATCCAGTGTAGGAGAGTACACTAAAATCCCCTTAAATTACTAATTCTTTCTTGGCATTCATGGTATAAAATGAGTCAATGTTCGCATGAGAAATGTAAGCCACCCAATTCGCAATAAAAAAAATCTAAGTGCAGAAACACAAAAAATGTAGGCGGCTAGCTTGCAGCAGTATTTTTACAGTGTGCAACTGTCAAAAAAAATTTTTTTGCTACTTTCGTTTTTTGGTTTGTCTACATGCCTCTAATCAGATGTGATGGCAAAAACATGTTTATCAACTTGCAACATTGACCTTGAGCTTAAACGGTGATTGCGTTCATTGTAGACCCATCTTTATACTTCACTGAGCATGCCACTTGATGCTCTGTTAGTGCCTATAAGAATGGGCTTGAAACTGTAATATGTGCGGCGTTCTGACAAAAGGGGTTCCATGCATCTCCGTGTTGCATTATACCAAGATAGTCATCTCATGATTCTGGATCCATGATTCTGGATGCATAAAATCTAAAATGTTTAATCTAACAACCGACTGAAACATGAGGTAGAATGGTCCTTGGACATGATTACAGAAAATTTTACCCCAAAAAAACAATAAGTTTCAATTTATGCCAGCCTACGCGAACTGCACAGGCTGCCCTGAATCAATGCATTTTTGTTTAGATGTATTAAACCCCCTTTTCACTGATGAGTATGGTTCATATCGTTTTTGTTTTTTGTTTTTTAAGGCCCTGTAGCTGCCAAATGTAAACGATGCGAGTGTTAAAATGCATTCAAATTTAAATCATACTATTTAAAAGTATATAAATTATTGTGAAGATGACGATCTTTTACTGTACGGTCAGTCCATTTGTTAGTCCCTAACAGAAAAATGAAATCCAAGAATTTGGTTAAAAGGTTGCCAGTTCGCTCTATCTTTTGTTTACTTTTTACCTGATTTGAAAACATACTTTTTCAGCCTGCGACTAACACTTGGAGCGACCATACAGTAACAGATTGTCATCTTCACAATAACTTCCATACTCTGTTAAAAATGGTTTTATTTGAATTCAAATGCATTTTACCACCCCTAGTTTGTTCACTTTTTGGCAGCTATAGGGCCTGTAACTATGCAAAAATTTATTGCAACATCGTCGCGAATATACCCAGAGTGTGTAATTTTTCGTCGTTGCATTGACTTGTCAACGTGACCATTGGCTCCAGCATTTGGCTGGATAATAAATCTTGCGTCAGAGCAACTAAGATATTCATGATCGCTTAATTGCCGTTTCAGCAATTAAGGATGCCCATTTTGATTTTTTAATAAAGTAGTACAAATGATAAAAAAGAGAGTTTTTTTTTTAATGAAAAGATTTTTCGATTATATGTGAATTATACTGTGGTGCAAGGAGTAACTGCTTCCTACAAGCACCTGCCTCTACGCCACCAATGTCTGTAAAAATTGTTTTGCATGACAGTAAAATCGTACTGGCATGGAAGTGATAAAAAAGTATCAACAACAAAGCCCCCAAAAAGCAATTTTCAATTACTCATGAACATGAATAAAACGAAAAGCAAAGGAGAGGTGATTTACTTTAACTGCAACGTTTCAGTATGGCAACATTTTCTTTTGTGCTCGAGGCAACAGGTGTTTCGTGGTCATTAGTGTTAAAGACACTGGGTTTGTATTACCGAATTTTCAGATTCGGTCCTTGTTTTGCGAGGGCGGGGGGGTGAGGGGGGGTTGTCTGCATGGCCTAGTGGTATAGTCTAGGACTTACAACCTGGAGGCCATGGGTTCTAGCCTCACTGGAAGCACTGTTCTTTTCGTCCTCGCCAATTACTAATGAAGCCCAGGATATACCTAAATATGTGGGCTGTCGCCAGGATATGACTGAAATAAAGTTGAAAGCGGCGTAAAATACCTCTCAACTCTCCATCAGTAAATCGATCCTCGTTTGCGACACATCGTATGATAGAACGTCTTTGAGATAGGTACTACGGAGCTACAGCATTGTACAGGTGGTACCAAGAAAGAGCATGGATACATATGTAAACTTAGCAGCCACATGACGCTAATTCTGTGAAAAGCGGCGTTTAGCCTCATTTCAAACAAGTATGCTTACCAAAGGTCGTAAGGTCGTTTACCTGTAAAACCTTAAACCTAAGGTTTATTTATACATGGCGTGGCTTCATAAATCTCACACCATTCGCCTTATGATTTGACTTATACATCTTCATAATTGTTATGATAATAACGTGCGGCGAGATGTCACACAGCCCTTGGTTTGTATTGCCTTACTAATACATAGATGAATCATATTCTAAAATATTAACCTTTAGTCTGCTAATCGCAGATCATTGCCCTTTTTTGCGGACAGTGTATATTCAAGATCAGACTGCACAGAACGTGCAGTCTGATCTTGAACCTACACTATCCGATACGGTGAAATTATTCCTGTGAAATTAATGTTTGAAATTGCATTGTTTCGGTTTCTACTCATTGGCTGCAAATTTTTATTTTATTTTTGAGCTGTTTAAGGGTTTAGAAAATCATAACAAGTGTCGTGGTGTGCTCAACAACTTTGATGTTCCTTCCTTCATAGCCATATCAAAAGGCAGTAGTGTAGGGGTACAGCAGCTTCTAACATTTGAGGCTCTAGGTTTGATCCCTTGATGAGCTGGATCTATTTCTGGAACAAACAGCATTACGGACGATAAATGCAAAACATTTTTCACAATTGATTCTATATGAAATGTTGAATTCATGAATACATATCAACAATGTAATTAAAGAGGAACTGGTCTTTATGAACGATTTCTTTTTACCACTGTTTTTTACGCTAGCCAGCTACAAGTTTACAGAATTTTGTTCGAAAAAGTTTACGAGGTAATAAAACTCAGGCAGTTGGAATCACTCCTCTCTCACTATCGAACATTGCTTTTGCGTTGCGCCTTTGGGAAGCAACAATGAGGCAAGATTGTTATGCATGATACCAATTAGGAAACATCAAGGTCCGCATTTACCAACCACTCTCAAGAACATCCTTAGTCAAATTTTGGGTGTAGAATGTAACAAAACTTCTGATTGGCTAAACCAAACCAAATGGTTTAGGCAAGCAGAAGATGTGTCACTTTTAAATTAAAAAAAAAAAAAGATTTTTAGAATAAGACTATATAAAAATGTTCTTAAGAATAGTTGGTGAATTCGGACCCTGAAAAACAATCATTTCGAACAACCTCTCTTGTCAGTGCAATATATCTATTACTAATTCTTTCATCTCACACACATTTGAGGTAAGATTTTGTGACATCATAGGAGTATAATCTGACGTCATATGCAAAGCATTGTATTCCTGTCCAACTTTTCCAAAACACTTTAGATATGATTGTCAATGATGATGATCGTGCTAAAATTATCATTATTTCACAGGCTTAATATCGACTGGTAATAAAAGCATCTTTGGAGCTTTTTTTATCACAAACATACACTCCTGTTATAGCCGTGAGTCGGTCTACTTCAAAATCATTTCATAACACATCTTTCATCATATACTCATTTCTCACATTCTTACATGCTAATTTTTCCTTTCGTAACAATTTTCTAATGCTCGCTAAATGGCCCTAGATGTCGATACGCCACACTTTTAACACCATTCATTCATTCATTCATTCGGTCTAGTTGATGTACATGATTGCATAGATCTTTTCATTACTCTTGTAAATTTATTTCTTGAGATTGTTTTGAGATAAAAAAGAATCTTACCTTCGTCAGCTACTAAGATAACATTTGTTTAAAATTGTCAAGCAAGACATGGTGAGAAACACACAAAATAACAAACAAATAAATCTAAATAACATTTGGCGTAACAAAGAAGTCTTTTTTAAATAATCGTGTAATACACTAGTGAGTTCTCACACAAACATGGCATCTCATGACAACGTTGATTATTAGTCATTTATCCTATTTCATTCCGAAACAAATTTGAAGCACACGACGTAAAAAAATTATCCCTATGAAACAAGGATAATTCAGCGTGAATTTTGGTTGAATACACGAACTTATGTGAAAACATTGTGGCAAAAGGAGAAATTCCCCGACACGAGCAATTTCTCTTTTTGCCACGATGTTTTCAAAAGTCGTCTGAAGGAGGTTTTGAGTCGAAAAAATGAGAGAACCCATCGTATTACTCTCCCATAATATTTCGAAAAGTTCTCAACTTTATGTGCAATTTTTGTCACGATGTTGTTAAAAAAAAAAAAAAAACGCATCAGGTGGAAACGCTCGGTTAAAGCTACTTTTGCAGAAAAAATCTTAAGTCGAAAAAAGGGCACAACTTTGAAAAAATGTTTCAGGCTAACCTGCCCTTGTTGTGTTAGTGCTCCTTTTTAGAGTTACATTAACAATTAGCCCAATTTTAAAGAACATATCCACATGTGAACATATCCATCCAATCGCAGAGATGTGGGGAAATGTCAAAGTTTTCGCACAACATGGACGCAGAAGACGACAAGGCTTTGACATTACCCCAAGGGTCTTGCCCCAATCCCCAAAATAATATATATTATGGGGACTAAAGGCTAATTGCCCCCATCCCCATATTGAAAACCTTCCTACGCGTACCGGGTGCACTGGCCATCCTGATATACTGTTTAAAAAGACAAGACCTCTTAAAGCTCCTTTCACAAATGTAGTTGCCTTTGCGACCCCTTTGCGCCTTTGCGACCAGTATAGATCAAGATCAGACTGCAAAAAATGTGCAGTCTGATCTATAATCTACACTGTCCGCTTTCCTGAACCAATCTGGAATAAAGCGAGTTAAACCCACAGGCTGCTAAGCAGGACTCAATGCGCTTTTGCGGCCAGTGTAGATCAAGATCAGACTGCACAGAATGTGCTTTCTGATCATGGACCTGCACTGTCCGATAATGAGATATTCTTTCCTTTAAACTAAGTTTGATATAGCAATGTTTGTATTTTTACTATTTGCTGGAAAGCTTCATTCAAATTATTCAACAGGATAAGGGTTAAATTGCAATTATATGGGTCTAATGTCTAGATTGAAAATGTCCCTATGGTTTATTCGGAGCTCTAGGGGTTAAACATCGAAAGCCTACAACAAACAAACGTCCTAAGCACGTGCATCTCTCCAGGCTTTTTTTATCAGTTCCCAGGCAGTATAATGATAAAACAGCTTCATGAAAAAAAAAATAAAGCACGCAAAAGAATGGCCATTCAAAGGTTCTATTCATGACATTAAGATTCAATAACGTTAATCATACCTTTTTTGAATGAAAGGAACCAATACAGAAAGACTGGGAACTGGCTTGACATAACAATGTAGCCTTTGTAATAAATATAATTTAAGACGCACGAAGAATTCTCAAACCATTAGAAAAAGAGATTTTACTAATCTGTTTTGGATTTGCTTGAGTTATCGTTAATCCGTGCTCCTAAACAAGAGCGTCTTTATGAATGAACTGACGTGCTTAAAAATATAAGAACGGGCATTTACTACTTTTACACGCTATAATGATGCACATATGATATCTGTTGCGGATAATGTAGATCCAAGGTCAAACAGCTCTGAACACAACGTCTGATTGATTTTGTATCGTCCGACACTTTTCTATATTCTTTGAAAACTGCTTTACTGCATTCCCTCGTGGAAAATTTTAAGCCCACAGCTGTGAAACCATACTCAAAGGAATATATATAATCAACATTATGACCCGACATGACCCATTTTCAAACTCGTCTGAGATATTATCAAGACAAACATTCTGACCAAATTTCACGAGTATTTGACTGAAAATGTGGCCTTTAGAGTGTACACAAGATAAAAGTTGACGACGGAAGATGCACGACGCACGACGGGCACCGGATGCCGGACACAGCACGATCACACTTCGTGCTCAGGTGTGCTAAAAATGCCGGAAACCAGCACTGTCTTCCTTTTCCACAATATTTTCAATCATTTTCTAGACAAGTCCTACCATTTCAGCAAGGTTTAGAATGTCATCTGCAGTATGCTTTATATTCATCGTTCGGTAAAGACGTAAGGGCTCGTTTTCACCAACCATTCGTAAGAACATCCTTAGCCTTATTTTCAAAGATTTTCTGCATTCGAAAGTAACACTACTTTTGATTGGCTAAACCAAATGGTTTAGCCAATCAGAAGTGGTGTTACTTTCAAATGTAGAAAATTTTGGAGAACAAGACTATGAATGCACTTAAGAATGGCTGGTGAATACGGATCAAGAAGTTGAATAGAACCTCTTGAAAGATAAGATCAATATTCTGCTTTCGGTGTATAATTCAATCAATTACACTAGGTAATCCTATTGCAGTGTCAGATCTATTTATCAGTTCTTAACACCTGTGGTATAGTGCATGACTGCATTTAACCCTCTACCAGAGGACAAAATTTTGGACAGGTCCAAACTCAAAGTATCTGCAGGCGACAAATTAGATGTGGCACAAATGTTGGGGTATGTCTATCAAACAGGGGGAAAAAACACTGTGGGTCATGGTAAAAATGCTGTTTATCAATTTTTCAGGTTTTGTGCAATCTGATTTAAATCTACATTGGCTGCAGAGGCAACTATAGCTATGACATGCTATGAAATGCGTTTTAATGGTTAACCCTTATCCTGCTATTAAATAACTAAAATGAACTTTTCAGTTCGATAGTAAAAACCCAAATATAGCTATTTCAACGTTATGTTTTGGGGAATACTATCTCCTTATCGGGCAGTGTAGATCCAAGATCAGACTGCACGTTCTGTGCAGTCTGATCTTGATCTTTACTGTTCGCAAAAGGTCAGTGAGTCCCGCCTAGCAGCCTAAGGTTTAATACATCTCCCATTCATAAGAAAAAGACAGAAATAAATAATCATCTTGTTATAAATTTTCAACGAGGGATAATCCGTCAAAGGTAGACGATAAACGAGGTAGTAAACCAAACACTTCAAACAAAGAAAAAATGAATAAATATATCACTGCATAAATACGACTTCATACGCCGCTGACATAAACAATTGTAGTTTTACGAAAACTATTAGAAAAGAAGCAGTTGCTTGTAACAAAGAAATCATTTTTTTTTAATAAAAAAAAAAAATCCAGCCATTTAAAAAAAACCACACATTTCACAAACTTCAAAATACTTTGCTTTTAGTTTACAATTGTATATTGAAGCTTAAGGGTCGTTTAGCTGTAGATTAAAGGTGTCAAATTGAATTCATTTCAAATCAAATCTATCATATAAGTCTTTTTTTTAATCTGCAATTTTTGGCCCTTTTCACTGGCTTTTACCCTTTATTAATGAATCCATGGTTTTAACGAACAAAAGGAGGAATGCTTTTTAAAATATTATGGGGAAAAACAAAAAATGCTGGTACCAGCATTTCCTCCTTCTCCAACAATGTTTTCTCCATTTGGAATGGCAAATTCCATGCCTTTAATAAAAATTTACTTTTGTCATCTACAAATGCTTTCAATTCGCACAACCCTTTACCACACCATCCTGTGTTTAAATGACCCTGATGAGGAAGGTTTTTGAAAACATTTTGGGAAAAGGAGAAAATGCTGGTAATCAGCATTTTCTCCTTATCCCAAAATGTTTTTTTTTTTTATCCTGTCAAATACAAATGCCAGTATTTGAACCATATAAAATTTTGCGTCTGCATATGCTTTCAGTTTGGTAGAGTAAAAAATTTTGTCGTTTGGAACAGGGTTAAGGCTTATTTATTGTCGTCTGGTAAAGGGTTAATCGAGCATTAACACATATTTATTTATCTTGTCATTAATCCTCACACAAATGTGAATGGTTTCGCTTCTGGAAAATCAGTGCGGCAAAAGTTCTGATCCCTTCATGTGTACATCACAAATTTGAGGATATCTGACACACATTCTTTCACGTTTTCCTCAGAATCTTTTGCTGCTGCTCAAAAACTTCGAATTAGTCGATTTATTTGATTTATTCGATTTATTGCTGGTTTAAATGACTGAGATTTCCCTATGTCGCGGGTGCTTCGTTCAAGCTATGGGTTCTAAATCTTCAGTAAAAAGTATCGGCTTGAAAGGAGCCTATTTAGTTCTTTTTGCTGTAAATAAAAATCATGTAAAACGACAAATTGATTGATTGATTGATTGTTTCGTGTTTAACGCCGTTTTCAACATTATTTCAGTCATATCGTGGCGGCCAGTGCACCTATCCATGCTTTCCGGGAGTTTCTTTTAGCCGTACTTCGCACAATATTCTATGCCACTGGCTGCTTTCCCACAGAACTATTGTCGAAACAATGGTCAGGGGGGGAAGAGAGGAATGAATCCTGACGCAATGACTATTAGAAAGAAATCGTTCGAGCCGGGGATCGAACCAGCGACACCCTGTTCTTAAGTCCTATACGCTGCCGACTGAGCTACTCGGCCTCGGCACGCTGACAAATACAACGGTAATAAGATGATAATAAGCAACTCCTCATATAACTATAGATTCATTAAATCTTTTGAGTCTATCAATCAACTGAATCTGGAGGTAGAATGGTCCTTGGACATGCAGAAAATTGATCGATAGCAAAAAGTTACGACTCATGTCAGCCTGCGCGGACTGCGCAGACTGACATGAATCGATGCTTCTTGCAAATGTATTATGCCCCCTTCTCACACAGCGCGGCTCATATGCAAATTTGACGTTTAGGTAACGGAATAGTCGGTTTTTAAACGGTTATTCCGTCTTTATTCTTTTTATGCGCTCAGATATGATGTCATTGCTTTTATTTGAATACGTCCGCGCATAATCGACGCATTTTATCCAGCATGTGGCATTTCCAAAAACCTTTGCGAAATTCTGGAGCCTAAAAGATATACTTGGACTCTATGTATCCAATTCATGTAATACCATCAACTGCTTTCTTGTACCTCTCTTTCATATCTATTGATGGTATATCATCTTTTACCTTACTGAACTATAACATCACAATTTTAATTTTGGCGTGCCGAGCCCCGGTAGCGTAGTCGGTAGTGTACAGAACTCAAAAACAAGGGGTCGCTGGTTCGATCCCCGGCTCGGCCAATTTCTTTTCAAGGGTTGATGACAGTCATTGTGACAGGATTCATTCCTCTCTCACCACTGATCATTGTTTCGACGAAGGTTATGTGGGAAAGTAGCCAGTGGCTTGGAAAGAATATTGTGCAGAGTACTGGTAAAAGAAACTCCAGAAAAGCATGGATAGGTGCACTGGCCGCCGTGATATAACCGAAATAATGTTGAAAACGGCGTTAAACACCATACAATCAATCAATCAATCAATTTTGGCATGAGTATAAAAGTCGTAACAATCCCTTATCAACCGTTCACTGTCTTGCTCAGAGCGAACGTTTTGTCTCGTATGCACAATGTTAAGCGATTTTCTTTCCCTCTAAGCCATGTTACAGATACATGTTACAGACTCATCTATTGGGGATCGGTGAATCACATGTCGCAGCATTTATGTCGGCGTAAATCTTCGAGAAACAAAATATGCTTGCAGCTCGTATATTTGATTCTTTATCAAATTAATTGTTTAAAGGTGAACCAGTTCTTTCATTTAGTATTACTCACACGGAGGAGACGGTTGAGATTTATGGCCCAAACCGAGAAAAAAAAAAAACAATCTATTACAGCCTTGAAGACACATACAAGTTTGTCCGAAACGTAACTACTTCGATCTTAGTGGTGAATTTCACTCCTTTGGCGGACTGCGTAGAACAAGATCAGACTGCACAGAACATGCAGTCTGATCTTTGATCTACACCGTCCGCTACTTGAGTGGTATGGGCAAAAAATAATCAATTGCAGTAGAAATTTATTTTAATGCCTTGAGAAAAATTAGAATGATTTATTTTGAAAGGAAGAGTTCAACTTTATCCTTTAAAGTGCTAAATACATGTATGAATAAGATTAAAATTTCCAGTCAGAATTAAAAACTAAAATGTATGAGCCATGCTCTGGAAAATAGGATTGTAAGCGGCTCCGTGATGCAATATACCCAGCGAGCCATCTCAGAATTCGATGCCTTAGAATGATAAGGTCGTAAGTGTCACTTACGACCTTATATGATGCATACATATTTGGAAACGGCATTTCATTCTCTATCCTTTTATGTCAATTTCATAGAAATTTGAACTTGTTGTGTTGACCAAATAAGGTGCTGAAAAAGGTCGTAAGTAAAATCCGTTTCAATCTGTTTATAACATAAGGTCGTATGTGACACGTACGACCTTTTGTTAATATTTTACAAAGTATTACACAGTTGAATAAGAAGGTCGTAAATTCTACATACGCCCTTGTTTTACAACGTTTTGCACTTAGTCTTAAAAATGAAGAATCCTTAGAAATACATGATCAGACTTTTCTGTAATATATCATACAGCAGAAACACAGAATTAATAGAAATTAAGCCAATAAAAATGCACTTTACCCGAAGAAAAAGTGGAAACAAACAAGAAACAAGACAATTTTATGAAACTGATTTTGGTGTAGAGATTACAGCATTGTCAAAAGTTTGAGAGAGGGAAAACAATAAACATTTCGTAGCAATTCAACTTGTACATAGGGGTAAGTATTTAAAACTGGTTTAACTTATAAGAATAGACAGCCTTTAAATAAATAGTATTTTTAAAAAAAGCCTCCTAAACGTCTTGTATCTTGTTAAAGATAAAATAACTGTTTATGAAAAAAAAAACCTAAAAAGTGTAATAGTATTCGCACTGACCATACTGCATAGAGAATTGGTCCTTCGTGAAATTACACACTCTCTCAGCTAATTTAATCAGTTTAAACACCATAAGGCAATTAATAAGTGCTTTAAGCTGATTTCTACATTATTTCAGTCATATTAGATACACAGCGTACTTATGTAGGTTATGGTTTTGTCTGTGGAGGTCCTACTTATGGACACTCAATTGAAAAAAAGGAGTTTAAAATGAAGATCCAACAAAGGAACTCATGATTAGGAATTCTTCCCCTTGTTTGTGTGGTGTTCAACCCACTCTTAAAACACTAGACACGATCTCTTTCCTTTGGAACTATTGTAGATCAAGATTAGACTGCACAGAATGTGCAGTCTAATTTTGAATCTACAATGTCCCATATGCTATCATAATAGGACAAAGAGACCCCTGAAAACATAATATTTCTATCTTTTCTCCAAAAATGAAAGTGCCCATTTTGAATTTGTAGCCCATTGAGGTTCAGTGTCGCTTTCATCCAGTAATATTGTGAATACCAGTACACCTTTATAGTTATACTTCTGTAGAGATTCTCCTACGGCTGCTACACACAATATTCTTTCCGAGCTACTGATTACTTTTCCACATAAAATGTTTTACTGCATCTTTCTTCATTTTGCATAACGGAATAGCAAATTAGCAAATATATGTATATTTTTAAAAAGAAGGAATATAGTATTCAAGAAGTATAATTCAGTATTTAATGTTAAAGCCAATATAAATGTGGCCTAACACAAAGTGTCTTAACTCTGCCTGTAAAGGCTATAATAACATGTTACTAATCAATCTTGTGTGGACCTTGATGAAGAAAGGTTTTTAAAACATGATGAAAAAGTTTTTTTTCCTTCCAAATATTTGAACTGCCAAGTCCGAGTAGAAGCTTGAAAATTACATAATTTAAAATACAATTTCAAGCTTCATCTAAATGAGTTAAAAATATCCTTGTGAAAGGAGAAGTTGCTCAACATGAGTGATTTCTCTGTTTAACTTTTTAACAGATGACAAAATTTTGGTGTCATCCAAATCAAAAGGATTTGCAGACAAAAACTAATTTCGAATCTAATGATGGATTTTTCTTTGGATGGGTAGAAATCATTGTGGGAAAAGGAGAAGTGCTTTTCATGAATGTTTTCTACAACCGTCAACCTTAGGGCCATAAAAACCAGAGATTATCTGGTAAAAAGTCAACCAGTTTTTAACAAAAATTTTTCTTATGGACTTGTTTATATGTGGTAGGGTTTAATGATACTCTGAAGTCTACGATTCAACTTTCAACAGCAAAACTGTTCATTAACTACCTTAATGGGAGCAGCTTTTTGAAAACATTGTTGGAATAGGAGAAAATGCTGGCAATCAGCTGTTCAATATTTTTCTACTACATGTATGTCTTTCAACCTGATCAAGACAAATTAAATCATTTGAACTGCAACTAAAATTGTGTTTACCTGTTGTATGCAAGTAATTTTAATATAGAGAAGTTTCAAAAGGGACTCTTTTGGTTAAAGGGCTGTGGCCTGTTATTAGTATTTTGCTGGCTTAGAAATGTTAAAGTGTTTGTTTTAAAGGAAGTTCATAGGTTTATAAAGTATTCAAGATTTTATTTGTACTTTTCTATTTGATGTAAGCTACTGTTGACCTAGTTATAGACCTGTTGTATGAATGATTATATTCTTTTAAAAGTATAACAAGAGGGTAGTCTGAAGGACAGCTATATCCTCCGCTGCCGCGTCCCGGGTATGGTTCCTGCTGGACCTAAAAAGCACTTCAGTGCACCGAGCCATTTATAATCACTCTTCAATCATCCTATCATGACTGAAGTACGGTTGACGGATATAAAACACCAAGACAGCCATAAATCCATATCTTTTTTTGCAATGATGAATTTAAATCAATAAACCCACATAATTTCTTGATGATATATAGATCTACAAACACGAAATCCACAAACAAAATCTGCAACACAAAAGCTGCAAAAATAAAAGCCAGGCTTCAAATATTAGACCCATCACTAGGACATTGGCTTTCACAGCTTTTAGGACAATCACTCCAAAAAAATATTGAGAACAGAAGTATGACTGTTGTGCACTGCACTTGTCCTCAAGATGGTCTATCTTTATATACAGTTTGAAGCCGACAGCTTTTATACCTTGAAAGTTATGCTCAAGACAAATCTTTTAGATTTGTTAGATAAATAAGGTCCACAACTCCAAAAGTAGTGGAGACAGAGTTATGGATGTTGTGCACAGCATGTGTCCCCAATGTGATCTGTCTGCATATGCAGTTTGACGTCAATAGCTTTTATACTTTGAAGTTATGCGCTGGACAAAAATTAAGTTTGTAACACAACAAAGGGCAATAACTCCTAAAATAATGGAGACACAGTTATCTGTCTTAAACATTGCACTTGTCCTCAATATTATTTATTTGTATATGAAGTTTTAAGCCAAAAGAAGTTATTTTCCAGACTAAAAATAAAATTGGTAAAATAACTGAGTGCCATAACTCCAAAAATAGTGGAAACCGAGCTATTGGTCTTGTGCACTGCACTTGTTCCGAACATAGTCTTTTTGTATATCAAGTTTGAAGGCAATAGCTCTTTTACTTTGGGGAGTTTTGCTCCGGACAAAAATCCACTCTTGGGGAAATAACCCCAAAAATAATGTAGGCAGAGTTATGGATCTTGTGCTTTGCCCTTGTCTTAAGTGTGATCTATTGAAGTCAATAGCTTTTATAATTTGGAAGTTATGCTCCAGACAAAAATCCCATTTGTTAAAATAACAAAGGGCAATTACTCCAAAAATATTGAAGATAGTGTTATGAATCTTGGATTCTTCACACCGTCTTACCTAGATGAACATTTAGCCAAAGTTTGATGAAAATCTTTCAAAGGGGTCAGGAGATATGAAGCAGACAAGAAAAAGTTACAGATGGACGGACAGACAGACAGGCGAACAGACAGAAAGACAGACTGACAGGCAGGCAGACAGACAGAGGCCATTCTTTTAATCCCCTCCGGCTTCGCGGGGGGATAATAATTTAGAAAGAGGTTTCATATGTAGAAAATATGCAACTACACTTACGACCTTCTGTTGATACCTTTTACAACATACTATTTTGACAAAAAGGTTGTTACTGGCACTTACGACCTTTCATTACTTGTCCATTTTGGAACAACCTAAGTATAAAGGACGTTTGCAAGTTTTTTTTTCCTAATTTTCTCAAACTAGATAAATTAAATTTTGCTCCATAGTTAGAAGAAAATAAAAAATGAATTACTGAAAATGATCTGTTACTGTTGTAATAAAAATGTTTTTTCAAGTTTTCTCAAAACTGTGTTTTTTCACTTACGACCTTCTCATTCTAAGGCATCGAATTATGGATCTATGAAATCCGTTTCTAAAAACCGACTCTTTGCGAGGAAGAATGGTCCTTGGACATTCGAAATTTAAAAAAAAAGTATCTATCTTTATACTGCGCAGGCTGACATAGGCTCATATATTGAATTTGATAAAAAAAAAATCACTTTATCGAGCAGTGTTGGTCCAAGAGCAGATTGCACGGTTTGTGCCGTGTGATCTTTGACCTGCATTATCCCCAAAAGTCAAGCAGATGATGGATCAAGTGACTAGCTAGACAGCTACATAAACGAAACTGACATCTTTGGATGGACAAAGAGAGAACTATATACGATGTAGTATAGTATGTAGGTTGTAGATTTGAATTTGTAAGTTACAGACTTTAAGAAAAATACATCAAACATTGTCAAGGATAAAGATCAGGCTACGTATTCTAAACAGTTTGATCTTGAACTACAGTATCTTACAAAAAGCACGTCCTAATGTCCTAAAGTGTCAAAGGGTTATATTTTAATTGAAGCAGACGTGTATATATATCATATGAGTCATAGAAGTTGAAATATTGTTTGTACCTCTCTACACAGTACTGCTGACAGCATGTATGTATGGTGTTTCAGGCCGTTTTCAACATCATTTTATCAGTTTTGTAGCGACGGCCAGTGCATCTATCCATGCTTTCCGGGGTTTATTTTACCTGTATTTCGCACGTTTGCTTTGCTTTCCAAGCCTCTTGCTGCTCTCCTGCAAAACCAATTTTCGAAAGGCGCTGCTAAGACACGAAACCTTTGCGAAAAGCAGATTCCTTTAGGTTTCTTTCTATGGTATTCCAGTACATCACGGCGTAGCTTACATTTCTATGCGTAATTTGATGTTTCACCAGTACTAGACTCGGGCCCTGCAGTGAATTATCTAAGAACACAACCAAGCGACGAGCACCGCCATGGTAGATCAAGCGTTAAACCCTGGCAATCCTCCATAGCTTAGGTGTAATGAGCTTGGTTTTTGATTGATTGATTGTATGGTGTTTAACGCCGTTTTCAACATTATTTCTGTTATATCGCGGCGGCCAGTGCACCTATCCATGCTTTCCTGGAGTCTCTTTTACCAGTACTCCGCACAATTTTCTTTCCAAGCCACTGGCTGCTTTCCCACATAATCATCGTCGAAACAATGGTCAGCGGTGGGAGAGGAATGAATCCTGTCGCAGTGACTATCATCAATCCTCGGAAAGAAATTGTCCGAGCCAGGGGTCGTAGCCAGGGATCGAGCCGTGTACCCCGTGTTCTCAAGTCCTGTACGCTACCGACTGAGCTACCGGGGCTCGGTGTAATGAGCTTGGTGTCAGCGACAAAAAATTGTCAGTACACATAGCTAAAGATTACCTCTTATAGACTATAAAATAGAGAGGGTTTAACTATGTTTGCGCCAAATATATAAGCAGTGCCCTAACAAGAGGGACTTTGATGCGCCCCCTTGATCTATTATACCAATTAAGTCATCATATTATTATGGAACCATAAAATCCATTTTGAGAAACAATCGACTCTATCATGAGGTGGAATGCTCCTTGGACATGCAAAAAAAATGACCAATAGCAAAAAGTTTCGACCCATGTCAGCCTGCGCGGACTGCGCAGGCTGACAT
Organism: Hippopus hippopus; assembly: GCA_946811185.2. NCBI lineage: Eukaryota > Metazoa > Mollusca > Bivalvia > Cardiida > Cardiidae > Hippopus > Hippopus hippopus. The sequence goes on from OX328103.1 coordinate 28,573,828, forward strand.
GGGTCGATACTTTTTGCAGATGCATTAAACCCCCTTCTCTCAGAGCATGATACATATGAACTTGATCTCTTTCGATGGCTGTATATACTACCCACCGAGAGAGTGGGTTTTCTTCTTGCAGACTCGACTAAATAGGCGGAAGGTATAGATCCAAGATAAGACTGCATTTTCTGTTCAGTCTGATCTTGATCTATGTTTTCCAAAAAAAAAATATCTGGTTTGACCTTTAATAATGGAAGGTTTTACTTTTGTCAAGGTGACCCGATGGTTATATTTTTTGTTGGTTTTTATTTTTTAAGTGACAGAAATGCTCATGAGCCACTAGAATACAATTGTGAATAAGTCGTAGTAACCATGGACTCAGATATATAGTTTCTAACGAGGTTATCACATCAATCGTCACCTGTTCACAGCTTAGACCCTTAAACTGCTATTTCAAAGTAACTAAATTGACATATCCAACCGTAAGTAAAACCCTATAACTTGCAATTTGAATTTTTTGTCCACTTGAAAAAAGTATTTACAATTACATGTACCTGTCTAGAGTAGATTGAAGTTCAGACTGTATATTCTGTGCAGTCTGGTCTTGATTTACACTGTCCACGCAAGTGCAGAGTCGCTCCTAGCAACCTAAAGAGTTTATTGACAGCGCGGTATCACTGAAACGTACCGATTGCGCACCAATCACGCAATTGCGCAATACTGAGCTGGGCGCTTGGTGTTTAAACGTGCTTATATTAGGATCGGCTTTCTTTCAACAAGGAACATCCTTGATTTTTCCGTGACACTAAAAGTGATTCAACAACTTTTAAGGCTGACGCTCAGACAAACATTATACAATGATATCACGCAAAGCAAGCTTTTTTTTTTTATATTCATAATCGATTACACTTGAAACCAATTTACGTGATTTTGTATTGTTCAAGAACATTGCACGGAGTGACACCTGCGATTTATGTGCAGTCCGTTATTGATTTACGGTTACAATGTAAGTACTTTTGGGAGTAAAATAAATTAAACACGAAATGTAACATCTAAATGAGACACCTTGCAGTTAAACTTCTATTACAATCTTTAACCCTTATCCTGCTAAATAACTGAAGTGAAACTTTCAAGCCGATAGTAAAAACCCAAATTTTGCTATTTAAAATGTATTTTTTGGGGGGTAAAGATATCTCCTTATCGGACAGTGTAGATCCAAGATCAGACTGCACGTTCTGTGCAGTCTGATCTTGATCTACACCGTCCGCAAAAGGTCAGCGAGTCGCGCTTCAGTCTAAGGGTTAAATGACCTCTACTGTTTAATATCTCTAATAAATCAAACGCACTCTCGTATAAAAGCTCCATCATGGCTTAGATTTGACTGTGAGGCTAAACCGGCTTATCGAATCTGTACTGGGCACTGACGTCATACGGATGGTTTTGCAGCACTCTTCTTTCCCTTAAATAAATAATATTGAACCAACTTTTATGGCTCGAACATAGCTGCGTGTTTGACCACATTGTCAACAATCCCAACTTCTTCGATATATCTGACTAATTATGAGAGAATCAGCGATGTTTGATTCAAAAGTTCTCACGCAGCGTGTCGCCACAGTCCCAGTTCGCTTCTGACGTCACACTTGAATTTAATCTTGGGAAATGACCCTTAGAGTGTCAATCACAGCCTAAATTCCATTAACTCTACCCTCTTTGGACTGGTTCTCTTGCAAAAATGGACTTTCCCACTGACTGTTAACCCTATTTTGTACTCATATTTTTTTTTTATATCTTTTAGCGTACATGTATTCTGATCGCCCAAACCCTATCATTGCAGAATCTCTTTTAATAATTTTAAATTCCTGCTGCATTTAAATGGCTCATTGAGGATTAGGACTTTACAAAACAACTCCGTATATATATTAAAAAAAAAAAAACGACCCTGAAGTAAAAGGCTTTTGAAAACAAGTTGAAAGAGGAGAAAATGCTGGTTACCACCAATTTCTCTTTTTTCCTACTTTGTTTTCTATATTTTTAACGACGAAAATCATTATCTGATTCACATTTAACCTGTCTGCAAATGTTGTTGATTTAGATAAGCCTAAAATTGTGTCGTTCAGCAAAGAATTAAGTGTCGGTGAGTCATTTACTCCAACCTTTACCCTTCAATTTCTCAATATTTGAGATTGATATATTTTGAGTCAGCAAAAAGCTTAGATTTTGCATTGCAAGAAATGTTGGGCTGGAGCACCCGAAGAAAATATCTTAAAACTTAAATGTAACATTATGTACCAAAGCGGCCTTACCTAGTACGTTCTTTCTGCCTATGCAGCTAATATTGGCACCAACTGAATAAGAGGTTATTTACCTAAAAACATCCTTCCTTACTAGCGTTGAACGCCCACATAGCGTAGCAGCACTTAAACAGCATGTGTTGTGGAAGGTATAAGGCTTGGTTTCCGGCCGAGCTATTCTGATTATTCAAAGTACTGAAAGGATGGATAGGATCATATTCAAAATCAATCCTGAAGCCGTTTCTAATTCTAAATCCAAAGACAAGTCTCATCTAGCCGGCTGAGCCAGTCTTGTAACATTCAATACCGATGGCTGTCCACGGTATACATTTAGGACAGAAAGAGGCAGTTCAGCCTGCACCCGTATGCCATGGATGGATGAGGCCTGGATGGTCCTTATTTACATACCATTCTAAATAATGTTCTATTTCAAAATCCCAAAACCAACCTTCTGATCACACGAGCCGATCTGTTTTGGTAAATTGACCGGTTGACTTGAAATGTAGACCTAGAACTAAATTGAGAATAACAATTATTGGTGTATAATGCATCCGGCCAAAACTCTTCAAAACACCATTCCGACTAGTCACCTGGTAGTTGTGACTTCGATACCCGGTTGAGGTATTTTTCTTTCCGGCGATTTTTCGCCTCTCACCTCTGATGCATGTGAGAAAAGTAGTCAGTGACTGGGAAAGAAACTTAGTACTGGTGTGAGAAAGCCAGGAAACTCATGCGTAGGTGCACTGACCGCCGTGATATGATCTAAGATATTAAAACGGGGTTAAACTTCAATTCCATTCAATCAATCAATCGATCAATCTATCAATTAAAACACCATCGATGCATAACCTGTGGATGGAAAGAAGTCTTTTATTTTTTTGTCCAGCAAATTTGTTACATGTATTACAGGCTGACTTACCGATTAATCCGTCATAACCATTTACCAAACAATCCCGACGTTTCATGAACCTAAGAAGAACAGTATTTTCTCCTTTTCCTACAATGTTTCCTACCCTGTGGATGAAAAACTTCACACTTTGATTTACATCTGATTTGTCTTCTGCAAATGCTTTCAATTTGGATATGGCTAAAACATTTCTTCTAGTAAAGAGTTTAAAACGACTTGGTCTTATCAGTAAGTTGGAAGTGGCACATGTGATGCAAGGCTTTGGCTAAAGTCCCCCAGGGCCGGTTGATCCTGTGACTGACATGTATATGTACATGTACACATGTGCATGTACATGACTTTCTGGGCGGAACAGATTTGCTGTGGTCTTATACAACACAACTGTAGTATCTTGCTGATTTTTATCTGAAAAGGAATGTTATGCCTAGTTCCAGTCCACTTGACGTCCAAAGAGCATGCTGGTCTTAATTGCACGACAGCAAATACGCCGATACAGATGTTAAGTGGAGATACATGTATATACAATCTTACTAAATTTCTTGATGCGAGTGCTTAATAGTATTGTCTCATCGGCATAATTCTGTTGAGTATCCACAGCATGAGATTTCGGGAGGTACGGGGCGATGTTAAAATTCAGTTGAAAGGACGCAATAATTTTGTAATAAAAGTCTTTCAAAATATCAATAGTTTCTTACATTACTTAGAAGCAAAATTTTAAAATCCCCGTTTCAAGCAAATAATCTCTGTTTCCCTGATGAGAAACACAGTCATAAATTGTGTTCTTCCCTTTATGAGATGAAAAGAATTCCGCTGAAGGTACTGTGAAAATTTTTGAACAAACAAATATGCAAGGTCACTGATAGCAATCAGGATTGCAGTGCAAAATACAATAAAAACTTTAACCCTTTAAGCGCAAATAAACATAGAGTGGATGTATTTAGGCAATATAATTGACCCATTTTTCTAAATTTGTATGTCTTTATTTAATATATTCACTTTTGGAATAATGGATAATGTACAAATGTGTATGCGAGGTGCTAATGCGCTTTTGAAAGACTTGGCCGTGGCCTACTCAGTCCGCAAAGGTAAACTAAAATTGCATTTGTTGCAGTCAGAGTTAAAAAATAGGTGACACCCCTCGACGTTATGGTGTTACATAAGGCCATAACACAGTGGAATTTGAACTTTTATCGAGTTGCACAGATTTTTAAACATTTATATTGGCTAAAACTAGTACAAGGTCAAATGAATTTTCGTACAAAACGGATGCAATTGCTATGGTTCTACGCATCCCTTTTGCATGAACAGGGATGATCTATGCTGAACAAATAGATTTTATCATTTAAAACATGTTTCCTTTGAAAATTGTGTGGTAGCACTGTAACACAAACTATATTTATAAACACTGTTGTACATGTCTATGCACTGTGGTACATCTATAAGCACTGTGGTACATGTTTATCATTTACCGTTTATTTTGATATAAAATCATACAGTAGATCTGGGTATTCCTTTTACTGGAGAAAGAAACAGGGGAAAACGAATAGTTTAAATTTCTGTGAATAACAACAGAAGAAACTAGCAACAGCCTAGCTTGTAGAAAGCGCTTGATCCTTTTCCACACTCTGCTTTCAATGGCTGTGTAATGCAAAAGTGAACTGAGTTGTATTTTTTTGTATTTGTGTAGTTAATCAAAACGATCTAATACTAGTAATTTGTAACACACGAACAATAACCACTCGAAGGGCCTAAGCTTTGTCCGCAAACCTTACTCTGATGTTGTTATTATGAATCAGTTTCCAAACCAGAATATTTTACTAACTTGTAGCTCTACACGTTACCTCATCATAATGTATAGATTCGTTGAAGACCGTGATGAATTCAACAACCCTGTGACATAGTTCGTACCGGAAATTACCAAGAGGTCCTAAACCAGCATAGTAAAATTTAGCTCTCTGTCATATAAGAACATAAATTTCCACAGAAAGGCTGTTAACATGATTAACAGGCAAAGAATAGGGCAGCAACAATCTTTCTGAACTTACGTGCACACATTCATCATCTGCAAGGCTAATCTACATGAGCATTACCATCAGCGAATTTACAATCAAAGCACTGAAAGGGTTGGTGTGGCATTTGTCAAGGGAGCCATTGTGTGGAATTAATATTTTGAAGAAAAAAAATCGCTTGAAAGTATTAATCAAATTAATACATTTGTCAGAATGCAGTTGTAAATAATGTTAATCGTCTCCTGCTTATCATGACCTAGGATGTGCTTTGCGACCAGTGACGACCAAAATAAGACTGCACGTCCGTAAAGCCTGATCTTTATCTGCACTTTTCGCCTATGAGTATAGGATAGGGGTTAAACATCAATTAATACCTTTCAGTCAGTCATTCTTATTATAATTTCTTTTTCTTGCTAGGCCTCTGTAAGGCAGTCAGTAGCGACTCAGGTTTGTAATCCATGGTGCCCCAGCCTCCACTGGTTCGAACATTGGCTTCGCTACTTCCTTTTGATAATTAACGAAACTCGATACGACCAAATTCAATTTGCTATTACCACTGGACTTGTAAGATCACGTAGGGAAGCAGTCAGTGGCTTCGGAAGAATTACCGGTTAAATAAGGTCTCAGATTCCAGTATAGAAACAATCACAACACTTAGTTAGTCCGTGCACCATTTTTATGCAAATGTCGTCAGCCTTTTAGATATCAACTGGACTGTATGACCTGGCTGTATCCTTTCGAAACCCTTTAGGTTGTTCAACGTTTCCTAAACCCATTTGAAAAGCACAAATTCGATTGTATTCACTTATCATATTAAATATTGTACTAATTCTAAGACAACTTATCTGATTGACCGAGACAGTATGTCTCGGCTAATCAGATGACGAGTTTTTGAAGTTTGATTTAAAAAAAAAACCAACACTTAGGTTGATAGGTGAATATGTCCTCTGGATCCGTAAACAATGGCAGGTTCTGTTAGATATTGTAATTAATCAGAATAAAGATTACTGCTGCAGTTGCCCTTAATATGGGAAAGTATCATAAATCTTTAAGTTGTATACTAATTGCTTCATTCTTAAAGTTTCCAAAATGTATCAGACACTGTTTATATCAGTGATAGCTTTCATTAATTAGATATAAGAATGTAACCAGGTCATAGCATGTAGATTTACTCTTTATACCACACGTCCAAATCTTAAACTTGTTTACGGAAAATATTTGTAGACGACAAAGAAAAGAGGCTCGAAAGATGAAATTCATCTGTTGAAGATTTAAAAAAATGTGTGAAAAAAAAAAGGAAATGATCATATGTATTCAAATCAAAGGAGAATAAAAACAATCAAACTACTAGTATCAGTCTAAACAATATGACATAGTCTTTAAAAATCCTAAGAAAGGTTTTGGTAAACGGAAAAAAAAAAATGCAGAAAATAATTTCGTCCCCACCTTGGTTGCTTCCATTTCAAAGATAAATCACATTATTATTTTCGCCACGTTTATAACTCATAGCGAATGCTTTAACATAGGTGAGTATGAAATGTCTTTTTATTAAGAGATAAGCATGCTGAAATTAACTGGATGACATGTTATGTCTCCAATTCGATATTCATTGTTCTATTGTTCAGGAATAAATTTATTTCCCTCGATTAAGATTTTAATTAGCAACTTTAATTGTACTTTATTTGATTAATTTCAATTGGAAGTAGATTTGAATTAATAGCAAACTGTTTTTGTGCTTTTGCTGCTCGTAAACAAACCTTTTTGCTGATGTTAATCGTTTTTTTCTTGTATGATGTTTGACGCTGTTTTCTACATTCTTCAGTAAAATCGCAGCGGTCAGTGCACTTATCCATGCTTTCCCGGATAACCTTTCACTAGTACTTTGCATGATATCTTTCCAAGTTACTGGCTGCTTTCCAATATAACCATTGTTCAATCAATGATCAGCGGTACGATCAGAACGAATCTTGTCGCAACGACTATCATAAATCCTCGGAAAGAAATTGGCCGACCTACGGATTAGGACCAGCAACCTCCTGTTCTCAAGTCCTGTACGCTACCGACTGCGCTACCAGGGTGCGGCGATGATTCATGGTGTTTAACGCCATTTTCGACTTTTTTTTTTTTTTTTTTCCCAGTTATATCGCGGCGGCCTATGTACCTATCAATGTTTCCCTGGAGTTACTTTTGTCAGCAATCCGCACTATATACTAAAAATGGCACTTTCCCACATAACCATCGTCGAAACAATGATCAGGTGTGTGTGTGTGAGAGAGAGAGAGAGAGAGAGATGAATCCTGCCGCAATGACTATCATTCTTTGGAAACAAATTGGCCGAGCTGGGAACTGCTTTTGAATTCTACAGATGTAAAGTAAAGATATCATTGTTTAGTTCTGCTTCACCATATTTCTCTTTTGGATACAGAAGTTCAATACAGGTCGGGTGCAATAAAATTCAGAATAAACACGCGTGAACGAGTAAAGTTCGTATTGTTATCTTTCGTTTATTAGTTTGTTCAATTTTTGTCTCTGACTTCTTTCTAATGCCTTAATTTTAGCAGATGACACACCATCGCAATTAAATTGTAATAAAGCATGCGTCTGTGATATTTTCTATACTTGGTAAAATATCGAAAGTTCAAAGGTTTATGTACGTATCTCTGTTTTTCCTATCATATATGATTCAACAGAAACCTTCACACACGTTTAGCTCTCTCAGTGATAAAATACAAGTTCGACCTCTTTCGAAGGCTTAGCAGACAATCAACTGAAACCAAGTTTTTTTTTTCAGGTTTTTATGCTGAATAGGCGGACGGTATAGTTCAAAGCTCAAACTGCGTTGGCTGTAGAGTTTGATATTGATTATGGGTAGGCCCCTGTTGTATAAAATGCTTAAATGATTAACTTTGTACCAGAAAAGACTTTTTAAGGTAAAGTACATGTGTTCATGACAAACCAGATTATGACTCAAATGATAACATTTTCCTTGGAAAGGGTAGAACACCCCATGGGGAAGCTAGAAAATGTTGGTCACATCCTCTCTATTTGCCCAAGAATGTTGATATTCTGCTTCCTCAGAGACGGTAAACATGGTGTTGTAAGATATGTCCACTGAAACGACAAACCTGTTCTAGCAAAAGTTCTCGAATAAACCCTCATTATACAAGGCAAGTTATTGTAATGTTGAACAGCGAACGTTATGCTTGAATAGATTGCGAATTCTGATGTTTTCCTAGTTTACTTTTATAGTTAGGATATTACGCAATTTCTGATGGGATTAGCCAATCAGGAAATGCGTTACATTCAAATTGAAAGAAAAAAAGATGAAAATTAGACAAATAATGTGATGAAGAATATTTGGTGAATACGGGTCCAGATGATGGTCTGACTCGTGACGGAGACCCATATTGCGTGTTGTAAATATATTTTGTCAGATATTACCATCCAAACAACATCAGTAATTAGAGCCAAGTCTGTTGCTTGACCAGGATTGCATACAAATTGAGATACTCACGAGATCTGTGGAACCGTATTTAGCCGATTCATTAGAGAATTTATGCTCCTGAAGCTATTTTGTGGGTTGAATAATTTGAAACACGAGGTAGCCGTTCAAATATCTGTTCTTTCTAACAGTATATTTAAAGTTCCCCAGTTACTCATTGTAAGCCGAATGTAGAAATGTGTTTGTATCAATAGGTTAGCAATATCTATGACCCTACTGAATGAAAAGAAGTTTCAGATTTGTTACTGGAAATCAGTCTTGATCGAGAGACCATTTGAATACTTCCCATCTAAAAATAGAAAGCTGGACTACTTGTTTTTTCAACATGGAAAATGGCGCACTCGTCTATTTGTAGAACCGTGCCTTTTCCCCTTCTTTCAGCAATCCAAAAACGCTAAATATCAATGTAAACATACGAAATTTACATTCCTACTGTCTTTGAAATTATTCCACTGCACTGTCGATTTAAAATTCCGACATCCTCGAGTATCTGAATTGCTATTGGGTTCTTGTGACAGAGATTGTTGCAGCAGTATACCTGTAAGTGTGTGGAGTTTCTCGACTCCACTTTCCTGCCAGCCGCATGAATATGCAAGAAGAAGGCAGTATACAGTCACGTGTCAAGCATCATGCGATATCCTCGATTGAACAAGTGGACAGCCGCCAAGTCTAAAATTGCATTTTTTGTCCGTCGTTATCTATGCTATCTTGCAACCTACAGGTGTAATATTTGTCATGAAGCCGCAAGAATGACCATAGTTTAATAAATATATCGACGAAATTGGTTATATTTGGCTTAAAACGAGTAAATAGGTAATTTAAAATAAATAACTTGGGTCGTTACTTTTCGCAGATGCATTAAGCCCCCTTTTCGCAGAGCGTGGCTCATATGAATTGTGTGGTAAAGGTTTAATCGAACCAGTGAATTTAAAGACGGATGGTTCATTCTGAAGGGCAAAAGCGGTATCTTTATATAACCTGTTGACATTTTACTTACATGGTAAACGTTTATCTAGGCTTTATGTTTGTGTGTTGACTTTATCGTCTAGTGTCGAATCATAATGAGTCATATAAATGGAAGTCTGTGCCAATGCTGAATTACACCATTGTTAGCGGTATTACAGGCATTGCACGACGAAGGCTCATTCATTTTCGTCCTCATGCATGAGTTTCATGACTTGGGCTTCGTTGTGGCTTATCGGGAGCAACTCCCGTGTAAGTAATCCCTATTTTCAAGCAATCACCTTCCATTCAAAACTCCTTTTTATGCCTATTTCACACTTTTCGTTTACAATCACATATATATCAAACTTGCAAGTACATACTTAATGCTTGTGGTTTTAACATGAATGTCGCTAACACTGGAGAGAACCGCCGAACCTCAATACAATGACTAAATCTCCTAAGTTAAAGCTTGCGCTCAAATCAAATCTGTTAGGCTAATGGGATTCTAAAAACTTCTAAACTTGAAACTTATCATGATAAGAATTTCATTTCAGCCATTCTTTATGAAAGCCTCCACCACTTAAGCTTCAGGTTTCAGCTCAGGTTACAAACAACACACGTTATAATTGACTCACATTGGGGTCAGCATTTCGGTCTTTTTAGCCAGCTGTTGGGAAAAACACTTACGAAGCAATGGTCTAAGATTTTAATTTGATTTAAATGGACCACGTCATTTTTTCAATTCCTCTTGACCTCATTCCATAAATTGTAAATACATGTAGCTGTAGCACAGTGACATAACAGATTTATGTAATCGGCATTCCTGCACATTATACAGGTTGCCTGGACCAGTGCCAAATATGCAGATAATAGGACAATTGCAGTGCAGCAGCCCCATGGCCACTGTCAAGGTCTGGCGCATGTTTGCTTCATATCAACATCTGAGCCTTGCTATGGTTAAAGGGAGTTTAATGCGTCTTTGTGATGCATGATGTGGCAGGGTCACTTTTCATATGACTTGGCTGTAGATCCAATCTATCTACCTGTGTCGTGGTTCAATGGTCATTTCCCGCCAAATCAATCACATGACTATATTTTTCACTCAGTCACTAGCCTTTGTTGAAGAAACACTGTGTGTTTTGATTTTGAAAAAGGATTTTTGAGAAAAGAGTTTTTGAGATGTAAGTTGGCCATGAATTTGGATTTCCGTTTGTTTCGCTGTTTCTAGCAATTGTAAAAAAGGTTTTGATGATCTTTTCATTCCATTTGTCTTTTAGATCTTCTTACCATTTTGTTCAGAAGTTGAGCCTAATTTCAGTTTTCCCTACATAGAGTCCTTGAAGTTAGCATTGTCCTCCATTAACCAATTTCTTATCTTTTCACTAGTCTGCACTATTCTTATATTAATATTTTCAGTTACTTAATAGTCACGGAGGAGTGAGAGCATTTGGCTTGATTGGTGGAAGAGATCTAAAGCACTTAGTTCCTCAAATTGGTAAGCGCTTGTATTGTATTGTATTGTATTGAACATATATTTTTCATATCATACTGTACATATTATGGTAAAGTTTTACAGTAGAAAGCACTATATTTCTCTCTAGTTCATATAGAGATGAATAGGATAAAGGGTTGATTAGAAATGAAAAGAGTAAACATTTTAGAAAGGAAAAGGATAACATTTTTTATTAAAGTATTATTATGCAAAGTGTTAAATAGTTATTGATAAGTATTGTGGGAAAAGGGTAATCATGTCAGCAAATGACATGATAAACCTTTTTCACAAATACATTGTAAAAGCATCCGTGACAGAATAAGATCAGATATTTTATTATTAGTTGTTAAATCTATTGTCATTGTTTTAATTTCAGAGTGTTGGTTCTCTTGGTCGGTTCTCTTGATATTTGAGACCGACAATAAAGATCAAAAACAGAGACAGTTTTTCCTTTCTTCCAAGACTTGTCCATAGTAGAAGAACCCACCTTTTAATAAGCAGAAAGTCACAGTTAGTTTACTGGAGACCCTGTTATACATGATACCATGCTTTTCAACATATAATTATGGATCCATAATTTTCATTTTGTACCATGTCCGACTGAATTTTGAGGTACTCTGGTTCTTTGACATACAGACAAATTACCAATAACAAAACGTTCCGACCAAGGTCAGCCTGCGCGGAATGCGCGGGCTGACCTGGGTCGAAACTTTTTGGAGATGTATTGAGCCCCCTTTTTCAAAGAGCATGTCTTATTTGTTTTGATTCCTTCGGTGCTAATTATATAAGCTTGACCTCTTTCGACGGCTGAAAATAGGATCAACAAAAACACAGAAAGATGTCTCCTCCTAAAAGCTCATTTCACAATTGGGTGGTATATATCGAAGATCATACTTCACGTTCTGTGCAATCTTACCTAGATCCGTGCCGTCCGCAAATGCCCGTTTTCGCCATTTGGTCTGAAAGTGTCTAAAGAATGGCGTACTATTAAAAGCGATGAAAAACACTTTTCAAATTACATTTTTTCCCAATCGTCAGTAATATTATTCTTCTGAATAAGCTTTCTCCGTTTTTTGAGTATGTTCGTTGGAAACCGAATGGAAGTTAAAGCAGAATCGTCAGCTAATTAATATATAGCCTTTGGAACATGTGCTAATTAATCCAACAGATTGAAGAGTGTACAAATATGTCCACCTTGTTCATGATCTAGCTCCAAACAATGAATAATCATTCAGCGATGCTCTGTGCAATGGAGGTGAATGCATCTCTGTGATGCATTTTCCTTAGCAGGTCATCATAAAATATTTATGACAAAAAAATCCATTTTGTTTAATAATCGACTAAGTCATAAGTAGTCCGATCCGTTGACATGCAAAATTAACAGCAAAATCTATCGATGCAGGTCAGCATACGAGGGGTGCGCAGGCTGACCCCAGCTGTTACTTTTTGGAGATGTATTAAACCGCTTTTTCACACAGCATTGATTATTCATAATAACCATCTTTTTACTCATTTATTTATAATCAAGCCATACAAAGGTATTGTCCTTATCGAACGATAAGCGACTTTCTCAAAGAAAAAGCAAAGAAAATATAAGAATCCAAGACGTACATAAACAAAGTCCAAAGTCCAGCGGAAAGGTGGCGCGTCACTTACTTCAAAAGGTTTGTCTGCTGTTTTTCACACGCGACCAAAAAAATAACACACGCGTGTAATTAATTCTAAAAATAGAAATCTTTGCACTATTTGCTGCCAAAATTACAAATGACACTTAAGTATGTACTTCTACAAAAAATACCGGAAGAGTGTTATGTAACTCATAGTTGCTGGTATTAGATGTTGTTTTATTTGCTTTCGTGTTACCAAAGGCAGTTGCAAGTTTCAGCTGCGCTTTCATCTGGTAAAAAAAAAAAACAAATCTGTACAGTTTACTCCTGAACTGGAACACTCCACATTTGCATCATAAATAACATTGCTTCTGTTGGGGTTAAATAATCTGCCTCACGTTCAGTTTAATAGGGGTCGAATGACAACTGCTTTAATGGACATTTGCCCTCAAGGACATTAATTAACCACCGGGTCATTTTGAATTTGGAATTTTGTTCACCCTCCACTCTACATTATAGTCTTATTCCAACGTCCTATACCCTGTCTAGGCCAATCAGGGTCCCTGTTCATCAACCATTTTAAAGAACACTTCTATTCCTTTTCTCCAAGATTTTCTAAATTTAAAAGGAACACAATTTCTGATTGGCTAAACCAAATGGTTTAGCCAATCAGAAATTGTGTTACTTTCAATTGTAGAAAACTTTGGAGAATAAGACTGAGAACGTTCTTAAGAATGGTTGGTGTATACATACCCTGGTGCAACGCCTTTGAATTTAGAATGAAAATGATATAAAGAACGGTTGTTGAGTTTGAGTCTTGGATGATTTACCCATTATCTGTAGTTGCAGAGTTGCAGTCCTTCCCCTTTTGTTTGCTACTGCGATAGAAGCCATATAACTGTAATCTTTTGTTAAAAATCCTTTGTATTTCAGCTTGTTTTCTATACTTTAAACCCAAATGGTGTCCACACTTTATAAAATACAACAGAGATTGCTTTATACTTGGAATGATTAAGCATCATCTATTGGTCCTTTACCTGTTGGCTGTAACAATAATAGTTTACCAATAGTTTGGGTGGATTTTATACCGATAGCGTTTATAGAGAAGCAAAGAGCGATGACGAAGATCAGACCGCACATTTACGCCGGCTGAGTGTTGTCTTCTCAACCGAAATAACACATCCGTGGTCGCGTCTGGCAGGAAAAGGCGTTATAGAAAAACGCAGATGTAGTATGACCCTCACATTAGGTCAACGTGCAAGATTGCCCGCTTAATGTGCGCTACTGGTGAAAAAGAGCCTCTTGTTAAAAATCTCACAACCTGATAAGATATCAATACTTTGCAATACATAATTATTCTAGGAAAGGGAAGGTTTTTTTTTAAATATTAACTCAATAGTCATTTCTATTTATCAGATTAACTCCGATAACACCGGAAAAAAAAACAAAGTACAATATTTTCAACATAATGTGTTGTATATATGAGCAAAGCTCTGTGTAAAAGGGGGATTAATGCATCTGCAAAAAAGTATCGACCTCAGTAAGTCTGCGCAGACCTTTTGTCAATTTTCTGTATGCCAAAGGACCAGTCTACCTCATGATTCAGTCGGATTTTAAACAAAATGGGTTTCATGGACCAATAATTATATCATTACTTGCTTGGTATCATACATCACGGAGATTCATTAAACACCCTTTTTGCAAGAGTGCCGCTCATATAATATGGCTTGCAACACGCGAAAAGGGGCATTCGGACATTTGCGTAAAGTGTCGTCTCGGCTCAGCCTGCGCAGTCCGCGCAGGCTAATCCGAGACGGCACTTTACGTCTACATTAGATTTTGTTCTTCAGTAGACTTGCGCAAAACAGAATAAAACGGAAAGTGTCGTTTCGGATTAGTCAGCGCGGAGTGCACTTGCTTATCCGAGACGACACTTTACGCAAATGTCCGAATGCCCCTTTTCGCGCGTTGCAAGCCATAGATTTTCTTTTCCCTAAAATGGTTCTGTAACCCTTAGGCTGCTTAGCGCGACTCAGTGAACTTTTGCGGACAGTATAGATCCAAGATCAGACTGCACAGAACGTGCAGTCTGATCTTAGATATGCACTGTCCAAAAAGGTGATATTTTCCTCCAAAAGATAAGGTTGAAATAGTATCATTTGGGTTTTTTACTATCGACTTGTAAATTGACTGAAAAATTAATTGTAAAAGTGACTGATTTAGTAGGATGAGGATGAACCAGTACCACTGACCCTGCTCTTTTGGTAATCCTTAATTTTTTCTGTGAAGGAATGGATAAACCAATCCTCTGTGGTTTAGAATTCGAGTCTCTTTTTCCTATACAGAGAATGCAGGTGTGGGTGTGGCTTACTTTTATATAGGAAAAAAAAAATCTTTAAATTTTTTTCGTGATAAGCTCAACATTTTTCTATGTGAACCCTGGGTCTTAATACTGGCCATACTTCAAGGCTGAATCAACTTTTGCATTTTGAAATCTTTAGTTACGAAAGCCAAAAAGCAACCATGAAACAGTAACCTAATTTTGCTGAAATGAACCGGCATTGGGATGGGACAATAAAGACATTAGCACTACAGTTTTTAAACGACCATTAGCAATCCCAACTTTTGTTACATATTTGTTTAAGCAAATCAAAATTCAATGCCAGTGTATTGTGTTTAAAAAACATGAATTTCAACAATAATGTTTGATGATAATTCGAAACTCCTTTTTCTTTGTTGCAAATAATACTGATTTATTTTACTCTTTACCGAACTACAGAATTTTAGACTCATCCAAATTCAAAGCTGTCGTACACGACAAATCAAGGCTCAATTGATAAAATTTATCCCTGAAAAGAAAGAAAACATTGTTGGAAAAGAAGAAAAATGCCTGGTTACGAGCATTTTCTCCTTTTTCCGCAATGTTTTCAAAAGGTTCCTTCCACAAGGTCATTTAAACCCGGGATAGTTTGGTAAAGGGTATACGTATTTTATATGAAATCCAAGCAATCATTTCTAGCAGAATATCTGCTCTGCAAGTTGATCCGTACTTTGTTGCTGAGCAAGCTAGGTCTTATATCTAACCTTAAACACTGAATGTCCATTAAGTTTGTTGTCATATTTTGAAAGTCATAGTATCTGTTTCATTGAAATGTTAAAAGTGTAAATAAATAAGCCATGTCCTGGGAATAGGGGGCCTTAATGCATCTCTTTAATGCATTATACAAAGCAAGACATCACATAATTAGGGATCCATGATATCCATTTAGGCTGACAATTGACTAGATATGGAGGTTGTACGGCTCTTGGACTTGCATGAAATTTACAAATCGCAAAAAGTATCGACAAATGTCAGTCTGCGCGGACCGCGCAGGCTGACACGAGTCGATACTTTTTGCAAATGCATTAAGCTCCTTTTCATACGGCATGACTCAAACGTAATTTCATGCATTAATGGGAATTCTGTCTGTTATTGTGGTTCTTCCCTTTTTTGTTATTTGATTGATAATGTCTAACTGAGAAATTCGCAAGAACTGTACTCCTGTAAGGTTCGTCTTCCAAACAGACTAGTTCACTGTAACTTGAAACAAAATCCTGTCTGATAATATGACCTTGGTAAAACCGAATAAAACGGGTTCTTACGGAAATGGACGAAGAGGGTGCCGAATATATGACATTGGCAAAATCAAATAAAACGGGGTCTTACGGAAATGGACGAAGAGCGTGCCGAAGTATTATTTGTCTCTGTTCAATGATGTCGCACTGTAAATAGTCTCTTTCTTTTTCTAGTCAGAGTAAAGTGCATCTGCTCTGAAACGTTTATCCGCTAATGCCTTTCTATTGGTGCCAATTTTGACTAGAAATAAAGCTAACGAATGAGGCTCTATTTTCATATGCTATGATTCAAAGCTCAACTGCTTTCTCTACATCTTAAAAGTGAAGGGCGAAATGTGATTCCCACAGTGTTTTAAATATCCTTTTGCTGGCCCCACTGTTATAACAGCATGTTGAAGACACACAACTGTGTTTACATGGCCAAAAGCACACTGTCATATCCATTATTTCAAAAGACCATCTCCCCATGCATTATTGATAAAGTGAGATATGAAATGAAATCGGACAATCAGAGAATGTTGACTTCCAGGCTTATTAAACACAAGAGACTGACGCCTTCAGATGAAAGAAATGCCTTGCTATTGACCGAAATACCTCTTCCCCCCCCCCCCCCAAAAAAAAAATGTATCAAAAAATGACGATATAAGGTCAAGGTCGAACTACAGTCTGAGCAGTCAGTAACGTTACTAGACGGAATTATTATTATAATATGTGCAAAAGTATGTAATATTACACCTACCAAAATTTGCAGCGCTGCAAAATGCGTCAGTTAGGGAAAAAAAAGCACTCTCAAGTTATATGATTATTTGAGCGTATTGCTATCTGCACAAAAGTGGTTCTAACAATGCTGTGTGTTCTTAAAATCTTGCCCCTAAACCCTTATATTAAGGCCTCTTTCGCAAGTTTGATTGTTCTTTACCAGACAGTGAAGATCAAGATCAGACTGCACAAAATGTGCAGTCTGATCTTGGATCTACACTGCCTGCAATGTACAGATGTTCTTGTCAGATGCAGCCTTGATATTGCAATATTAGCGATCTCTCTCATGACACGCTTTCGTATAGCTTGTGCTAGTTGGTCGTGGGTTTAAAAACTTGCATTTATGATAATTGGTTTATTTTCGGGTTGTTCTCTTGGGATTCTTGTTTACATACATGAATTCTGACAGTTTAAACTGTTTACAACTTTTTTAGAGTCATTCCATTCACCATTATCCAGTACGGCATTTTTCTGCATTGCCTTAACAGTTAGACAGCAGTTTTTTTTTTTTCTTGTCAATGCGTAGACGTTTAACTAAGGTGATAACGTTGACTGAATGGTTGACTGGATGTTGTTTTACGCCGCATTCAACGTTATTTCAGTCATATCACGGCAACAACTCACATATTCATGCATTTCCTGGCTTTCACCAGTACTAGGCTTTGGCTCTGAAGTGTCTTGCCCAAGGACACTCCCACGAGAAAACCAGTGGATCCTGTGAGGCTCGCACCCGGGACCTCCTGGTCACGAGTCCTACACTTTACCACTGAGCCACGCAGGACCCCAGCTGATACCGTGTAAGATCAAACACGAATGAGTCGTGCTATGTGAAAAGGTGGTTTAATGCATCTACAGAAAATGCATCGACCCATGTCAGGCTGCGCACTCCGCACAAGCTGACTTATGTCGAAATCTCTCGCTATTGGTAATATTTTAGTATGTCAAAGGACCACTCTCCTACAATTCAATCGCTATTAGACAAAATGGGTCTATGCGACGACTTGTCTCGCTTGCGAAGCTGTATTATACCACCATTTCCCAAAGCTCTGTTCAAATGTACATGTAGCTGGATATTGTTAAGTTGAATAGATAAAAGCCATGCTCTGGCAAAAGGAGGTTTAATGCATCTCCCTGGTAAGCAAGTCACCTAATAAGTATCACTTTGTAAAACGAGGGACTGAAACATGAGGTACACCAGTCCTCTGACATAAAGAAAATTGACAAATAGCAAAAAGTTTCGACCCAGATCAACCTTCGCGAACTGCACAGGCTGATCTGGGTCGATACTTTTTGCAGATGCACTAAGCACCCTTTTCACAGACCATGGCTCATATTGTGATTCATAAAATGTCGAGGTCGCATTTCCTAAAGTTTTATTTAAATCTTAAACCTTATTTATTCATTCATGAATTCAGCCAACTATATGTAGAGCCTCTCCGTGAATCATCACTTCCCCCTTCCCACCTTTCCCACGCATATATCCATTCACAGTGGGGACCCCCCCCCCTTCCCCGTTGGTGGGGCGCTAGATATGAAATCAGAAAGTTCAAGCTTCTATCCCTGCTGTGGGCCCTGATCACAGAAGAGTTTCCTTGGGTAAGGCACTGCTGAGAACTAGCTGTTTTGCTGTTAAAATTCAGAAAAAGGTATGCTAATGTTCGATCAACTGTCGACATCAAAGAACTTAAAGATAAATCTACACTCGTTTTCAGACAGATTTTAATCCATTTCATTTTCAATTTATTAAACTATAATCAGTCTTGCATCTTTATGCCAAATGTTGCCCCTGACGGTTGCACGGTTGCATAGATTACGATGGACAGAAAATGCAAATTATTTTCTGGAGGTCATCAAAGAAATCACTATTGTGACATTTCCGGTTTTAAATTGAAGAATACCGACATACGTAAACCATGTATACCAGTAACTCATCTATGTTTTCACAGCTGACTAAATTTTGAACTATTCTACAGTTTTAACCATTCTACAATTTTAGCAGCGCCTTTTGCCTCTCTGCTAAGGATGAATCTTTAAAACAAGAGGGCCATGATGGCCCTGGATCGCTCACCTGAGTCAATAGGCGAAATTTCACTCCACATGCAATAATTCAATTTCTGACCAATTGTCAGGTCAATTGAGCTTAAAATGTGGCCTCTAGAGCGTCCACAAGGAATTTCCGTAAGTTGACCTAGTGACCTATTTTATCTCAATAGGTGACCCAATTTAGAACCCATCAAAGATTTATGGAGACAAACATTCTGAACAGTTTTCAAGTTAATTGAGCAGTGAATGTGGCCTCTGGAGTGCCCACAAGGTATTTCTTTAATTTGACCTAGTGACCTAGTTTATGACCCCAGGTGACTCAATTTCAAACTCATCAAATATTTCATCAAGACAAACATTCTGACCAATTTTCAAGTCAATTGAGCAAGAAATCTCAGGCTGGCCTCTAGAGTGCCCTAAATGTATTTCTTTAATTTGACCTAGTGACCTAGATTATGACCCCAGATGACCCAATTTTGAACTCATCTTAGATTTCATCAAAACAAACATTCTGACCAAATTTACGATCATTTAAGCAATAAATGTGGCCTCTAAAGTGCCCTAAAGGTATTTCTTTAATTTGACCTAGTGACCTAGATTATGACCCCAGGTGACCCAATTTTGAACTCATCTTAAATTTCATCAAGAGAAAGATTTTAACCAATTTTCAAATCAATTGAACAATAAATGTGGCCTCCAGAGTGCCCTAGAGATATTTCTTTAATTTGACGTAGTGACTGAGTTTATGACCCCATTCTGACTAATTTTCAAGTCAGTTGAGCAAAAAATGTGGCCTCTAGAGTGCCCACAAGGTATTTCTTTAATTTGACCTAGTGACCTAGTTTATGAACCCTGGTGACCCAAATCCAAACCCATCCGATATTTCATCAAGACAAACATTCTGACCAAATTACAGGTCATTTGAGCAATAAATGTTGCCTCTAGAGTGCCCACAAGTTATTTCTTTAATTTGACCTACTGACATAGTTTATGACCCCAGGTGACCCAATTTTGAACTCACTGAACATATTGTGCTCAGATGGGCTAACAAACTTAGAACAGGTTCACTACATACCAAATATCAAAGCTCTACACCTCCCCGTTTTAGAGAAGAAGAATGTTAAAGTTTTCCTTCTTTGTTCCTATGTTCGAACTTGTGACCCCCGGGGGGGGCAGTTTTGACCCCAGCGGCATCATTTGAACAAACTTGGTAGAGGTCTACTAGGAGATGCTACATACCAAATATCAAAGCTCTACACCTCCCCGTTTTAGAGAAGAAGAATGTTAAAGTTTTCCTTTTTTGTTTCTATGTTAGAATTTGTGACCCCCAGGGCTGGGCCAGTTTTGACCCCAGGGGCATCATATGAACAAACTTGGTAGAGGTCCACTAGGAGATGCTACATACCAAATATCAAAGCTCTATGCCTTCTAGTTTCAGAGAAGAATAATTTTAAAGTTTTCCTTCTTTGTTCCCATGTTCAAAATTGTGACCCCTGGGGCTGGGCCAGTTTTGACCCAAGAGGCATCATTTGAACAAACTTGGTAGAGGTCCACTAGGAGATGCAACATACCAAATATTAAAGCTCTACGCCTTCGAGTTTCAGAGAAGAAGAATTTTAAAGTTTTCCTTCTTTGTTCCTATGTTCGAACTTGTGACCCCTGGGGCAGGGCCAGTTTTGACCCCAGGGGCATTGTATGAACAAACTTGGTAGAAGTCCACTAGGAGATGCTACATACCAAATATCAAAGCTCTACGCCTTCTAGTTTCAGAGAAGAAGATTTTCAAAGATTTTACTATTTTTTTCCCTTTGGTTGCCATGTCAACCACAGTTACGGGTGGAATTCAATCTCTTAAACAAATTTGATAGAGCTTCACCCAAGGAATATCCCTGCCAAGTTTCATCAAGATTGACCCAGTGGTTTACGATAAGATGTTTAAAGAAATTGTGAACGACGGACGACGCACGACGGAAGGCGGACGACGTACGACAGATGGATACCACATATATTGACAGATGACCAAAAACGGGTACGAGTACAAACCGCTAAGCAATTGCTCAAAATGTTTCCCAAATTCAATCAAAGACAATTTGCAAACATTGTTACTGGTGACAAAACATGGGTTCACTATTTCGAACAAGTAAGAAAAATTGGAAACAAAATATGGCTAACTAAACACGGTAGAAGGCCTGTAGTTGCCAAAAGAAGCATAAGCACAAAGAAGGTTCTTTATTGCATATTCTTCTCATGTGATGGTATAGCCGTACAAATTCCGGTGCCGAAGGGCAAAAGTGTTACAGGTCGGTATTACCGAGATGTTATATTAAAAAAGGTCAAGAAATATTATCTTAAACGACGCCCTGTGTCAGGATTTAGGCATGTTCGTCTACTTCATGATAATGCTCCATCACATACATCTGAGCTTGTGAAGCAATTTTTGAAGTCGGAGAAGGTTACCGTCTTGCCACACCCACCATACTCTCCAGATCTAGCCCCATGCGACTTTTTCCTTTTTCCAAAACTTAAAAAGTTCTTATCTGGTCGTCGTTACAAGTCCCGACAAGCCCTTGGCTCAGCCATCAGTCAGTGCCCAGAGGTCTACCTAAATCAGCGTACCGTGACGCATTTCAGAAATGGATTCAGAGATTGAAATTATGTATTTCAAACCGCGGAGAATACTTTGAAGGGATGTAATGTTCATTTCACTATTTGAGTCGAATGCTTTCGAGATATCGTACAATACACATTACATATCGAACAACCCTCGTACTTGGCGCTGAAAGAAAGAAAGTCGTTCGTGGTTTAACTTCGAATTTATACATCTGATAAATTTAATGCAACCTTTTTTTAGGGATCTATTTACGTTTCTAACCACTAATGGTCTAACTTCCATTGATACTCCATCTTTTCCTGGTTTACATAATGATTTACGTTTCGGGGTTTGAAACCACATGTGACACATATCAGTGTCGTGTCCGGTCGGCTGCTTGATTGACGCATTATGAACAACGCTATTTCGTACGTATCTCGGTGCTATCTTGTTCGCAGTTGCTGTTTCAGTTGAAAAGGGGAAATAACTATGTCTCAACATTTTGAGGAGTACATGCCCTTTTGATATAGGTTCACCTTCGGTTTCGTAACAACAAGCACAAGTTTGAGGTATATATCTTGGGGCCATGCTCCGGGAAAAGGATTTTTAATGCATCTCAGTGATGCATTATTTCAAGCAAGTCATCACATCAGTAAGGATCCATAAAATTCATTTTGTCCGAAAAGTGATTGAATCATGAGATGGTGTCGTTCTTTGAATTGCAGAAAATTGACCAATAGCAAAAAGTTTCGACCCACGTCATCCTGTGCCAACTCACAGGCTGACCTGGGTCGGTACTTTTTGCAGATGCATTAAACCCCTTTTCACAGAGTATGGCTCTTTTAATAAGGAGAAAGAAATGAGAAAATGTCAAAGTTTTCGCACGAGGAAGACGACGCAGAATATTGACTGAATGGTGTTTTACGCCGCTTTCAACGTTATTTAACAGCGATAGTTCGCATATTCTGGTACATCCTGGGTTTCTCGAGTACTAGGCTAGGGCTCTAGAACGTCTTGCCCAAGGCACTAGCGAGGAAAAAAAAAAACAATGCTTCCAGTGAGGTTCGAGCCTGGGTTGACCAGGTTACAAGTCGTACACTTTACCTGTTAGCCACACAGGACCCCACGACGCAATTCACGACAAGGCTGTGACAATACCTCGACTTTTTCTTCGAACATACCTCAGCTCAAACGCGTTCAATATGTAAAAGCTTTTCTAACCCGGTGTATAATAATGTCACCGAATTAGGTGTACTTCTTTCTGTGTGATACTTTTATTGAAAAAAAAAGCATTTCATTCAAACATTGGTAATGAAGTAGAACGGTGGACAGGCATGTTGGTGTGGTATAATTAATATAACAAGCCTATACATGTATGCAATAGGCTATGTAAATCTTTACCAGACAACATTTCAGATTTGTCCAAATTGAAAGAACTTGCAGAAGAAAAATCAAATACTGCTGAAATGATTGGATTTGTCTTTGAACAGTAGAAAACATTGTGGGAAAAGGGTTCAACCTATGTTTTCCCCCATGATCGTTAAAACACGGGATTGTGTGGTAAAGGTTTAAAAGTCAATAGTTTTATTGTGCCCGTATTTTGCAAAAAAATTCATCTGCAAATGCTCTCACTACGGACCAGTCTAAAATTCTGTCGTCTTGTAAAAGGCTTAACAATATGTGTCATCGTTGCAGTGTCAGAACACAATCATGAACGTCATTGTGGTAATTTTGTCGTGCGTCAATATACATATTGCAGATCATTAATGATTTAATGCACCATTACAAATTCATAATTAACAATGCATATAGTTTGAAATTTAACCAGTTGCAAGTACACAAACAACTTAACTATTGTAATAACCTTCAATATTGAGAGTCCTTTTCCCTGATAGTAGTGAAGATTGTCCAGAATTTGTTTATTTGTTATTTGCTCAACTTAAACATTTGTTTCATTGGTACCAAAAGTACTGGCTCGGCTTCTGAACCGTCTTACCTTAGAACTTTCGCTAGTAGCTTTAATCACCTTGTCAAGAACTCTATTTTTCTACGTAAACCCACGCGCAAAACAAAATTATAATGTTATGATCAAAATATATGACACTAGGCACGTGCAAAAACTATTAAATGTCAATTAAATGAATATCGCCGTAATGTATTATGCCTTGGCCTGACGTTTTCACGCAGTTCTGTTATCGTTTATCTTAATCTACTTTGGCTTACTACATCTAGATATAACTAATTAAGGGTACTAAATCTCAAAAAAAATTACAATCGGTAGAGAAGGCCTAATTATGCAAACATTTGGGACGGTTGTGATCACAGAGCCAGAATGTCACACAAGACACAAGACATCGGACAGTAGAGATCCAAAATTAGAATCGACATGCAGTGCAGGTTGTCCTTGCCAAACACCAGCCGGAATTCACACACATGCAAGTGCAGCTTAACATTTTACCGGTTATTTTTCATGAAAGTTATTACTTGACTTGAATCTATTGGTCAGGAAATATATTAACAAGTGTGAAACTCAGTGACTCTGTAGCTGCATAAAACACAGATAAAACGCAAAGAAGTGAACCAATTTGTTTCTCTTTATTACAGATCACGTCTGAAATTTGGCAAATTAAATAATACAACAGACTGTGCCATGCCCCTTACATATAAGGACATAAAAACATAAGAAAAGATAAGTGAAATAATTCAACTAAATTTGCAATAGTTGGAAAAATAAAGTGACAAGAAGTCACTTTGAAATGATATGAAGTTCCAGGACCATTCAAAACTAAACCGTAGACACTTATGATATTGAAACTTTTGCTCGACAGAAATTTTTAAAAAGATTTGTATAAATGAAGTGTTACTAAATTCTATTCTATTCAGTTAGAATAAAATCACATTCTTTGGTTTTTCTCGAACTTATGGCTGTTATAAAAACGTCATTACGGCACACAGAGCAGTTGAATGATGGGACGGCCTTAAAATGTGCCAAATATAACCGACCTTATATCTACCGACTTCGGCGGGGAAACCTAATAAAAAAAAACTACACGTGTATTTAGCATAATGTCACATCATTGCTTGTTTCGAGTTGCAACGTTTTATAAGCCCTAGGTACCGAAACACTAATTACTTACCCAAGAAACCAGTTTTAATCGGAATCAAATATCAAATAGTAGCCGAAGTTGCGGCACTGGTTGAAGCTCGTGCTTGGACTATTTATACCTTTTTGACGGACCAACTTCCTGAACATGAGCAAATCTTCGGCGAAATGGATCCCCTACAAGCTATCTGCTCACGACATGTTGAGAAGAGTGCATTTCTTCAAACTCTAGTGTAACAAGAAAGCTGAATGATAACGCCGGATAAAACTTGTTTGCATCAGTTAGACCCCGAGCAGTAGTATGCTTGGAAACGTAAATCACCACCACCACAGAGAGCTGGGTCCATATTTACCAACCATCCTTGAGAATATTCTCAGCCTTGTTCTCCAAGATTTTCTGAATTTGAATGTAACACAACTGATAATGGGCTAAACCAAATGGTTTAGCCAATCAGAAGTTGTTTTACTTTCAAGATTAGAAAATTCTAGAAAATAAGACTGAGAATGTTCTTAAGAATGGTTGGTGAATAGGGGTCCAGGATATCTTGAGTCTGGACAGTGCAGGTCTAGCGCTCATGGATCTCAAGGCATTTCCCGGCAGTAGTCTCCATTTTGAGGCCAAAAGTTGAACACTACCGAGGAGTTGAAGTTTGCTACGTGATCCACTGTGTTCGGCTAGGAAACTTTCAAAGAATATATCCACTGACGCAGACGCTGTACAGAGGGTGACGACAAGTATTTCGAAAGGATGTTAGGTAAGTATTGTACGTCAAATAACGTCGTTAACGTACTTTCCTTGCGCCGTCGTCATCATGACAATGAAGCATAACATGATGTAAATCGACAACCAGCGGACCAACCGTCAAGATCCATCGGTCTTAGGCTTTTTTTAAAGGTGGAGCTACACTGTGGAAAAGAGTTGTGAAAATCTCCAAACCAACAGCCTGGTAAAATAACTTGTCACAGATATTTTTAATGAACCACGTATATCATAGCTGTTTAAAGATTTGGAACAACCAAGAATAGACAGTGTAAAAGAAGAGCTAGAAATGTTTTATACGAAGAAAAATAGAAAGAGTCCGTTGACTTGTTTTATTTCGGCAGGCTGATGGTTAAACAATAGGTACATATACTGAACCAAAAAAGAAACTTCCCCTGTGTTTAAGTGCAGATATACACAAATATGAAAATCAGGATTAAACTAGATTTATATGCATTGAAAGAGTATTTTATTGCGACTTTGTGTGAAAAAAATTATTGCTGAGGGTTTATCCAAAAGTAGTGAAATGGTAGTTAAAATGCGGAAGGGGTCGCTCACCAAAATCACAAATTAATACCGGGTATGACCACCTTCAGCATGAAGGACTGCCTAGCATCGTAGGCGCATAGAACGGATAAGTGTATTGATTTCGGCTTGTGGAATGTTGTTCCATTCCTGGATTAAGGCTTGTCTTAGCTGAATGACGTTTGACGGTGGAATAGGGCGACGTCTAACACGCTGGTCCAAATTATCCCAAAGGTGTTCAATGGGATTCAGATCAGGGCTTTTGGCAGGCCAGTCATTAATAAATGCAATGTCATTCACCCTGAGGAAATTCACATTGTCCCTAGCTGTATGGCTTGTGGCATTATCATGCTGAAAAAGAGTGATATTGGCATTATTTTGAAACAGTGGGATAACGTGCCTCGCAAGAATTTCATGTCGGTAGCGTTGGGCATTCAAATTCCCTTCGATAACGACGAGATTAGTGCGAAAGCCATTTGCAATGCCCGCCCAGACCAAGACAGAACCCCCACCCCCAAAACGATCTCGTTCAAGTACGCAACAGTCGGCATAACGTTCATTTCTCCTACGGTATACTCGAACCCTGCCATCACCTCGATGAATGGAAAACCTGGACTCGTCAGAGAAAAAGAACGCTATTCCATTGTTGTCTAAGCCAGCGTTGGTGTGTACGTGCCCAATTAACACGATTTACGCGGTGACGTCGCGTCAAAACACAACCAACGTATGGACGACGTGCACGTGGCCCACCCTCGCGCAAGCGATTGCGCACAGTTTGGGCAGATATACGGTTGTTATGTGTACCAGGGGTGTTAGCAGCAGTGGCTGTGGCAGTTTGGAAGCGATTGCGCAGGTGGGTGTTCCGAATATAGCGCTCTTGGCCGCGCGTCGTGACGCGAGGACGTCCACTACGTGGTCGATCTTCCGTACGCCCTGTTGCTTGAAAACGTTGCCTAAGGTGTCGAATAGCACGAGTAGAACATCCAATATTCATAGCAACAGCATTCATCGTCATACCAGCATTAAGCATGCCAATGGCACGTTCGCGTAAATTTTGCGGAATTCTAGGCATATCAGAAATAAAGAAAACTAAAAAGAATTTAATTTTTTTCAACGTCTTTTTCTTATTGACATGAAAGTCTATAAAATTAGACTGAAAGGTTTCAAAAGATATACACGAATTATACTGGTCCGTGCATGCACGTGAAAATCGCTTTCAGCGGGTTTCTTCTGCAAAATGCTTTCAATCGAGTTAAAATTTATTTTATCGGACACATAATCGTTCGCCCGAATATATGTAGGTCATCTGATATTTTGATTTTTTTAAATAACATTGCATTTGCACTTAAACACAGGGGAAGTTTCTTTTTTGGTTCAGTATATAATGTCATGCTGAGTCGTCCACGATTAAATTACATTACAATACCGCTCACGTAAAAAATAATGAGTCAGCATTTCTTTTTTTCCCTACCGATAATTAACAATCTGCACCTGAAAACCGCGCAAGTCTGCAAAATTCCCACTTTACCCTTTGAGCGTCAGAGGCGAAATCATGGGCTTTTGCTGACGGTATGGATCCAACAGCAGACTGCACCGAACGTGCAGTCTGATGTTGGATCTATACCGTCCGCTTGTTTTGTCAAGTCTATCAACTAAAAGCCTGAGGTTCAATGAAATGTGTTTTCACACGGTCGAAAGAGAACAAGGCCAATGGGAGAAATTGTCTGAATGCACTGTACAGAATAGCCGCATTGTCAATTTAAATCTAAGATTAGGCATGATTTGCGATGTCTAATATTGGTTGATTCCGTATGATAAAAAAAAAATAGATTTGCCCCTAAAGAGATGAAGCTTGAAATAATAATAAAAGAGAGCGCACTTAACCCCTGAATAGACTGCTAAATAGCGGTAGATTTGTTAAATAAAAGATTGTTTTAAGCCAATAGTATTAATCCAAATAACAGATTACGAAGATTATAGATGGAAAATAAAATCGAAAGGAGCATACATTTTATGCAGTCTTATTAAGCTTCGTTTACGCTGTCCGCATAGACCTGTGCATTTAGCCGCCCTGGCAGCTTAAGGGTAAATTTATTATTGTGGTATTTCTTTGTAAAATAGAACAAAAACCAACAGTGTTTTCTATCGATTTAAATGAATCAACATAAAAACAAAAAAAAAAACTAAACCATGAATGTAATGTAATGGAGGACAGACTATCGGCTATACCGGATGTTTGGGTTTGTACCTTGGTCACATAATAAATGTTTTGTCTTTCATTATGAAAGTGGCATCTATTCGCTTACGCAGTTTTCACAAGTTGATGAAATATGATTCGGTTCTCTTTACAGGACTGATTTTTATTATTTAATCTACACTGTATACAAATGCCCCATAAAGTTTTCTGTGAAACATTAATTCCTGGTCGCCTCTGATATGATTTAATGTTTTACAAAATCAAACTGAAACATTTGCATATTTAATTACCTTACTAAGGAACATTGCTTACAACCCGATACATTGCGCAGGAGCAGGGAGTATGATTTACGGGAACTAATTTGGTTCACTTGAGTATTGCAGTATATTATTGTCAAATGCAGAAATGTATGTATAATGTTTATGTATAATAAAGTCTCAATGATGATACGTTTACATTGCTTTTTTTCGTATTTGGACATACACTGTGCACCTTACCGTCTGATGTCCATCGTGAATTTCCCGTAATTTTAAAAGCTACAGTGCTGTACTGACTTTCTGTTTCGTCGTTGTAACTTGCACTGCAGCGAAATGCAATTAATACTTAGTGACACACATGACCAAGGACTAATTATTAAACGTTCCGTTACCCTCAACTCTTTTATAAGCCGTTTATAATATGTAAATCTTGAAAAACCTAACGAAATTTATCGTGTTTGTCAACTGTTTTTTATGTTTTTGGAACGTAAACCTCTCGAGTACAAGATTAATTAAACTGGTTTTTTTGTTTAGCTGTCAATTAAAACTTCTGTATTTGAAATGAAGGATTATTGAATACGCAAGCAACCGGCGTTTTCAAATTCTAGTTTTACCGTCAATTTGTGAAAATATATTATTTTAAACGTGCGCACAAAATCTGTGCTGAAATTTCTGCTACTTTTTTTTTTTAGCGATCATTTCTGTACCAGGATGCGACCTACATGTATCCAAAACTAAAATCGCATTCGGGGACAGTTATCTGTACTAATTTGTAATAACTACGACAAGATGGGTACAAACAAAAGCGAACAAAAGCAAAGAAAATACTGTACATTTAATAGGGAAAAGTCTTTCCTTGATTTAGGAAGTTAAACCTCTTGACTGCTGAACGAAGAGAAAATATATTTCTTACTGCGTTTTGTCCGAAAAGGATGTAAAATATCAGGCAATGCAGAAGAATACCACAAAAAGTAAATAATGGACAGAACAATCCCAAAGCTTTTCTCAGCAACCTTGGGATTTAAGACAGTTACAGTTTTCCTCTAAGAAGATTTCAGAGAGAACAAAACTGTCATATCAACTTGCTGAAACAGGATACATTTTTCTTACTAAATGGGACATCGTCCCACAATCCTCCTTGGTAGAACATCGCGGTTAAAACTATTAAACTTTCAGCAGGTATAAAACAAGCCTCAAAGTTAGTAAACAAGTCATAAAACCTAGCCCAAAAACGACACAAACATGTTTTATGAGAGGGAGCTGATTTTAAAAACCAGAAAAATGAATTGTTTATTATCGAATATATATAGGGTCTATTACCTGTTGGACCGTCAAGGAAATCTATGTGTATGACACACGTTAATGATACATTGGCATGGTGTGTGGTTCATGTTTTTTTTTTTCCCTTTTCCGGTGATTGTTGCGCCTCTCTCTCTCTCTCTCTCTCATAACTTGCCGCTGGCTCTCTTTCCTCTCTCCCTATAGTAACTTTCTAACTTTCTGTAGTTTACACTGACAGATTTTAGCAGTGTAGAGAACTGCATGGGACAGAGTCTGGTCGATAATCTGTTAGATATTCTTGTCCCAGCAATAGAAATGGTGCACTTTTCGGCCTTATCACCGACTGTTACATGTCAGTCTGATTACGGAGAGTTAAAGTAGGATAGCAATCTAGAAAGACGTGGCATATTTCCAATAGTTTACCCTTTCGAAATTACAGTACTAGGTTGAATATTATAAAAACTTTTAAGGTAAATTTGTTTTTCGGTTGAAGTCTTACACAGTAGGTTTTTGCTCATGTGAAAAAAAAAAATCCTAAGCGTTCTGCTTGAATTTTGCCCAAAGTAACTCAAAGTCGATGATCCTGTTTGTTAAGAGGGTATCTGATGGTATATTCTCCTATAGAAATGTCCTTTTAGTAAGAGTTTGAGGAGCATAGTTGTGTTGGTCCCATTGTAGTTATACATATCTAATGCGCTTCATCCATGGGTTATACCCAATAAATGAGCGGCCGTCTGGCTAAAAGGTGTTTAATACATCACCGTGATGCAATATCTGAAGCAAATCATCACATAATTATAGAGCCATAAAATCGATTTTGATTAATAACCGGCTGAAGCATGTTTTTAAATGTCCTTTGACGTGAAGAATATTGCCCAATAGCAAAAAGTATCGACCCAGGTCAGCCTGCGCAGTCTGCGCAGGCTGACCTGGGTCGATACTTTTTGCAGATGCATTAAATCTCTCTTTGGATAGCATGACTCAAATACATGTATATGGAAGCAATTTTTGTATAATACAGTGAGTGAATCCAGTGTAAGCGCTCTCCTTAACTTAATGGAGCTGTAGCGGGTGAAACAAGTTTTTTTCGCCCATTTGAAGATAGATTTCGATTCATCTATATTTCCGTCTCTATTCATTTCATCGACAGATTTGCTAGGACTCTGCAGGGCCTTGCTAAATGATAGCGCACGACCAGATTTACCAGTACGAAGCCTTTAACTTATTTATTATAAATCCAACGACTTCACCACAGACCTACAGAAGATCTCCTGGTGGGGTATAATAACGTCGGGTTGGGTTTTTCAACACATGTTTGAGCTGACCTTGTGTTAATTAATGCACGTGGTTAAGCAAATCTAAAATAGAATAATGATGTCACAAAGAAGTACATAAAGTAGTGCGTATCCACAAAGAAGAAAAAATGTTAAAACAACGAAACCACCACAAAAGTTTCCTTCATTTACAGTTTCTGTACCTAACTGTTTAACATGCTCATCGGAAACATAACCAAAATTAACATGCAGAGATTAATATGAACATATGGTTGCAAATGGTTAATTTTATAGTATTTAGAGGTTTTTTTTAAATTCTTTCGGACCATGCACAGTCGTCAAAATGCGTCACTAGGCGGGAAAGAGTTGAACGAAGAAGAATCCGAATATGTTTTTAACCTTAACGAAACCAAATAAACAAAACTGGCATTTCAGTACCGAAGGAAAACCCACTCAAATAGTGTGCTTCTAAGGATGTGTTTAGGCCTTTTTCGGTAGTACAGTTGTGTACCATCGGAAAATGGGGATCAAGATAGACTGTACGTTTGTACAAAAGATATTGATCTACACTGCTTGCACAAGCTTTTATGGTTGTTAGGAGCACTACAATGGTTGTAGATCTATCACGATTCAATTTCCCTCGTTTGTCATTGCTACAATTATCTCTTAATTTTACCAATTATTTATTTCAATAAATAGATCAAATCGTCATCTCCATTACAACAATGGATGCTTTTGTTAACCCCCCAGTGCGCCGAATTAACCCAACGAAAATTTCTTATCAGAAATTAGATCAAACAATTGCAATTTTCAGGTTCTTTTGGCTCGAAAATCTGCGCAAAGCAGACAAGGTAGACCGAAGATCAGACTGCACATTTTGTGCTGTCTGATTTCGATCTACATTCGGTTACCTTTGGTTCCTAACAAAAAAGAAAGTTTAAAGTATTTGTAGTATACAAACACAGTGGAAGTCGTGACTGCGTCTTCCGGACTAGGCCAAGTTTGATGCAAGGGGCACAGTTTGAACAGTTGTCTGTACCGCTAAAAAAAGGTTTTATTCAACTTATAAAAGCTGCAGGTCTCGTGATTCCTGAACAAAATATCTTTAAAGTTTTCCAAAATGATCTATGAACCACAGTCAGCCCATGCTCGACCTATTAAAAACCAAAGATGAACTTGATATTTTAATTTGAGCATAAGTTGTAGTACTATTTTAAATAGTTTTCCATGTTTTGTTTTAATTCTATTCCCTAGGAAGGTTTTTTTTTTTTCAAAGATTTTCTGTAAACGAGGACTTTTTGTCACGTGACCGTCTGGGACAAGATCTCTTTTTACCTACCTAAATAAGGCACATCAAATTGTTTGATTCTGATATGCTCTTTAGTTTCTTAGAAGAAGTCATTTGAAGCTGTTGTTGACGGACCGAACACACTAATTTCACTTATTTGGCGTTAAATTGAATATTTAATACATTCGCACCGAATGACAAAGACATAATCGACTCCACCAGTGTCATCAAATGACACTTCTTTCGACCCTTTCGTCTGTGATATTCACAAAACGATTGTCCAATCCTTAAAAATCGTTTTTGCGCTGCTTTAGCAGATACATAATTGGTCTGCAGCACGTGAAAAGGGACAGTTGGACTTTGCGAAAACTGTCGTCTCGGATCAGCCTGCGCAGTCCGCGCAGGCTAATCTGAGACGGCACTTTCCGACTGTATTAGATTTTGCCCTACAGTAGACTTGCGCAAAACAGAAAATTACAGAAAAACGAAAAGTGTCCTTTCGGATTAGTCAGCGCGGAGTGCGCAGGCTGATCCGAGCCTACACTTTACGCAAATGTCCGAATGTCCCTTTTTGCGTGTCGCATTCCCTATTATAACAAATACCGGTAACTGCAAATGTCGAGATCAAGACTGCACAATCTCTACAATAACTTGATCTTTAATGTTCGAAAGGATGGCTAATAATGCCTAAACGAGCTAAGAGTTCATTTTCGGTGAGACAAAAGGATCGTTTGTTTTGTCCCCATGAAGAGAAATTCCCCAAAAATTATCATTCCAAATATATAACTTCAAAATAACAACCATCGTGCAAAAAGGGAAAAAATATAGTATTTGTAGACTAAAGAGAAAGTAGGGTTTTTTTTTTATAAACGATAAACATTTCAAATCTTACTTAAGAAAACGTTTTGCTTAATTTTTGCCAACGTGAAAGAAATTTGTAGCAGTGCAATATCCAAGACTTCCTTGTATTATTCCGATAATCGACAGTTAGGCCTATCAACGTTTATATATGATCCATGCTCTGGCAAAAGGGGGTTTAATGCACCTTCGTGATGCATTATACCAAGCAAGTCACCACGTAATTATGGATCTATAAAATCCACGAGCAACTGAGTCTTGGGGTAGAATGGCCTTTTGCCGTAGTGTCGTCGCAGGTCAGCCTGCGCGGACGGCGAAGGGTGACCTAGGACGATACTGTTTGCAGATGCATTAAAACCACTTTCCCAGAGCATGGCTCATATGTATTCAATCGGAAAGAAAAATTAATTCTAAGAAGAAAAATCTCTTTAGATGCATTGTTTTCAAAATAAACCATCAACAACACGCAAAATGTCCTCTACTGGCCGCAAAATGCTAAGACACCTTCAAGCTAGCTCTTTCATAATTACTTTATTTCTGTTTATTTTCTGCACTTTTAAGAGGTTTATTTTACCTGAGTGATAACTTTTTATTGTACCTTTGATAAAGCACTGTGATATCCAAAACAAGTCTATTGAAATGTGAACCTGCTCATACTTCATCCTTTCGAATCGAAATGGTCCACGAAAGAAACCACTGATCAGAATCTACTCAGTCTTTATTATTGTTAATCAAGAATAATAATTTGATTAGCTGGTTTTACCATTGGATACTAAAGAACAAAATCAGAGCATGTGTCTGTGCTGGTTGGTTATTGTCTACTTCACAAAGGATATCGCAGATCGTGATACAGAAGGTATGGGTCAACAAAACTGAAATGTCGATATATCTTGGTGTACGAAAGAGATTTTTTTCAGCCAAAACTGGATAGAATTAATGCTTCTGATGAATGTCATCGAGGACTTCATCACTGCATTTGAATAAAGTAAATGTTATTTCAATCCGTCATAATTTGTACTTATCTGAAAATATCAAGTATTTCTGAACTTCGAATGGCCAATCATTTGTAGGATTTACTGGGTGCGACACAAAATCTGTAGCCTTCTGTCTGTACACTCTACTCTTCCAGCAAGACGCCACATTACTGCCGAAAGTGGAACGTCAACCTCTGTCTTATTAGTATACGGTGGTCGCTAAGCAAATGTAATATGGCCTGCAACACGCGAAAAGGGACAGTCGGACATCTGCGTAAAGTGTCGTCTATGATCAGCCTGCGCAATCCGCGCAGGCTAATCCGAGACGGCACTTTACGACTATATAAGATTTTTTCCTATAGTAGACTTGCACAAAACAGAAAATTACATTGTGTCTTTTCGGATAAGTCAGCGCACAGTGCGCAGGCTGATCCGGGACTACACTTTACGCAAATGTTCGAATGCCCCTTTCACGTGTTGCATGCCATATGGTCAATATTTTGTGCGGCGTACAATGCTAAATCAAAGTGATCAATGATGACTCGAGAGAGCGATCGTTGTTTGTCTGTTTGCTGGTTTACACCACTTTCAACATTATTTCAGTTGTTGCAGACGCCAATACATTCGTCTGTGGTTTCCAGAAGTTTCTTTTACCAGTATTTTGCACAATATTCTTTCGAAGCCATTGGCCACTTAACATCGTCATAAATGCATAGCTATGAAAAGCAATAAACCATGTTGCAATGGCTCTCCTCCCAGCAATCTTGACATATGCTACACAAAAAATCAGATAAGAAAATGAAAACATCAAGTTCGTCAGAATTTGTTGACTACTTCAGTTCTCTCTCTTAGACGCCGTGTTCACCCCGTGTTCGAGAGTAGGGCACCGTGATATCACAGTTCACAGGAACCAAATAACACTTCCATCAATCTTGTTGTTTTGATTCGGCGCTTTTCATGAGTATAATGGCTGGAATTCCTGAAAGTACGATTGTCTTTCTTTATGTAAACCAGGTGGGTATCATGGACAGAAGGTAACAGAAAATTTCGGACAAGTCCTTTGTTTTTCTGCTGCCATAATCAAAGATCATCACCCCTTTTGCAACAATGTTTTCAAAACTGGTTTGTTCTTTTAAAGTAGGCGTTGCACAGAAGATTTGATCAGATTCGTTGAGATTGTTCTACGTGATAAAATCATGAGAAGTACTGTGGAAAGCAACGATGAAAACCAGATATAACGTTGTCAGGACCAAATTCATTTTAGGCGAATCGAAAAAAATATGAATGGTTTATTTTCGTTTAAGTCAGTAAATGTTGAAGTGCGTTTCGTTCACGTCTCTATTTCATGTCTGTATTGTCTATGACATTTGTCTGCATATCACTGGACTTATATTTCGGGACAGACCCATGCAGTTGGTTCTCCAGTCACCTTATGATGAAGTTTGCATAGAAGTATGGGGTGCCAGTGCTGTACCCTTGATTATAGAAATAATAAATGCATTTTAACATTATTGACTTACTCAATCTCCCGAAAGGAAGCTAATAAATAGAGTTTATTTCATCAGCTTGTGGTTAATATGGGGAAATATTTGCCTCAAAAGGGAAAGGTCCGCGAAAATAACGAGTGCCGTAACCACAAGCTGATGAAATAAACTCTATATATTATATTTCCTTTGATTATTTTGTTAACGAATGCCACTTTTAAAACTTAAAAACTTAAAAAACTTAAAAAAGTAGTTCCAGATTTTCGGCAGGAGGAAAATATTCACTGTGACGGGGAAATAATTCTCCCCAGCTTAAATTACGACATTTCTTTACCCATAACATTTCTAAAAATAGACACATGAAATATAATATACCTATCTAGCGTTATCTAATTAAAGAATGCTCGACGCATTTTACCACCGTACTTATGCCATATCACGATGGTTATTACATCGAATCATGATTTCCTTGGACCGTATTCCAGAAATATTCTATCTGTATTGATCTAATTCTTAGTTTCAAAACAGGTCATCGGATTGTCAGAGACAGATTGTCAGTTTTCAATATGCCGAAACAAAATCTAGTTTTGGGTGAGTTGCGTTAAAGAAAGGTGTGAAGACTCTATAACGCCCTCAGTGGAATAAGTAAACTAGCCGACGGTCAACCTACAATCTGAAATAAAAAATAATCCGAAATTCCCAGCCGAGTTTCTACAGTATATATGTACACGTGTCATGAGTTTTTTTTCTAGTCACCCAAGAATGCAATTAAGAAACCATCAAGAGAGGGAAGGTGTTGGAAGCTTTTCTTTTTTAGCTCACTTTTAAGTGATTATATCTCACCATGAAGGTCTTCACTGTAACCGCCGAAACTTAAATAAATAACATAATTTGTATGTATCTTATATTTACTTTTAACCCATTTACCTTAGACACTGAATTAGTCTCTTGCGGGTCCGTGCAGGCGGCGCTGGCCTTATAGTGAGTTTTCGAGCCAGGCGTTTTAGAGCCAAAGCCTTGTCCTGTTGAGGCTAAGGTAGCACATTACCACTTGTAAATGCAATGATATAACTGACGTACTTGGCGTCGATGGTAGCAGACTGTGATGGGCAACATCTTGAATAAATTCAGTTGATCGCTCGGTCGGTCGATCGGTCGGTCGGTCGGCTGATGGATTGATTTTGGTAATTATAAATAAATAATACTGTCATTGTTAAGGGTGTCTACTTTTTTTTCTGCTGCTAGCTGTACAAATATATATGACCGGCGAAGGGGGTCTAATGTATCACCATGATGCATTGTCAAACAAGTCGTCACATAATTCATGGATCCTTAAAATCTGTTTGAATCATGAGATAGATTGGTACTTGGATTTCTCATGGTACTTGCACTTTAAATTAAATTGACCGATAGCAAAAGCTTTCGACCCAGGTCAGCCGGCACGGACTGCAAAGGCTGACCTGGGTCGATACTTAATACAATTCAATTAAACCCCCTTGTCACAGAGCATGGCTCATATCTAGTGTTTTCTTTTATTAACTTTGAAAAAGTGGTTCGGGGCGGCGGATGACCTATAGGTGTGCAGTTCTCATTCAGCGATGTCCTAACAACAACTTGATAAACTGAGAGAGAAGGAGAGGCAGTCCTGGCTACTGTATACCTGTAAAACCCACCAACACTCACACAGAAAAATAGATAAGTATTATACTTTTTTTTTTGGGGGGGGGGGGGGGGAGGAGGGCGTTTCAGATATTTCAAACATAACTGTTGTCTTCTTAAGCTTGTTTGTTTGTTTGTTTGTTTGTTTGACTGAATCAGATTTACACCTCTTTCAGCACGATTTCAGTCATATCAAGGCGACTGCTTACTGATTCATTTACAAGACCGTTCATGGTTTTCATCAGTACTAGGCTGGTACGCTGTACGGTTTAGGACAAAGACACTTTGTATATGATAAGCGGCGCCAAAGGGATCGAACAAGGACTGTCTGATTACAAAATCAATCCGGCACTGTCACCATTGAGCCACAGAAAGCCCTTCAAAATCGTTCAGAACTAATCCACTAAAGGTCTCAATGTGTACTCTTAGAGAATGAGTGGAAGGACATGTTAAAATGGATGACCATGGTCGATGACTAACCTAACTTTTTATTTATTCACGATAATTTGTCAAACTGGTGTGAAAAAATTTCCTTGTTGGTTCAACGTCCATAAATCATTCGACAGAAATCGAAAACAAAATGATTGATTTCATTTAAATGGAACAAGAAAAAGGCGGTAGTCATACAGACTTTAAGTTGTTTAACCCTTAATCTGCTTAACCCTTAGGATTTTGAGCGCGACTCAGAGACCTTTTGCGGATAGTGTAGATCAAGATCAGACTGCACAGAACGTGCAGTCTGATCTTGGATCCACACTGTCCGATAAAGAGATATCAGTTCCCCAAAAAATACTTTTGAAATAGCAAATTTTTG
This sequence comes from Hippopus hippopus, assembly GCA_946811185.2. Lineage (NCBI taxonomy): Eukaryota > Metazoa > Mollusca > Bivalvia > Cardiida > Cardiidae > Hippopus > Hippopus hippopus. Next base: position 28,612,044 of record OX328103.1, read on the forward strand.
GTTTTGAAGGTTTCATTTCTATTATTTAGCAGGTTCAGGATTAATAAGTGAATTGAAACCTTCAAGCCGGAAGTAAAACCTCCATTTTGCTATTTCAAAGTTATTTATGGGGGGGGGGGGGGGGGGAATATATCCCTATCGGATATTGTAGATCTAAGATCAGACTGCAGGTTCTGTGCAGCCTGATCTTGATCTACAATGTTCGCAAAAGGTGCTTGTGTCGCGCCTAGCAGCCTGAGGCTAAACTCTCTCAGCGCAAGATATAGCAAACTGACCTCTTTCGACGTCTGAAAATACCGGTATAAACAACTGAAATGACAAATGTTTATCTTACAGGCTTGACTAAACAATCGGATGGCATAGATCAAAGACCAGACTGCACATCTGTGCAGTCTGATCTTTTATCTATGTCGTCCGCCAAAGTTCCTAATTCCGCCTTTATAGTGCAGAAAGGGTTGGACTGTACAAGAAAGAAGATGTAACCAGATCGACAATAAACTGTTAAATTTCCTTTATTTTGAAGGACATCGAAGCCTTGAGCCACAATAACAATTCATTCCATCATGTTTTTCATTATTTTAGCACCATTTTGTCTGATGTTCTCTGCCAGTCTATCAATTGTCGCACAGTTAATCATAAAATCAGAGTGTGCTTTGCGAGGAAAAAATAAGGAACACTGGCCTAACATTTATGGACCAGGCAATATTTCTTCAAAATGTGGTCTGTCATCCCTAGGAATGCTTTAACGCGACTCCACGTGATTTTCTAGACAATATAGATCAAGATCAGACCATACAATGAATGCGAATTTTTATTTAATGAATCTAACAGGCTTAGAGTTAAGAACTTTTTATGAATTATGGTCATTTGTTCAATAGTGAATCAGCTACTAGTTTCGAAAGCCTGTTGTAAAGTTCAAAACATTACTTTGGAATCGAGAAGTGTAAGCTAAGATTAAACTGCATGGATATGCAGTCTGATCTTAACCTGCACTTATATCAAACTACATGGATATGCTGTCTGATCTTAACCTACACTCTTCCTAAAGAACATCATAGGTCGCGATATGCGAAGTATGTCTTAAAATAGAACACGGAAGACATTGTGATACGGGGGTGAATCAGTTATATAAGTCTTCATAAAAAAAAGCTAGTTAAATGATCATGATAGACAAGTTAGCACCGAGTGCTCCTTGCCGGGAAGAAAATCCAAGAGGACTTTGATGGCCCTCTATCTCTCACATGAGACTCGTTTTTTTTTTTCATTACATTTGCCCTACTTCGTTCCAAATTACAGAAGTTAACTACAAGCCTTTATAAGAAGCTATATAAATGATTATTTTTATCATCAGTGACAGGTAAGCACTGGAAGCTCATTCAAAAGAGAAAGAGAGAAAAAAAAAAAGAGCTAGGGCAAGAAAGAGAAAGAGAGAGAGAGAGAGAGAGAGTTAGAGAGAGAGTTTCTATGTCCCTTTATCTCTCACATCAACCTTCGTTCTAAACTCCACAAAAGCTGTTTGTGACTGACTTACATGTGCATATCATTTAGAAATGTATATTGATTCAATTTCATGGAACGGAAAATGCCAATACTTGTGATAGAAAAGTTAAGGTTTACGGACGCTATGTATGAGCCTTGAGAGTTCAAAGCCAAAGTAGAATGGACAATACTTAAAGCATCTAGACCGCAAAAACACATGGGACGCCGGAAAACTGGCCACCACATTACGTGTTAACCCTTTGCCACATAACACCGGATTCGAAAGACCCCGGGGAAGAAGCCTTTTGGAAACTTTGTGCGAAAAGGAGAAAATGCTGGTAACCAGCATTTTCTGCTTTCCCCACAATGTTTTCTACTCTTTCAAAGATAAATACCATCAATTGAGCCACAAAGTGCTCCAAAAATCATTACTTGAGATTGAACATAAGTGTCGTCATACTTGGCTTTGGGAGAAATTACGTAATCTTTTCATTGACATGAGATGAACTTGGAAAATTCTGATGTACACAATTTTACAAAGTGTTAGCTTTAGGACTTTTTTAATAATATTGATAAGGTGAGCTAATTTTCCTTTTTTTTTTTTCGTTTTCTCTTTTTTTCAAGTAGATTACAATTTAAGCACTTAGACCGCTCACTTCTGGGTTCAATGTCAGTAGATAAGGGCACAATCTGCAATGTCATTGTCAAGGTTAAGGCTTGAAAAAGTACGTGTTCTCATGAATTCTTTTCCTTGTAACCAAGTAGGTGCGGAGACAAAACCTTACAAGTTCATGGAAACAGAGGAACTTCTCAACAAAAGTACAAACAGCTAACCCTTTCTCCCGTACAATAATTGTTGACGTTTCTGCAGTGAAAATGCTTTATAAAACTATTTGATAGCGAAAAATTCCTCGCAGCCTATTAATTTTGTTCTTTCTTTAAAATATTTCTTTCTGTATTTTACATATTCTTCGAAGTATTTTTTTTTACCTGTATATTTCTCTATTGCCTTTTCATCAGAAGCCTATCGACGTGGGAACCATGAAATGGTATAAGGGGTAAGAGGCAAAGCATGATCACGAAAGTTTAATCTCTGACTCATTAAAAGGAGACAAAAAAAAATAAGATAGAGACAAGAAAGAAGGAAAAATCATTCCGTAATGCTTGATTTTCGTGGTATGTACGTTGTTTGCTATCAAGGACGTAACAACAATTTCTGCGATCGCCCCAAATTAACCTTTTACGTTAACGACCTAAGGAGGAAAGCTTTTGAAAAGTTTGTGGAAAAAAGGAGAAAATGCTGGTTACCAGCACTTTTTTTCCTTTTCCCACAATATTTTCTACTGTTACAAAGACAAACATTATCGTTTAAGTCACACTGAATTTGCCGTCTACAAGTTCTTACCATGTGGAACAGTCTAAATATTTTGTCATGTAGTTGCAATTTGATCTGTTTTTCTTGATACTACCCTTGTCAAAGAGTATCGGTCAAGATCAGACTAAACAATAACAGATATTTATCACCGAGAGGAGATGGTCCCTATTGGTTTTGCGCCCAGAGGATAGTTCAATGTTACAGAAACCTTCAAAATATTTAAATCACGTCCGGAAATCAGTGAACAGTGGTTTAATCCATGGTTTTAACTTAGTTCAGACGATCAACGTGAAGTGTTTATGATCGAAATTTCAACAGTCTGAAAGTTCAAAATCGGGATGACCTTTATTTAATATACTAAACCTTTTCTGTGCGACTAGTGAAAACTTATATGATAGAGGTTCTTTAAACTTTGTACAGTAATTGCAATGGAGTGCAGATGATATCTATCGATTTCGGGGTCAAAGGTTAAAGGTCAGGGCCACAACTTTCAGCAGACTTAGTCTTATCTGGACAATAGATAGACACTCATGGGACTCATCGGTTCTTCAAACTTAGTACATGTGTTCACAGTAAAACCCAAGTTATCCCTATAAATAATACAAAAGTAAAAGGTCAAGGTCACAGTATGTCAGCACCATTTAAATGGCCTGTTTAGTTTTCAATGCCGTCCATCAAAATTTTCTGCAAAATACCAGTAAATGTACAAAATATAGATTTCTTTCCAATCGTATGAACTTAGCGAATTACATTAAATAAAAGGATGCAATGTTTTGGCGTTTAAATGACCGAATGTTAGTTTTGCAATCGCTAACTGCGTCTATTTCATCACATCAGATATGACGTCATCATACTGATATCCATAGGGATCCTCGTAATGGATACGTGTTATTGATCATGTCACATTCCAACAATTCTTCGCAAAACTCTTGAGCGAAGCCTAAAAGTAACTTAAGAGGTTATTTAGCCCATTAAGGAAATACCACTGAAAAAGATTTTTTTCTTACTTTGTCTTTTTTTTTCTACTGATGATTTTCCAGTTATCGGCTAACTTAATTCAGTGATAAATCATTTTTGAAGTTTTGTAGGCTTAAAAAAATCTGAATGGTTCCTTAGTCACAGCCTTGCCTTACTGATAAGACACTAGAGAGGAGAGGGTTATATAATACCTAAAAAAAGGTATTTTTATAATTAGATAATATAAATATTAATAAAAGAACTTCCAAATAAGCAAAGATTGATAGGTACCACGTTTGAACATACTCCCACCCATTTTGATAGATCACCTTAACTCTTCCGTAACTGTTAAACTCTCGACATAATTGACTCTTCTGACTGCTAACTGCGATTCTGAGTACTTTTTGCGGACAGTGTAGATCAAGATCAGACTGCACAGAACGCGCAGTCTGATCTTGGATCTGTACTACCCGATATTACTAGTTTGTTTTTCCCTAGTGAATTTTCGTTCAAGTCTTCGGTATATTTTGGTCTATATTACCAATTAAGAATGTCCATTTTAACGAAATAAGGATTAAACTGAACAAATCAGAAACAATCAGTTAAGAATTGTCAAATTGCAGTTAATTATCTATAAATCAGGCGTCACCTGAAAATAAGGTTCTCTTTATCAGATGCAATTTCAAAGTGTATATTCAAGTATGTAGGTTCGTGGGCTTGTGGGTTTGATTCGTTCCCCCCCCCCCACGCCCCCCCCCCCCCCCCCCCCCGTAATTCGGTTATGTCACGGACCCCAAAGGACCAGTGAATTCTATACCAGACGACAACAGTTTGCACTTACCCAAATTGACAGGATTCGCAGATGAAAACTAAAACGTGACTCAATTCATACTATTTGTCCTTGATAAGATAGGAAAAAAAAAAACTGTGAAGGGAAACAAAAGAAAGAAAATGCTGTTTCCAAGAATTTTCTGTTTTTGCCCTGATGTTTTTAAAGGTCATTGTCTTCAGGGTCGTTAACACACGCGATTGATTATTGCATTCACGGTCTTTCTTTAAAGTTAAAAAAAAACATCACTTTTCAAATTTCTAGCTGCTTTTTCAACTTCAAATGGAGTCATTATTGTGTTCAATCCTAAAAGAGAAATGATTACAGTCGCAAAAATGATCGTTTCAGACGAAAGTAGGGTCTACGCGGAATTTGAAGCTACGTCCCACGGGTCATATGTGGTGTCGCCACTATTTGGACTTTTTCTGAGTCGTATAACAATAGAAATTCGATTATTCGAACACACGATAACTCAGATATATCGTTTAACACAAATTATTTGGTGAAGAATGTTGTTGGTGGTGGTGGCGGTGGTATTGGTGGTGTTTTTTCTGCGTTATCTGCAAAGGCTCATAAAAATTGTTTCAGTCGAGCCATGAGCTCTGTCGATTTTTGAAGCAATTCTTACAGCTGCAATCACAAAACGCCATATCAATATATTCTTTCGAGATATGACTTAAATTTTTTCGAGATATGACTTAAAATGTTCGCTTTTAACATGAATCAAAGTAATTTGGCGACAGTAGTTCTGTAAGTCTTGTCTCAATTGGGATTCATTAAATTTATCGTTTCCAACATCACATCCGTTCGTCGAAAAAAAAATCAAGACCTCAAACCGTGGGTTATCCTACTTCATGAGTAAACAGATTGATCCTTGTCTTCTAAATTGGAATCCTCAAATTTTTATCCACGTTAAATTAATGGGTTCTAAATAAGATAGCGACGCTTGTTATAATTACAAAACATACCATGGATGGTATCATGCATCATGGAAATTCATTAAAACACCTTTTTTCCAGAGCATGGTTCATTTGCAGCAAACGATTTCGAAAACATCCTTGTGATTTTCTTTGGTATAAGCTACAGTTGATGTTAACCCGTCCTGCTGAATAACTAAGTACAAGTCAAATTGTATGTAATGGACTAGTGATTGTTTTTTGTGTTGTGTTGATTGAAGCAGAGCCCCATATAAGGGGGAGTGATGGCATTCTAAATCCATTATTCTCCACCATTTCAAAGGTAATTTTGGGAGAAATATATCTCCTTATCGGATAGTGTAGGTCCAAGATCAGACTGCACGTTCTGTGCAGTCTGATCTTGATCTACATTGTCCGCTAAAGGTCAGTGAGTCGCGCTTAGCAGCCTAAGGGTTAATGAACGAGTAAGCATAAACGACATCTTAGTTAGAGGAGAAATTGACAATGATGCCTCTTATTTTAGTTCAGCCATATATGGATACAAAGTTTTTTGTATGTTCGGAACAAACACTAAAACTTTGTTTGAATGCTGCAACAACTTATAACCTTATTTACCTATTGCAGACTGTTTTTGTCTTGCACCAAAATGTAAAAATCATCATGGTAAAAGGAGAAGTTACTAATAACGAGCACTATATTTTTGGCGTAACTGTATAAGCTGGCTTATGATTTACTTCTTGGTAGGATTCTGGAATAAATAAATGGTAATTTGCGATTGATCAAAAATGTGGACATGTTTAACCTGCGCGCCTCTGCGCAAAAGAGTTTCAATATTCATTTCAGTTCCTCTTACACCGACTATCTTTTTTAAAAAAAATATCTGTCTTGTTTTCAATCAAAAGAGATCTGCGGTAAAAAGCAAAACGTCGTCTCTAATGAATTAAAGTTTCAACGAGATTCAAATCCAGCTGACGAACCCCAATTTCCGGTGACGTGGTACACTTAAATCAACGCTTCCTGAAAGCCATTCAAAACACCGACGCATGAAGATTTGACAAAGTACCGTAGTGGCGGAAGGAGAGGCTTGTTTGACTAAAACCCTTTTACGACACGATCCCTGGGTTTTACGACCCTGAGAAGGCGAAGGCTTTTGAAAACATCGTGGGAAAAGGAGAAAAGGCTGGTAAGCAGCCTTTTCTCCTTTTCCCACAATGTTTTCTTCCACATAAAGACAATAGTCTGTCAATTTTAAGTCATATAGATATGTAAAAGTATTCAGTATGGGTAGATCTTGAGAACCGGTTGTTTAGTTTAGAGATAAGCCTTATCATTGTCGAGAGCAATGTAAGAACTCTTACGGACGGCTTAAATCAAGATCAGACAGCACAAAACGTGCAGTCAGATCTTGGCGGCTCACAATCTATTTCGTCATTCGAAACTGAGAGGAAAAGGTACCTTAATTTGCCGGAAAAAATGGGTATAGACCTCGAACAAGAGAAGAGTTGTATGCATTCAGCAACAAAAGAGTTTTAACCCTTAACAAAACAGCCCCGAATTTTAACGATCCTGTGTAAGAGGCTTTACAAAATACCGTGAGAAAAGAAGAAAATGCTGGTAACCAGCATTTTCTCCTTTTCCAACAATGTTGTCAGACCCATTCCAAAGACATTTCACATCATTTGAATTACATTTTATTTATCGTTTGCAAATACTTTCAATTCGGAAACGTCTAAGATTATGTCATTTGGTAAAAAGTTTGAAACAATCTCTCAGGACTGACGTTTATTGATTAGCACATTAAATTAACTGTTATTTTTCGTTTCCTTGTTCGTAATATTTTTTTCGGACGCTAAAGGGGGCGAAAGAACAGAGAGTAAGAAGGGGGGAGGGTAGCTTTAAACTCATGCTTTTCTTCCCCCGTTCTAGAACATCCATTTTTTACCCTGTTACACATAAACAAACACGTTTTTAAACATTGTGGCTACAGGAGAATTCGATCCTTCTGAGAAAGTTTTTCTTGTCTATACTTTATTTGGGTTGTTTAAGGCCCTTCTAACAATATCCCAGTTATATTATGACCATCGCTATATAATTTACGTTCCAACTCGGTATCACCTCTACAAACATTGGGTTCTGCATTGTGCTACCTTGCCCAAAAAACTTTAAAACTGACCAACGCCGCCAACGAAGATTATCTTCGAAAGCAGCCAAAAGCCGAGAATGAATATTATTAGCACTTTTTGATACAGGAACTCCAGAAATGCGTGAATATACATGTACCACAAGATCCCGAGTTCGATACCCGGGAGCGGGTGTCAGCTTTGGGGTCTTTCCTTGGCCCACACATTCGGCGCGAGTGCTGGTGTAGTTCCCAGGAAGCAGAATCGAGAGAGATTAGTATAAGTTGTAAGAACTTGTTTCTCAATCGATGTAAAATAAATATGTTTAAACTAATATATGTACTCGGTTTTTTGACACAACTGAAATATGATTATAATCGAAGTTAAACAACGCACAAACAAACAAATAAACCAGATCTAATCTATTACAATTTTACCCTGGGATCTTCAATAAACACCAATCATGCCACCTTCTATTGCAAAGAAAATTTTTCATGGATGATTAGGTCCATGTTTTGCATTTTCAACAAGACAAAATAGCTTCGAATTCAGAAATTTTCTCTGAACAGTTGCCATTAATCCAAATTAACCCTTAACGTAAAGCTTGGTGCGATTGTGGATGTTTTTGTGGACATTGTAGATCAAGATCAGACTGCACAGAACGTGCAGTCTGATCTTAGATCTACACTACCAGATAATTTGCCAGGGATGCCTTTGTAGTTTGAACAGTTAGGGCTTTTTCGCTAAGTGAAATTGTTCCTTTTCATTTGTTAACCCTTAGGCTGCTAAGCGCGACTCACTGACCTTTAGCGAGAGTGTAGATCAAGATCAGACTGCACGTTCTGTGCAGTCTGATCTTGGATCTACACTGTCCGACAAGGTGATATCTTTTCCCCTGAAATAACTTGGAATAGGAAAACTTTCGTTTTTACTTTCGTCTTGAAAGTTTAATTCGAATTTATCTAGCAAGATAAGGGTTAAGTACGATTCTAGAGCCTCATTTACATTATTGTTCAAGGGAAACTGCCCCATAAACTTCTCCAACATTTAATGATCTCAGGCAATGTAAATTAAAATGAAATTTTCGTGAAAAATTGCATGAGATGTATAATTTAGTTCAGCAGTTGCCTTTCTTTCTTTTATCAAGTCAAGAATTCCTTCATACAAATAATGTTGTTCCACGATTTCGTGTAATATCGTTGGGTTGAAAGTTTGTTCTTCTTTTTCAGATTCAGCAACTTCGTTGGACCGAAATTTCGTTGATATTCTGAGATGATGGTATGAGTTTTCTTTTTGTGATTTTCTTTTCAACAAAGATTTTATCCATATATGCGTAACCCCAGTTGGCAAATTCGTCATCGATGAAAAGCTTGATGCAGCTTGGAGTTGGTTATGGAAAAAAAAAATCCTTCGTCGATACCCTAAACTCGCGAATTTACGTACGCACGAAGTCAGCGAAAATGGTACCCAACGAATATTACAGTTTTTACAGTACCTATCGAATATGACAATTGTCATCATTTATGCCACTAATTTAGATTAAAAAAATATCTTATCCTGTAACGAAGTTTCTGCGATTGAATACTGTACGGTCGGTCTAGTTAACATTTATATCAATCCTTCACCAAAACAATCCCGTGTTAAAACGACCATGCGGAGGTATGGTTTTGATAACACCGTGTGAAAAAGAGAATATGCTGGTAACCACCATTTTCTCCGTTTCCCATAATGCTTTAGAACTACCCTATCAGAGATACACTTCATTTTCTTAGGCACATTTATATTTTCTTCTATAAATACTTTCGATTTTGAAAAGTCTAAAATCTTGTCATATGGTAGTGAGTTAAAGAACTTACATCATTTCCTCGCATGGCGATGCGTCAAACATTTTTTTTAACCGAAACAGAGCTTTTATAGTTCTGTTCAATGGAACGTTTTACTTCAGATCGTCAAAGTCAATATAGAAGGAGCCATCAACAACACAGATCGAATTCCCAAGCCAGTCGCCATCCAATTAACAGTTCTTTCAAAGCGATGTTTAACCTGTCTGTTCAAACAACATTTTATATCGCTCGATTAGTTTTCAATGGCTAAGTTTAAGGAAAAATGAAACAAAAGGAAAGAACAAACATTTGAATGACGTTACTAGAACATGAGTTGAATTTTGATACAGTACAAGTTGTCTTCTAAGCCTGCGACTCCTGTGTATTTCAAAAATAGTTATTTCGTCAAAAACAGATTTGCGCTGGCGACATCTGTCGAAGACTCGGTCAAGCCCAACGCGTATCAAGTTCCCAGACTAACTTATGCTACCATTGATCTTTGTTGTTTATTTGTCTGTATGTTGATTTTCCCATGTGCAGCGAGGCCAACTTACTCTTTGATAGCTAAATACAGTCTAATTGCATCTGAGGAGACTTTTTTAGGATTCGAGGAGGCGGTGCATAAACGTGCAGGATGATCTTGCTAGTATAATGCGTCATGGAGATGCATTAAACCCCATTTTGCCCTTGCACTGCACTTTTTGTAGATTGTCAAGAGAAAGCTGGCTTCTGTATAGTAAACATTTTTATCACATAAAACCTCCTTCGGCAGCGTATTAAATCCATGACTAACTTTCGATAATACACTAGTGTATTATCGTTTTTGAGTCCCTGTTCTGGTTATTTTTGTTGTTATAAGCGTATCAAGCCGGCGAAACAAACCACTGCAAGTGCCGGATTTTTTATTAATTGTCCGGGAAAGTGATAGTTGCCGCTATGACCTTTACGTGTGGAAAATGAATTCATATTAAATAACAACAATAAATGGAAGCATAGGTTCTTTAAAGTCAACAAAATCGTGGAAATATATATCTCTCTAATATGAGATGTTTCATTCTACTTTCGATGTACAGCTGTAAACATAGACCCGTGAACAGTTTACAGGCTTAAGGTGAAGATGCAGAATACGTATATATCTGTCATTCCTTTCTCGTATGTAATAAATAAAATCTCACATTCGTAGTATGTAATATCATTTTTATCAAACTCGTTGACTAAAATGTACGCCAATGCTCGCATCACATAATTTTAGTCAACTCGTTTGATGAAAATAATAATACAAGAATGCATAAACACTCATGTAAGATCCTCTATATCATATTCTGGGGAAACTTGTGTTAATCAGTTTGAAATGGGTTAATGATAGTAATTGCTGGGAACATGAGTATATCCGCGCACACTTTATAGATAACCGTGTCATCGTTTTATCAAATATGATAAAAAATCTACAAATCTGACGTTCCCACTGCATTGGGGAGAAATAGGCGATAAATTTTTAATGGAGTCCCTTTGGGATCACACGCGATAACTTTATGTCTGTTAGTGTCAATGTTGTAACCCTTACGGCAACAACGTCTATATATTTGCATTTGTGAGTCGTACAGGCTCGGATAAGACTGCACAGAATGCGCATTTAAATCTTGAATCTTCATAATCCTAAATTTGTAGAAGATCTATTTCCGGCAAAACAGGGCTCGAATTGCAATAATTTTGCTGATTTTCACAGTCTACAAGCTCAGGATTTAAAAGCCTTTTACGTGTTTAAGAGCTGAAATAAACATGTTCATCAGTAATTGAAAAGATCAGGATATTGTTCCTTCAATGCTTTTCTTTTTTTTATTCCAAATCTCAGCCTGAAGATACGAAGTGCAGGTACAAATCAGGCTGCATATTTTACATAGTCTCATATTTGTTTAGACTTACTGCAAAAACAAAGCTATCCCCGTGACTTGATGGGTTATAAAGGCCATTAACTGAAGAACGTTGTCTAGTTTTTAATGTTCTAACTTTGATGTGATAATTTTGATGTAACTTTGATGTAATAATTTACATTCAAAATGTAAAAAAAAAATCTGAAAACAAATAACGATGCGCAGAGATAACAATTGGTAATCAATCTAAACACGTTCATTACGATCTGGTCCGATAACGAATCTGAAGCTATTAACTTCATTGTATTTCAACGTCAAAAACATGTACATGTACATAAATATAAACTGGCGATTTTCAAAATGCGTATCGGTATATCCTAAAAGCGGTTTTTGTCATTATACGAAAGCAGTGAAAATTAAATCTGAGCCATGCTCTGTGAAAAGTGGGGCTTAATGCATCTGCAAAAAGTATCGACCCAGGTCAGCCTGCGCAGTCCGCGCAGGCTGACCTGGGTCGACACTTTTTGCTTTAGTCAATTTTCTGCATAACCAAGAATCAATCTACCTCATTTTTCAGTGGATTCATAATTATCATGTATGATGACTTGCTTGGTATACTGCATTACGACGGAGATGCATTAAAATCTCTTTTACCAGAGCATGGCTCATATATAAGAACAGAACAGAATAGAACAACATTTTATTCGACGTCTACACGGTACATAGTCGTATTTACATCAAAATATATATGTGACTTTTAAGGGGGCTTAATGCATCTGCGAAAAATATCGACCCTGGTCAGCCTGCGCAGTCCGCGCAGGCTGATCTGGGCTGAAACTTATCGCTATTGATCAATTTTCTGTACGTCGAAGGCACAGTCTACCTCATGATTAAGTCAATTGTTAAACAAATTAGCTATTATGGATCCATGAGTATGTTATAGCTTGCTTGGCATCATGCATCACAGAGATGCATTAAGCCCCCTTTTGCCAGAGCATGGCTCATATGTTCTGCTCATATATAAGCAACGCTATGGGAAAAGGGGATTTACTGCGTTTCGATTTGGACAAGTTTAAAATTTTGTCGTGTGGTGAGAATTAGAGAAGATTCCACAACACCACAGAGACGGGTAAGTGACCGAAGAAACTTGATTATACATTTTTGTGAGAGGCCCCTGTGTATTAAAACCCTTATACCGCTTACCGCGATTCAAGGTACGTTTGCGGACAGATCAGGATCAGACTGCACAGAACGCGCTTATACTCTTAGGTATCGTGACATCCAGTATCCGTAACGAGCGTTGTAGACTTAGATCAGCCTATATACGCGTGCTGACGGATCTTGATCTGCATTTAAAGGTGCCCAATTATTTGCTAAAGCTTTACATAAACTATATAAGAATCACTGAAGAGACACTGAAACAATGGTTGGCTCCCGTTGATTATTTTCATTCCACTGATTAAATCTTGATACCTTGTGTGAAAATGTTCGGGGGTCACTGCCCTCTTTCTTTTCCACGAAACAGTCACAGTAAACAAAATTTATTTCATTGTGACTTTTTTTCTGCACAGCGCTAATAATTCAGATTCCACGCTTGAAAATTGTGGTAATAAGACAGATTGCAGGTTACCAGCAGTAAGTCCCTTTACAAAGATTTTTTGAAAATGATCAGCTGCAAGAGTGGAAAGTTGTCTGTTGGAAGAAATGTCCAAACTGAGTCAAGTCGTCTTTCTTGTCCGACACATGTCGCAGTGAGCTTTAAAATCATGTCCCTGTGTCGGAATTGTACGATCAGCTCTACTATAAAGCTGCCATCGAGCCCCGGTAGCTCAGTCGGTAGCTTGCAGGACTAGAGAACAAGGGGTCGTGGGTTCGATCCCTGGCTCGACCAATTTCTTTCCCAGGATTGATGATAGTCATTGCAACAGGATTCATCCCTCTCCCACCGCTGACCGTTGTTTCAATGACGGTTTTGTGGGAAAGCAGTCAGTGGCCTGGGAAGAAAATTGTTGGAGTACTGGTGAAAGATACACAGAAAAGCATGGATGGGTGCACTGGCCGCCGCGATGTAACTGAAAAAATGTTGAAAACGGCGTTTAACACCATACAATCAATCAGTATAAAGCTGCCGAAGAATAACTGGACGTTTAGAAGAAAAAAAGGTGTTAAAACCATATAAACAAAAGCAACTGCTGTGCTACATATAAACAATGTTTTAATTTATTTTTTTTTTACATTTGCCACCTTTGGGTGCAAATAACTTTTTCCATTTTGAAATTTCGTCCCCCAACCATGCGTCCATAAATATGTTTTGCTAATTAACAGTGAGTAACTGTATTAGTGTGTATTTTCTCATGTGGACTATATATGATGCAATCGCAAAGTACCTCTTCCGCATATTTTTATTCGTGCATTTTGGCTCGATTGCAAAACATTTACTGTTGCAACAAGCATGAACTAGCGATGGATTGCATAATAACGAAAAGACATTACGATACAAAAATAACCAGTACTGTTCCTTTTCCTGTTACATAATCCAAAGAAAAATTAACCATGTTCTATGAAAAGGGGGTCTTAGTGCATTTGCAAAAAGTATCGGCTCATGTCAGCCTGCGCAGTCCGCGCAGGCTGACATGAGTCGCAGCTTTTTGCTACTCAAAAATTTCTTCATGTCAAAGGACCATTCTACCTCAAGATCCAGTCGATTATTAGACAAAATGGATTGTATGTTATGTAATGACTTGCTCGATGTAATGCATCATGGATATGCATTAACCCCTTCCCCCTCCCTTTTGCCAGAACGTGGCTCTGTCTGTTTGTATCTTTGAAAAGTAGCCTACAACAGTATTTCATTCGTATCACATCGCGAACCATTTTATTATTTTGTCCTGGGTTTCACCAGGACTTGGCTCGGGCTTTATAGTGACATTCTTTGGGACATCTCCGCCCAACCAGTGCCGGGAGCCACACATGAATGATAATGCTCAGCACAAATCCAACAATTGAAGCAAAGACCTACACGGGACCGATCATGTGAATAAGTTGTCAATCGCAGTATTACCAAATCAAAGTTATGATTAATGCTGTTTCTATTGAATCACATGAGATCAAAAAGCGACTATTCACCGAGGTTGCGATTGTAACCGAAAACTCACTCTCACGTTTCTATACGTAAGCTCTCAACTAGCTTTTGTCTTAGTGACAAATCGCCCGTGTCGTAACTTCATATCCGGAAGACCTAAAATCAGAAATTCAAAAATTTCTTTTTGGTGCAGATTCAGTTGTTTAGCGTTATTGTAATGTCTTTGGTCAGTGGTCAAATTCAGTCATCTGACGCAGTCCCCGGGGATTTCGTCCAATCAAAGAAAGTCGTATTGATTACCCTGTCCTGAATTATCGAACGAAAATGTACCATCACGCCTTGCCCTTTCACGTTGGTAGCTTATAATTGCGTGGGAATAAATATCAATGGAAGATATTTGTTTGTTTGTGAATCCATGCGTTTATAGACATGTAGGATGATTGACCAACCCTTATCCTGCTTAATAGCCTAAACAAAAATTTAAAGCCAATAGTAAAATCCCGAATAATGCTACTTAAAACTTATTTTTTGCTGAAAAATATCTCTTTATCGGACAGTGTAGATCAAAGATCAGACTGCACGTTCTGTGCAGTCTGATCTTGATCTACGGTGTCCGCAAAAAGTCAGTGAGTCGCGCTTAGCAGCCTTAGGATTAACTCTTTTCGTGCAAACTTCGTATATTTATTGAAACCGAGCACGGTAGCCCAGTCGCTTACGGACAGTATTTGAAACCATGGGCCGCTTCTTCGAATCTCAGCTTGGTCTAATTCTTTCCGACGATTGAGGATAGCCACGCAGTCTCTCACTTTTGAACATTATTTCGACGGTGGTTATATGGTAAAGTATATATAAAATGACTTTAAAAGAATATTGAGCGAAAAAATGGTTACAAATACTTCGGGAAAGCATAAAATTAATAGGTGCACTGGCAGACTCAATATAATTGAAATAAAGCTGAAAACGCCGTTTAAACAACAAATTCATTGAATGACATTTGATCCGAAATTATGTGATCAATGAACTTAGTTCTCTCAGGAAGCGCTTTCCCATTTTCTCAAAATTTACTCGGGGCCTTATACTACGATCCCAAGTGGACGACGATTTCCCGTCTCGGTGTAGACCTTTTTTTCAAATAGTACGGCTAAAATAAGAAAATGCTCCTGCTGGGCATTTTTTTTTTTTTGTCACAATGTTTTACATGTAGCCTTTTATTAATGGTTAAATCGTGTAAAAACTTATAAGACATTTTCAAAAGTAGTTTGTGAAAAGTTTGTCCCAGGAAACAATGAGTAGACGTCTGAACTATTAACCCATTACAGCACAATCCCGAGTCTTTACGACCCTTAAAAATGGCCTTTCAAAACATTGTGGAAAAAGGAGAAAATGCCGATAACCAGCATAATACAGCACAATATCGAGGTTTAACGACCCTTAAAAAAAAGCTTTTGAAAACATTGTGGGAAACGGGGAAAATGCTGGTAACCAGCATTTTCTCTCTTTCTCACAATGTTTTCTACCCTATCAAATAAAAATTCCATCATTTCAGCCACATTTGATTTGTTGTCTGCAAATGCTTTCAATTTGGACCAGTCCAGAAATTTGTTGTTTTGGTAAAGAGTTAACCAGGCGACAAAACTTTTGACTAGTCAAAATTCAAAACATTTACAGACGACTAGTTAAATGTGATTCGAACTGTCATATTCGTGTTTGTAACGTAGAAAACATTGTCGGAAAAGAGAAAAGGCTTATAACCATCATTTCAAAGCTTTTGCAGACGACAAGCTAAATATGACTCAAATTGCGAGATTCATGTTTGTACCTTAGAGAACATTGTCGGACAAGACGAAATTGCTGCTTACCAGCATTTTCTTCTTTTCCAACAGTGTTTTCAACTTTTTTTTTTTTTGTTTTTGTTTTTAACAGGATCGTTAAAACGCTGGTTTGTCTGGAAAAGGGTTAACTCTTTATCAAATTGCAAAATTTTAGACTCACCTGTATTGGAAATATTTGGAAACAACCAATTAAATGTGGCTTAAATAATGGTTTTTGTCTTTGAAAGAGTTGTAACCATCGTGGAGCCTTTTTTTTTTTCACATTTCCGAACCCCGTCTTCACCTGGGTCGTGTGGAACAGGGAAGTGTTTGATAAGGGGTTAAATCATTGAGTGGGCCTTTTCCGTTTTAGATTTTAACCTTGTAATTTTGGAAAGCTAGCGTTAGACCGTATACTGCACCCTTGAAATACGGTATTACGAAATATTCATTGTCGGAAACTTCTTCTATGCGAGTTGACCTATTGCAAAAAGCATAGGTGCGGGATCGAGCTCGGACATTTCATAAATCACGTAGATGCCGAAGCAGGAGACTTTCTGCACGGTAAACCTATCTGAAAATGTATCCGGTTTTGCGAAACACCATTTCTGACAACCGCAAAACTGTGTACTACCACCCTCTTAATATCGCGCAAATCTCACGTTTGGGAATCATTTTACAAAATGCAAAAAAAGTCCAGGGTCGAATTTCTGACATTTTAAAGATCACGTAGATGCCAGGACATGGGTAGCTCTGCACTGTAAGACCCATATGAAGATTTAACCTGTACTGAGAAATATTATTTGGGACAACAGAGGTTAAACTGTGAACTACACCCTCCAAATCTTGCGAAAACGTCATGTTCAGCATCCCCCTAAAAAAAGGTCGGGATCGAATCTCTAACAATTTACGGATCACGTAGATGCCAGGACAGGGCACTGTCTGTGTGGTAGACCTTCATGAAAATTTAACTCTTTACCAAACGACGAAAATTTAGATTTTTCAAAATTGAAGGCATTTGCAGACGACAATTTGAAAGTGGCTCAAATTATGGAATCTTTCTTTGATAGGGTAGAAAACCTTGTAGGAAAAGAAGAAAATGCTGGTGTTACCAGCATTTTCTCCTTTTCCCACAAGGTTTTCAATGGCTTCTTTCTCACGGTCGTTAAAAAATGGATTGTGTGGTTAAGGATTAACCTATGTACTGAAAACTATTATTCGGACACCCGATGTTAAACTGTGTACTGCACCCTTCAAAAAAAAAAGCCTAGAATTCACGTAGGAAATCACTGTTCTCAATACAACGTGATCTGTGTTTATGTGTCAAGCTCCGGGATAGAGTTTCTATTGTAAAGGCTGCGGCTCTGCAGTGCCTTGCCCATGCTACCATTGTAGCCAGCATGGATCAAACCAAGAGACTCCCGATTACAAGTCGCGGAGGACCCTACATCTACGATAACTCCTATGTCTTTGCTCTTATCGTACGTCTACTTGGCATACGTCTAGGCAAGGTTTCTTTTTTATCCAGAATTTGCTGCTGCTAAACTGCAATCAAAACAAGAAAAAAAAAACGCTTCGGTTAATTTGAAATGACGGAGAGAAAGTTTACAAAAATATATTTATCTTAAGTTATCATCTAATTTACAACAATCTGAAAATCAGCTGATAATAAAAAATCAAGCAGACGACGTCTCTACTTCACCCCATTCACAAAAACACTGTAGTGAGTAAAACGTCATATTTACTACTGAACTGAGCGTATATTTTTTACGTAGTTGATTTTTATCTCATCCAATCGAATCGTGCGAATTGTATAATGGGGCGGAACAAGCGACAATATGACCAAACCCACTGGAGTATTAAGCAATATCTAGTATAAATGCCTGCAACTGTATATTGTAGAGGCAATATGTATTTTCTCGCTAGACGCGCAAGGTTATCAATTTATTCTTGGATTGTTGTATTTGCAATGTCAAAAGGATTGTAAATATTTAGAATTTCTAGGCTGGATTGTTGCAAAAATAAAAAATCGAAATAGTTTGGAAATTATAAATAAAAGAAACATCACTTTCAGTGCAAGGTTAGGTATATTGTGTTGAAGTTAAATAAAAGGGATATTTAACTACTTTAAAGTAACTGATTTAGTATGAAAGAGTCGGAGGGTGGTGTTAAAGCAGACATTCAGGTAAAAATGGAACTTTACAGTGCGTCTCAAAGCGCCAATAAATCAAAATCAAGCACATTGACTTCATCGTCTTCATCATCATCAAAGTACGCGCAGTACCGCGTGTGCCCGACCAATCTAGCGCTGTTTTTAACGTTAACTCTTGTATTATCACTGACAATTCCTGTCTCTGCAATGCCTCGAGGATTACTCTGTGATTCACGATTACGGTGTTTACACAATGGCGTTCTAAGACTCCCGGACACTCCGTTCGGATTTTGTCGTTGTATATGCCGGGGGAACTATGTAGGACCAAGGTGTCAGTTTAATAGACGGATTCGACGGGTGAATAGACTGAAAAGACTAGTGAAATTACGGAACGATTTCGAGGAGTACTTGCGAAAACGATCACGAACAACCTCTAGATGACGGAGTATGCTAACATATTTATTTATTTAAATTGTAAGTACAACTTCTCTCTGTCTATATTTTGTTTTGAATTATACTTAGAACTGCGCGCCTGCTAGGGTGTCAGCCTGTTTATCTCCTGACTAGGTACTAGATACCTAAATTTAAGACTCGTCCATATTGAAAACAGACGACAATTTAGGTGTGGATAAAATGATGGTGCTTGTCTGTGAGTGCGCACAAAACATTGCGGGAAAAGGAGAATTTAAAAGCTTTCTTCATCAGGAACGTTCAAACTCGAGATTGAGTGTTAAAGGGCTACCTTATCCATCAACGGGCTCTTGCTTATGACTCGCTGACAGTTGTCCGCAAAAAAGAACTCAGACGTGAAGGCACCGAGTTTTTCATCCAAATTTTGGAAGTTAGAATCCTTGCTGAACTGAAACTGTTTCGAAGAAGCAATAGCATTTCCCCTTAAAGTTTTACATCGTTTTGACGTCACTGATGTAAAAAAAAAGCAGCAATAGCCTTGTATATGCACTTTATCTCGTTATATTCTGAAATACAATAAATTAAAACGGTGTTTAACTTGAATCAACTCAAACGTGGGAGTGTCCCTGGGCAGGGCGCTGCAGAGCTCCCGGTTAGCACTTGCATAACCTCGAGCAGACTTAAATAATTCTAACTTTCGACATAAAGTGATATGAGTGCAATATTTTCGAAAGTGCGTGGAACCTCCACCCCTGCCCCTTTCCATTCGATTGCAATAAAACAAGCTAAAACGGCATCTTGAATATTAGTAATGCAGACAGTAACAATGTACTCTACATATGTCAATCTAGAGTTTTAACATGAGTAGCGTCTAGACTTGTTAGGTTGAGAGTTAATTTAAAAAACAAATCTGGAATGAAGGGCACCTATATTTCAATTAAGCCATAGGCTACTGCTAAACGCGACCCCTGAAAGTTTTATTTTGCGGACTGTGTAGATCCAAGATCAGACAGAACGTGCAGTCTGATCTTGGATCTACACTGTCCGAAACCGCTGGAATTTTTTCCCAGTGGAAAGAAACTTTGAAATTGAAATAGTTGAGGCTTTTAATGATGGCTCTAAATTTTGATTTAATTCATTGAACAGTTAAAGGGTGAAAAGACAACGTGCAGCTGATTTACGCCTCGTTCTGACATAAATTAATTCGTCAACGAGTCTCTTTTCATCTGTGCTGATTTACGAATGTATTTACAATTTTACGTTAAACTACGTGTTCCGTTAAACACGTTCATCGTAAATGCCCGTACTCGCTCCGGTGGTTATGATATTAGAGCGCTCGGCTGTTAAGCTTAAGGTCGTTGGTTCGATCCACCGAGTAGGTCATAATGAAGATCATACAACATTAGAAGCAATGGTTTCGCTCCTTTACGGTCAGAATGACAGTCGTAACCTTTTGAAATTAACCGTCAGGCTCAAGGACCTTTTGCGGCCAGTGCAGATCAAGATCAGACTGCAGTCTGATCTTGTATCTACACTGTCCGATAAGAAGATATCTTTCGCCAGAAAATATCTTTGAAACAGCAAAATTTGGGTTTTTACCATCGGCTTGAAAGTTTCAATTCAGCTATTTAACAGGTTAAGAGTTAAAGAGAAAAGTAATAAACTGCAGATTACCTAAAATTTGCGTTTTCGCAAGATCGCGTGACAAAGACGTTGTTTACCTTTTCTTATCCTGTTCATCATTTAAATACCATAGTCAAAAGGCATGCGTGCATAAAATACCAAATATTTGATCTAATTTATCCCATAACCTCCTGCAGACAGCTTTTTTTCTTGATATTTAACGACATTTTGTTTAGCATAAGGTTAAACTGTGTATTATGATTGAGATCATGGACCCCCCTACAACTAATTGGCCGACAGTCAAACGATCTTCTGACATTTAGTTCCCTGATAGGAATATTTTTGTATGTTTTAACACCTAGTATAACGTGCTATGATGGCGAGGTTTGGTGCTTAGGCGTAAGGGGGGGGGGGTAGAATCAGAAGATCAGACAGCACAAAACGTGATCTCAAAAAAAGGTCAAGTTTTTGATTTTTTTTCCCATTTAAACCATAAAACATAACAAACACTTTGTATAATTCGCACTGCCAAATTTATTGCAAAATTTTAAATGTTGAAATGTTAAAAGAATGGAATGTAAGCTAAACAGTTTCTGCCTGAAGTGTAAATTGATTAGTTGGCCTCAATTAAAATGCCACCTCGGCTTATAACTTCGTGCCGCATCTATAGCATAAAACTTAAGGAAAAGGATTACTCTGTACCAATCAATCACGTATTCTAACAACCCTGTGGAAATAGGTTTTTGAAAACATTGTGGGAAAAAGAGAACATGTTGGAAACCACCTTCGCAAAAAGAAAAAGAAAGTTTTTGCTCATGGTTGTCTAAACACGAGTTTCTTTGGCAAAGGATTCATTAATAGGCAAGACTAAATACAATTGACATCGATGTCATTTTAAAAGAAACTGATAAACAATCAGAGGCAATGGTCATATAGAACTTTCGATCCTCAAAGGCTTTCTATAAGATAAGATTTCGTCCTGTAGAGTTCAATCTGTAATATTCACAGCTCATAATCTTTCCAGACAATTTCAGTTTAGAAATTAAGCCCAAATACTTACCAATCAAATCACCTTACCAAGGCTTCTTTTGTACAGAATGTCAATGCGTATCAAAGATCAGACTGTACCTTTTATCACGTTGGGTCTTGATCTACTCGGACAGCAAAGCAATTGAAACGTTTTGCTTGGTGTTCTAGAGGGATCTGCGTTAATGGAAGCTTTTAAGAATCTGTATAGCTTCATTCGAAAGTCCGAAAGGTCGTCTATTCAAACCATCTTTCGTTCCAACAAAAACGAACATTATGTGATTCTGACAAAAAAAAAATCTTTCAATCTAGTAACGTGCCTTTGTTTTGTAAAAAGTCCTTTTTGTGTCGATCAGTTTAAACAAATCTTTTTGTGCTTTAAAAGGTTTTTTCCATCCCTTCTGATACGTGATACCAGCACAATTTTATCGATAACGGTTCTATTAAAAGGGGCTTATATTCAGCCCTTTTAGCTCCATAGGCGAAAACACTGGGCTTTTGCGGACGGTATAGATCAAGATCAGACTGCACGGAACGTGCAGTCTGATCTTGGATCTATACCGCCCGCTTGTTTAGTCAAGCCTATAAGATAAAAATCTTTCTGGTACTATCGAGTTGTAACTTCAGTCGTCGATAGAGTGGAGTGTATATCGCGCTAAAAGGGATAAAAGCCTTGAAAAACTTCGTTGATGTTTCTTTTCATACTAGTTTCTATAGGCTTGCTCGCTATCTCAGATAATACTGTTTCATTATCTCTTG
Organism: Hippopus hippopus; assembly: GCA_946811185.2. Lineage (NCBI taxonomy): Eukaryota > Metazoa > Mollusca > Bivalvia > Cardiida > Cardiidae > Hippopus > Hippopus hippopus. The sequence goes on from OX328103.1 coordinate 28,634,279, forward strand.
CAGACAACAGTTACTTTCTTTTCCGTAGCATAGCACTTATTAAAAGCCTTTTGGCAAAAGGAAGGATTGCGCGTTCCGAAGGGAAAAGGGGTAAAGGGTTCATGAGAAGACCAGGGCAAAAAACCATTGTAAGCAATAATTTCTGCATAAAGGCGTCGCGCTCTGTGCATTTCCGCATTTTGGCATTAAACTGTCACTCAGAATATCCAGATAATTATGTATGGGGCGTTTTTGTTCATCTCTGTCTCTCTCTGAACTGTCAAAGAATTCTACTTTAGAAATGATATAAAATACATTATGCTAGCTTTCGTGCATAAGTTTGCAAACAGTGGCCACCTACACAAGTGTTTTTTTTTTCCTTCTCTTTCTTCCCTTCTGCCCCCTCCTCCTCTTCTATTTTCTTCTCCTATTCCGCTTTTTTTCTCCTCTTCCTCCGTCTTCTTCTTCTTCTCCTTCAGTAGCACTAACTGCAAACGGCGTGATGCGTTAAATTACTCTCCTATAACAAACACCAACCGGTAATGTTATTACCGGGACTATAAAAAGAGACAAGATTTTCCAATTATCAGGCCCAATAATACTGCCCATTTCATCTCTCTAATTTATGATATTTTAATGACAATTCCGCGGGACAAGTTTTTTTAAAAAAAAAAAAAAGATTCAAGGCTTGCTGCACCGTCATACTTTCATACATGCTGTTTAAAAGACATCAATTTAGAACAAATGAGACCAAAAAAGCGTAACGACATCCTTGTTCTCACGGCAGGTGTTTTTGTGGTAAATATATATGAGCCACGCTCTGGTAAAAGGGTGCTTAATGCATCTCTGTGATGCATTATAACAAACAAATCATCAAATACTTGTGGATCCATAATAGCCACTTTTTTAAACGACCGACTTAATCAAGAGGTACACTGGTCCTTGGACATACAGAAGATTGACTGATAGCAAAAAGTTTCGACCCAGGTCAGCCTGCGCCGACTGCGCAGGCTGACCTGGGTCGATACTTTTCGCAGATGCATTTAGCCCCCTTTTCACAGAGCATGGTTCAATAAATGAGTCGTGCTCTGTGGAAGTGTGGTTTAAGGTATCTGCAAAAAGTATCGACCCATTTCAGCCTGCCCGGACTGCGCAGGCTGACATCGGTCGAAGCTTTTCCTATTAAGTAATTTTTTTGCATCTATTATTATCTTTTATTTAAAAAAAAAAAAGGCAGTCAGCTGCAAAAAACGACATTTTTTTTTTTTTTCTTATAATCGAGGTAATAATCTAATGGGGAAAAAAGGGAGTCTAAAGTGTCGAAAATATATCTGGAAACATTACTAAAAGACGAAAAGTACGATGAAAAGGTGGAAAAAAAAAACACACATGAGGATTATCAAAATATAGCGAACCCGAAACCAAATAAAAACCGATAATCTAAATTAAAAGTTCATTTTATTTTTCGTTTTTAAAGGATATTAACGAATTTTATGACAGATGACGTAAACTGAAACGCGCTGTGGCGTACTATCTATCATTACATCAGTATCATAATACACTTGAAATGAGCGGACGTAGCTATTCAATTTTTAGAAAGCACAAACGGAAATTTGGGCTTATCGGGGGATTGTCAACTCATTTAGCGACAGTCACTCTCAAGGTCGAGGGTTGTTTACATGTTTTCGTTTTATTTTTGTGACTTTGGACGCTCCTTTTCATGCTCGTCAAGAATTCCGGGTGAAAAATAGCTTTTGGCAAACCATGTAGATCAAATCAGACTGCACAAAACGTGCAACACTACAAAAAGTACTGCAATATGAAGAAAGTCACGTTCGACTCGAACGGAAGTCTTATTTAACCCTTAGGCTGCTAAGCGCGACTCACTGACCTCTTGCGGACAGTGTAGATCAAGATCAGACTGCACAGAACGTGCAGTCTGATCTTGGATCTACACTGTCCGGTAAGGAAATATTTTTCTCCAAAAATAATATAGAAATAGCATTACTCGGCTTGAAAATTTTATTTAACTTATTTAACGGGATGAGACGTTAAAAAACTCAAATATATATAGAGAGTTCGCGGCAAGAGAGTCAAATGTTCATTTGAAGCAGATAAATAATGCGCCGAATAAATCCAAGTAATATTTCCATTCTAGGAAAAAGAACTTAATAAGTGCAATGTCAAGACTGCTATTGTCCAGAAAATTTCTGCAAAGCTTACAGTGTAGATCCAAGATCAGACTGCACGTTTTGTGTAATCTGATCTTGATCTACACCGGACGCAAAGACAACAACATTTGTGAAAAGCGCTTAAAGGGTTAGTTTGAAATGATTGCAGTCAAAGGGAAATAACTCTTACAGAAAAAACGCTCTTAGCTCGGTACTACGTAACAAAATTGCAACTGACAATTTCAAAGGAAAATCCGTGTGAGAAGTGATGATCTAAGATTAAATACACAAATAAAAGAATAAAAACACTGTAATAAATGGAGAAATGGACCGTTATGAGCAAGCGGTTTTGAAAGAATCAAGGACTGTACGTGTTAGGTGGCGTAAAAAATTAATGAACACACGGGTAGGTGAATTGGCCACTGTAATATGACTAAAATATCGTTGAAAAATGGCGCTAAACCCTTTCTCTCATGTTTGAGTTTCGATTTTTTTTCTGCAATGACTCTATCAATTTAGTATTTAAAGGAAGATTTTACCACATCCTGTTCGTTTATTTGATATTTAACACCGTTTTTAACGCTATTTCAGTTATATTGCGGAGGCCGGTGCCCCCATCCTTTCATTGAGCGTCTTTTACCAGTAATTCGAACAAGATTCTTGCCAGCCCCTGGCTGCTTTCCCAGGTTAGCATAATTGAAATAATAATCAGCTGTGACAGAGGATTGAATCCTGCCGTAATTACTATCATTGATCATCGAAAGAACTTAGCCGAGTTGGGGAATCGAACCGGACGTCCCCTGGGTCTCAATCTCAGTATACGTTACCGACTGGGTTACCGAGATCGGATTGTATATATCTGTAAATAAAATCATTCATCAAAACTTGCCCGTACAACAGCTAAAATGGCGACCGTAAATCATAAAATATCAAAGTGAAATGAAACTAAGTAAATTTTCATCATTCATGCATTTAGTCACCACATATCAAAAAAGACATCACACTTAAATTGATGAATAATAAAATGAGATATATTCAATTAGTAGAAAAGACATAATTAACGTAAAATTAAAGTAGGTTTTGCCTGTATATTTCATTGGGTATCCGACAGTATAGATTCAAGATCAGACTGCACGTTTTGTGCAGTCTGATCTTGATCTGCACTGTCCACAAAATCCAGTTGGCATTGTGCTCAGCGTTTCAAGGGTTTCGTATGAAAATAGACAAATTACCAACGGTAGAATCTGCTCTTTCGAATGACTTTAAACTTCTAAGGTGTAAATTTTGAATAAAACAAATTTTCGGTTTCGTTAAAGTTTAATTAATACCAGCCATCTCGGTGCAATTCAGTTTCAACATATTGTTTCACTTTATCTAAAATGTCAGTAAGTGAATTACTGGCGAGATAAAACAAGAAAAGTGACGAAAATATTCCAAGTTTTGATTCAAACCCACCTTTGATAGAGCGTTCTGAAGGAAAGGGGAATATTTAAACCCTCACCCTTCGAAATATCTACAATAATATTTTTAATTCCTATAGTAAAAACCCGAATACTGCTATTTCAAAATTATGTTTTTGGGGAATAACATCTCCTTACCGGACAGTGTAGATCCAAGATCAGACTGCACGTTCTATGAAGTCTGATCTTGATCTACACTGTCCGCAAAAGGTCAGTGAATCGCGCTTGGCAGCCTAAGAGTTAAATAATCCATAACTGTACGAGCTTCTTTTAGACTTATAAGAAAATAAAACATGGACTTATGATACACGTGACACGAAGAGGAAACATTGACAGGAAAATGTTAATTCTTGTTCTTTTATTTCAAGGAAAACATCGGAGAAAAAGCGGTTAATGTTCGTTACTTAGAATGAACTCTTTACCACTCAACAAAAGTGTACACTTGTCCAAATTGAAAGCATTTGCAGACGAAGATTTGAATGTGGCTGAAATTATGGTTTGTTTCTTTGATAGGTTAGAAAACATTGTGGGAAAAGGAGAAAATGCTGGTTACCAGCATTTTCTCCTTTTCGCACAATGTTTTCAAAATGCTGGTTTCTAGCATTTTTCTCCTTTTCCCACAATGCTCTCAAAGGTGTCTTCCTCATTGCCTTAAAAACACCACATTGTTTAGTCTGGGTCAAATAAAGGTTGCTTATTGACGCTGAAAACGGTACTAAGCTTAGTGTAGCGTAACGGATACGCGTGACTCCCCCACTTTATCAATTTCTTAATTATTATTTAAATCCTTATCTTTATCATTTTTTTTTTCGTCATTTTTTTTTTTTTTTCTGTTTCCCATAATATCCGACCACTTTACAGAGAAATTATTTGTGGTTGATTTATGTTTAACGCCGTTTTTAAGACTATCTCAGTTGCATTACGGCGGTCTGTGCACATGCATGCCTAGAAATTCTTCTACCAGTGGATCGCATAACAGTCTTTCCATGCCACTGGCGGCTTTAAAGTCGAAACGATGTCTAGTACCAGCGAAAAGAGAAGGACAATATGCATATAAATAGAGTACAGTGTTTTTCGTATATTTTATGAATAAAGATGGATTCAATTTATGCTTATCGGCTAAAATGATCGCTATGAACTCTTTCACTACCATTTAAGAAATTCGATTTTGTTCGAGGTCCAAAGAAGATTTCCACTGTTATTGAAGATGAATATGGTCATAGTCTAGAATCAGGCAGCCAATGGTGCAGATCCAAGATCAGACTGCACGTTCTGTGCAGTCTGATCTTGATCTACGCCATCCGCAAATGTTATCAAGTTGTCCATGGTAATGAAAGAGTAAGACAGCCTTGGTTTTATCATGTCATTTATGAATCATCTCACAACGCGCGTTTGTATTTTCTATTACGAAAGGATTTCTTGAGTGACACATTTCCTTTTCAGCAAAGCCCCTCCGTAATTATAAGATTTCTTCATATGCAAATATATTTCTAGTCCATTACAATAGGAAATATTTTTTTAAAAAAATCCACCAAAAAATTCACTGAAGACAAGATATTCTATACGCAAAAAAGTAAACAAGTATAAAAAAAAAAACATACACACGAAGTACGAGATAAAGTTGTTAGTCATCATAAGTATTTTAATCATCTGATAAAATGTTTTCAAACGTTAATGAAGATGTATAACTGTTGTCTAAAAAGGGAAAAAGACCAAACCTGCAAGATTTTGATTCATAAATAGAGGGCGGAGTGGTTTTGCACTAACTTTTCTTGTAATTCTATATAATAACTTTTGATCTTCTTGCCAAGGTTTCGTAACGCAACTTTTTGGACAGTACGTGAACACGTATTTGGGTTTCTTCTACTTTGATCGTGAAGTTTCTCTAATTTTGAAGATTTTATAGAGCGATCCTGTCTTTTAACGACCCTGAAGAAGAAAGCAATAGAAAGCATCGGGGAAACCAACATTTTCTCTTTTTCCAACCATGTTTCCTACCATTTTGAAGAAAAATCCATTCATTTGTGGTATAGTCAATTTGTCGTCTGCATAAGCTTTGGATTTGGACGGGTCTAACATTTTGTCGTCTGGTACAGAAATGAATGGTAAACGTTATTTTGGTCTGTTTATGATTTGAAATTCAATTCTGCATGATAAACGGAACTCCTTCGGTTGCCTAAAATTTATGGATGTAAAGAATATTTTAAGGATCAGACTTCAAAACCTGTCCATTGATCTAAACCTTCATAAGACTGTGCTGGTTAAGACAGTATTTAACCCTTTTCCAAACGACAAAATTTTAGACTTGTCCAAATTGAAAGCATTTTCAGACGAAAAAATAAACCTAACTGAAAAAGTGAAATATCTTTTTTTTTGAAAATACTTAAACATTGTGGGAAAAGGAGAAAGTGCTCTCTTTCTCAGGGTCGTTAAAACTTGTGGTTTCGTTGTAAAGGGTTAAAACAAGATCTTTAATTAGAGCATAGGTCCTATTTTAAAATGTCTCGACCTATTCTAAACATCTGTAGTGTAATATAAGAGCTTTGTTTTTGAGAATGGGTTTTGTAACATATGTCAAAAAAATGTCAAACGTTCATTGTTTAAAAGTCAACGCACGCAGACGACAAATTAGAACGACAAAAGAAAGTAGGGCTGGAGTCTTTGGCCCCGAAACAGTTACATTTCTGGGTCGTTAGTTTGAAACATTTTATAATAGAAAGTCTGGATTTGGTTCGTTGATAATTTCCCAAAAATAAAAGCGATTTGGAATAACTAATCGCTCGTGAACGAGAAAGAAATTTAGTCAGAGCGATTACTTTACCAATGGCAAATTACTTATTTTATTGCATACATTTCAACCACCATCGTAAGTATTGCCAATCCTTGGGAAATCAATGAAGAAATATCTCCGTTTTTATAATCTGAGTAACAGATATCATTTTTCCAATAATGTAGAGATGAAAGGTGTTTAAAACAAAAAAAAAATCGTACTTTGTACCATGAAGTACTCATACTGGTAATGTACATGGGAAAAGGGTCGAATAGATTGTAGGGCGAACACACTCTGTTCTTTGGTACTGTTTGATCTTAACATTTGACAACCGTAGTTTCGAACTGCTAAAAAAGACTAGATAAAGATCTTCGTCAACAGAAGTGTTAACTAGAGAAAACATAATGTGAGGAAATGAGGATCAAAGTATTGAAGGGCGTTGTTCGTCCCGGCAAGGCCTCAATCCTTTACAATATAATTCCAAATTTTAACAACCCTAAGGAAGAAAACTTTTGAAAACGTTGTGGGAAAAGGAGAAAATGCTGGTAACCAGCATTTTCTTCTTTTCCCACAACGTTTTCTATACTTTTAAAGGCAATTTCCATCTTTTGAGTCACAAAGTCTAATATCGCAAGCATTCAACCTGTATTTTTATGCATAGAAAAAAAGATACAAACGAAAGTAGGAATACTGACCTTCTGTCACACTGTTGATTTTCGTTTCAAATCCCTGACATTATGGGCGTGTTGAGTGACATCTCGTCAAAAGGTTAAAATAAATTGGGAGTTCAAATTGCACTTTAAACAATGCTATCTTCTCAATCGCCTATTTATTCAATAAGTATTTCGATTAGCGAGTGTAACTATTTCAACGAACAAAAGGTCTGCATTTTTCCATGCAATTCAACTCTTTACCATTCGACATAATTCTAGACTTGTCCAAATTGAAAGCATTTGCAAACGACAAATTAAATGTTACTAAAAACATAAAGTTTGTCTTTCATAGGATAGAAAACATTGTGCGAAAAGGAGAAAATGCTTGTAACTAGCATTTTCTCCTTTTTCCACAATGTTTTTAAAAGCCTTCTTTCTCAAGTTCGTTAAAAGTAGGCATCGTGCAGTAGAGGGTTAAAAGAAAGACCCTTTACAAACCGACACCGGGTTTATTCAACCCCGGGGAAGAAATTTTTTTTTTTCTAAAACATGGTGTAAAAATGAGAAAATGCTCATAGCATTTTCTCCTTTTCCCACCATGTTTTCTTACCTTGCCTTAGACAAATCCAATCATTCAAATTGTCTGCAAATTCTCAATATGGGCGAGACTTAAAAACAGAAGTCGTCTGCAACAGAATTAATTTGTTTAACCTTCCGATACATTGAACAATTAGAAAACAGTTACATTTTTAGGTCCTATGTCTTACTAAATCTATTTATCTAACCGCAGTTTATGATTTACCGTTCACGTGTCTAAATGTTTTTTTACATTAGTAAGTCAAAAGTAAGCCTCGAAAAGCCGAATATGACAGTGATAAAGAAATAATCTGCAAGAAACAAGTCCACAAGAAATTAGCCTGCATGATATCAATTCGTATTGTATACGTATACATAAGATTTATAGAAACAATGACAACATTTCCACCATCACCAACACCACCAACAACAACATCATCAACACCACCAACAACAAGAACTGAAAGGGGTCCTCCATTGCACAGCCATTAAGGTGAAAGATTTGAAATCTGAAAATCCTGGTTCGATTCTCATTGGCGACAGTGGTCAAGTGAGGAGTGTCCTTGTGCTAGGTACTTGAACAGTGTCCGAACCTTGTACTGGTGAATCCCCAGGAGAGACATAAGTAAATTGGCAGTTATAGGACTGCAAACTTGTTGACTGATTCGAAAAAAAAAAAAAAAAACGATTCCATGGTGTGCAAGGCAGATAGAATTAAACCTTATAGTACCAAATCTAGATAGCATTTCAATAATTGACTAAGGGATGCTTTTGTCTATATCATTACAGCAAAACGGACAGAGGAGATCAAAGATCAGACTGCACATTTTGCGCAAAGTTATCTTGATCTAAACTTTCCTTTCGCTGGCCGCAAAGGCAACTATAGTTGTTATAGGCACTTTAGGGTTAAAAAAAAAAAAAAACGTCTACAGCAGAAAATGAAACAATGACCATCTCTCTTTTTATGTGTTTCAGATATGGCTCTCTCCACCATCTTTATGTGTTCAGCATTCCTCTCAGAATACATCAAAAACCACTACATCCACCAGACTGGTCTCCGATGTGCCAAGTTTCCAGGACCACGGTACGATCTGTCACTGCTGAACCAGTCACAGTCCCCGATCACAGCGTCTCGTTGTTACGGCATTCACGGTGTTTGCATCTCGTCCCAAACTCAAACGTGTACAACATGGACGTAAAAAACGTGGAAGCATACATGCCAGTAGATCTACAATATGAGTGAGTGTATGCGTTCATTGCTCGTTACTGTCATACAACATAAAGCTCTGCCACTGTTTAACGACAACCACTGCAGCTAAAACAACATCAACAAAAGCATCATAAACAACGTTTGAGCATGGATCTTAAGTTCTTAAAAGTGTGAAAAGACAGTATGTTCTCGCCACAACAGTGTGTACTTACATTTCTGGACCAACAAGGACATTGAGACATCATATATGACTTCAGCTCTTTACGACTTCAAATTAAGAAATATTACAGAACTTTACTTTAGAAATTGGACATTGATAATTAATTCCCAGGATGTGTTTTCCAAGATTTGCACTTCTTTTAGCTTTCGTTCTATAAAAAGATTTTCTAATATATTGCCAAAAGATCAACGGGGTGTTCCTTTCGGAATTCCAACGCCTAAATTCAAAGGATTCCTCAACTCTTACAAAATTAGAATGACATTTTGAATATGCATGACAGGTTTGCGTTTCACGTTGTCTTACAGGCGAACAGGTTAAATGAATAAATTTTGATGAATGAATAAAGTTGGGAATTTATTATTGCAAAGGTTACCTAAGGTTTTGTATCATACATAATACTCGTGTTGTATCACTTGAGATTTAACCCTTATCCTACTAAAAAAGTGAAATAAAACTTTCAAACTGACAGTAAAAACCCGAATTTTGCTACTTCAGTGGTATTTTTTGGGGGAAAAGACATCTCCCTATCGGACAGTGTAGATCCAAGATCAGACTGCACGTTCTCTGCAGTCTAATCTTGATCTACACTGTCTGCAAAAGGTCCTTGAGTACGAACTGTGTGCATTGAAGCAGTCCACTTTTGAAATTAGTGTTGTAAAAAGGAGAAAATACTTGAAACGAGATCGTCATCAGCATTTTTCCTATTTTCTACACTTGCTGAAATTCTGGAAGTCTTCTGCTTGAAATCAGGGGGTAAAGAAGTGAAAAGCTGTGGTTGTCTATGTAATGTAGGTCGAAGAGTCTGTAGGTTATTGTGAACATTCACGCTGCTTATTTCAGCCTTTTACAAAAGAGTTCATTTTTTTTAACAATCCCATCGAAGAAGGCTTTTGTAAACATTGCGAGAAAAGGATGATAGGCTGGTTACGAGATTTTGCAGATCTACTCTTTTCACATAAAACAAAAGGTCCGGATAAGCACGATGTGGATTGTTCTTTTTACAATCACTTAAAACATTATAGGTAATTATGTTCATAATCTCTTACAACGTTATCGGTTATCATGTTTACAGCTTCCTATAACGTTATAGGTCATTATGTACACACTCTCTTCAAACGTTATTGGTTATTATGTTCACAAGCTCTGGTAAGTGATAACGTTATCGGTTATTATTTTCACGATGTCTCGTAAAAACCTTTTAGGGACCAAACCGGGTCAATTTTTGCTGTGAGAAATTTTCAGTGTTTTTAGTTAGATTTTCTTTTTCCTAGGATGAAGTAAATATTTTCTTTTTCCCCATAACCTTCTTAGGAATTAGCATTTGAAAAGGCTTGCAGAATTTTTTCGAAATATCTAACAAGAACACAAGAATCTACGGAATTATCATAATTATATGTATAGTTACATTGACAAAAATGTCACCTTTTTAAATTATGCGGAGTGTTTTCTAGTCAAATGCATGTTTGTTACAGGTTATGAATCGGAAAAAGTATTCGCTTAACGCTTTACCAAACGACAGAATTTGCGAGTTTGCAAATTGAAAGCATGTGCAGACGATAAATTTAGTGTGGCTCAATTGGTGGGATTTTTCTCTGGAAAGGTAGAAAACACAATGGGAAAAGGAGAAAATGATGGTATCCAGCATTTTCTCCTTTTCCCAAAATGTTTTCAAACACCTTCTTTCAGGGTCGTTAAAGCTCAGGAATTTGTGGTTAACTGTTAAAAGAATTCGGAATGAAAGTTGAAAATGTGCCAATTTCTTATTTAGACTGTCAATTTGGAAAGCATGTGCTGTAACTTCAAATAAGTCATACCGATAACCTATTATCTTACAAAATTATACGCACGTTGTTTTACAGTTTTGAACAATATTGGAAGAAAAAAAGGTTCCTTGTTTTTTTCAAGCACTTGTTCTTATTCTTACAAATTTTCTTTACTAATAGGCAAGTTCTACGTGAAGATCCATTTTTTTTTTTTTTAAGTGTCATTTATGAACTTGAAGTTGAAGGTTTTGCGACAAGTCGTTACGCTTGGTCGCCCAAAATTTGAACTTTAGATGTGATACCGTTTATGGAAAGTCGTATTTTTTTTTGCCAATAAATAAGTCATGTTTTTGTCATATTCTTAAACTTTAAATGACACGAGAACAAGTTTGAAGATATTTTTAACCGTAAATTATTCTATCCTGATGAGCAGTGATACATTCAACATGCTTGTTATTACACTGTTGATGATCATAAATGAAAAAAAGAGATATTTTTTTAATCAGTAAAAGAAACAGAATCATTACAATGTTAAGACACTCTTAGCCAAAATATCCCATATCATTGGGCTGTGGAGTTTTAGAATCAGGCTGCTCTTTCTGTTCAGTTTAAACCTAATTTACATTGTCTAAAAGAGTACCTAGTGACTTGCTTAGTCTTGAAGGTAAACTTATAAAGTTTTTGGGCCTACTTATCAACAATATTACTCCCTTTATTGTTCAGTTTTTAATTAGCTTTAGTTTCGTATAAGCTGTTTCTTAATAGCTCTAGTTTCGTAAATGTTTTCAAGATGTCAGTGTGTGTGCGAGTGGGAGAAAAACTTTGGCATTTATATACCTATTGCAAAGATCTGTTTAAGATTCTGCAAGTCCGTGAAGTCTGATGTTAGGCTTCATTTTCTGAAGCAGAATTTAACAATTTTGCTTTTCCCTACGTATACTTTTTTAAGATCAATCAATGGAACGCAAACATACAGCGTTAAAGTTATGCGTTAAATATCAAACACGCAGACCCAGATAAATGTCAGTGGAAAAGTCACAGATCTGAAAAAGACATTTCAGCATTTGAAATAAAAGTAATACGATTGACTTTGTTTTATTTTCGTTTTGATTGAACAGTTTTTCAACTTTGAGTGAAACTGCAGTAATTCGTCACACTGTTATTCGCATTGATGAATGTTATTAAAACATTAATTGCTAACTTAATCGTTATCTCAAAAATACAATTTCTACGCTACGGCAATAGAATGTATTTAATGCAATTCAAGTAAACAAAGTATGATTTTTCCGTATAACAGCAACTGGTCTTTTCTTCAACAATAGTTTTGATGTAAGCTTAAAGTTACAACACAAAATTTTGATTTGTCTAAATCTTACATTACCAGGCTTAAGGTCTCAGAAATCAAAGACAAAAGTGTCTTGAATGACGGTCTCATCAACGCTAGAGTAAAGAGGGAGAGAGATTCTTCTTCGATTTTGTTCTTCTTTTCTTGCCACCTTGTACAACATGTTATTTTTTTTAAACGAGGGCTTTCATAATTTTTGTTCCGTTTCGTAGACAATTTGTTACATATGTGTTATTTATTTTTTATATTTATTCCTATCCATTTTGTTTTCATTATTTGCTTCGTCATCCATGGTTTTAAATATCGCATTTTGTTTTTCGATCGACCACAGACAAAGAAAAATCATTCCATTTTTGTTTTCAATCATCCTTTTTTCACATTTTGTTAAGGCAATTTGATATACGTTTACTTTATAGTTGCTGCTGAATCAAAGCTCTGAAGGTACCGTGCATACAAAGAAATCGCATGAACGATCAGTCATTAGCATGTACATTGTAGCTTTGAAGGAGATTTTCAAAATAAGGAACAACTATTCTAGTATGAACTCTGACTTTGGACTGCTAAGTTTAAGACATGTTGTTTTCTCTTTTTCCCAACAATGTAATCTACTATGTCAGTGACAAACTACACCGATGCAGGAACACTTAAAATTGTCATCTACAAATTCTTTCAGTTAAGACTTGTCTTAAATGTTCACATCTGCGAAAGCGCTAACTAGTTTAGGGTACGTCTAAGAATAGCAAATATGATCATGTTAGACAATATTGTATGTCATCAACTTTGTGTATCTTTTATAAGATTTGCTAATATTACAAACGTGCCATAATTTACTTGATATTGACATATTTTTCGATATTTTCATTTTTTCCCTAGTTTTGTTAAGCCAGATACAATGATACATGTAGCATAATGTTTGCTCTTGTCTGTATCTTGCACATTTACACACATATTTTTATAGCTTTAGTAACGTAGATTTTCAATGAAATTATTTTAAAAAGTAGAACCTTCCTTCTTCACTTTTTATTGTGTATTTTTTAATTATTAAAAAAGGGTTTGGGGACGTTTATGTAAAGGATTTGATTATCAATTTCAGATACGGTCTCAGCATTACACAGCAAAACATTTTCAAAACAGTAACGAGGAAATTATTTGCAACGTTTTTTTTTTTATAAAACAAAAATGAAACGTGCATTTCCAAGAATTGTTTTGCATTTTTTTTCCAAGAGTCGATACTACCTATAGATTTCATAGAACCACATTTTTTCTTAATATCCTTGAATCTAAGGCCGAGTTACCCTGAACGCCAGCAGTCTTGGTTTACCAGAATACTACTTGTCAGACACCGGGTCAGATTTATATTGACCTATCATTAGTGAGGGATCCTGGATACTTTTTCTAAAAATATTACAGTTAAACATTAAGACTTATAGAAAATCATTGTCGCATTCATCTATAGTCACAAGTTGTTTTATCATTACGCTGAACGTTGTTTGTAATTTCGTTTCATTGATACATCAGTTTGTCATTCATGTTTATGAAAATGTGATACAAAATTTTAAAAAGATTACAAAAATACTTTAATACAGCAAGCAAAGAAAAGTATCTGAATTATGTTTTTCTTTTTATTCCTAAAGCCCCTCTGTCTCCCTCTCACTTTCTGTCGCCTAATTCTTTCTTTCTTTTTTCTTTTCTTTCTTTCTTTCTTTCTTTCTTTCTTTCTTTATTTCTTTCTTTCTTTCTTTTTTTCTTTTTTTCTTTCTTTCATTCCTTCTTTTTTGTTTTTTTTATTTCTTTCTTTTTCATTTTCTTTCTTTCTTTTTGTCTTTCTTTCTTTCATTCTTTCTTTTTTTTTTTTTTTTTTTTTTTTTTTTTTTTTCTTTTTTTTTTTCTTTTTTTTCTTTTGCTTTTTCATTTTCTTTCTCTTTTTCTTTCTTTTTCATTTTCTTTCTTTCTTTCTTTCTTTCTTTCTTTCAGTTTTACAGGGTCGCTGATACCCTTTTCTACAGTCTCTGTAGACTCTCGTCATTCAAAATACCGATTTATCTGGCATTTTAAATTCGAGCCATGTTTTGTGAAAAGCGGAGGCCTACTGTATCTACGTAATGCATTATACAAAGCAAGTCATCGCATAACTCTCAAACCTTAAACTAAATTTTGTTTTATAACCAGTTGAGTCATGAGATAGACTGGTCCTCTGTGGCAGGTTGACCTGGATCGATAGTTTTAGCAATTGAATCTAAGCCCCCTTTTCAAACAGCATGACTCATTTACATTTCTCGACACATCTATAGCGACCTGCATTACTCCCTCAACAAGTATACTCTCTCCATCGCCCGTATTCACCAATCACTCCTAACTCTTTACCAAACGACAAAATTTTAGACTGGTCCAAATTGAAAGCATTTGCATACGACAAATTAAAAGAGTCTAAAATGACGAAATTTATTCTTGGTAGAAAACAATGTCGGAAAAGGAGAAAATGCTGGTAACCAGCATTTCCTCCTTTTCCCACAACGTTTTCGAAAGCCTTCTTCCTTAGGTTCATTAAAAGTTGGGATCGTGTGGTAAAAGCTTAATTACTTTCTTGGATCTATTTGTTTTTATTATAATAATAATTATTATCATCTGTATTTGTGTTAATAACTTCTGTAAGGCTATTCAAAAGGAGAGGTACTGTATTATCATTTCATAACGTATGACGAGAAACTGTAAAGGACAAATCCATAAAGTGTTGTCCACTCTCTAATATTCAAGAATTTTCTAAATTTAAAAAAAAAGCAATTTCTGAATAGCTTAACCACTTGGTTTAGCCAAACAAACATTGCATTACTTTCTAAATCTAGAATAACACTAAGAATTCAATAAAGAATGGTTGGTGGTTATGGTACCAGTTCTTATTCCAAGACTGGCCACCTGAATGGCCGAAAAGAAACAATACATATGTAGGAGGGTTGGTGGATACGGGCCTTTTTAATCCTTATTACCCCCAGGTTAGGTCGTGAAGGGGCCTATTGAATCTGACCACGGTCTTGCATTCAAAATGTCTGAATCTCGATCGCAGTACATGAAGAGCTGGTCATTGGGTTTTTTTTTTTTTTTTTTTGTGTGTGTATGTATGTGTGCGTCTGTGTTAAACGCCGTTTTTAACATTATTTCAGTTATATAGCGGCGACCAGTGGATTTCTCCATGCTTTCCTGTGGTTCCTTGCTTCACCAGTACTTCGCACAATATTTTTCCCAAGCCTGTGTCTGCTTTCTTACATAATCATTGTCGAAACAATGGTAATGGTCAGTGGTGAGAGAGAAATGAATCCTGTCGCAATCACTATTATCAATTCTCGGAATAAATAGCCCGGGCAGTGTAGATAAATGGAATATCCCCAAAATAAGTTACATACCATTGAAATTGGCGTTAAATGCCACAAAAAAAGATATTTCTTCAAGGCTCGCAGACCAGATTGGGAATCCAGACACTTTCAATAATTATTCACTGATTTCTCGGTAACAGGGTACACATATCACTGAAATACTGGGAAAATGGCTTTAAATATCATTAAAAAAAATAGAACTCTTTTCCTGAATACTTCGAAAAGCTATCAGTAATTGGGATATCACAGACACTTTCAACAACAATTCACCTATGTCTTGGTCACATGGTGTTATATCATTGAATCACTGTTAAAAACGGTATTAAACGCAACAAAGAAGAACTATTTTCCTAGAAGATTACACATCAGCTGGTTAATCTATAATAAAGGGGATAAATCATCATTTACCAATTATAGACCCGTTTCTCTATTAAGCTGTTGCGGAAAATTATTAGAAAGGATAATCTTCTAACACATGTATAACTTCTTCCTCGAAAACAATCTATTGTATAAATATCAATCCGGATTCTTACCAAAGCATTGTACAACTTTCCAACTTGTCGATATCTTCCACCACATATGTCAATCGTTCGATAGCAAGCAGTTTTCATGTATGGTTTTCTGTGATATTTCTAAAGCCTTTGATCTAGTATGGCACAAAGGTATCCTCTTTAAACTCAAACAAAACGGTATCGAAGGGATTCTTCTCGAGTGGCTTTCAAATTACCTTTCAAATAGGAGCCAAAAAGTTGTCTTACAATCTACCACTTCGTCTCCTAAACAGATTACGGCTGGGGTACCCCAGGGCTCAGTTCTAGATCCGCTGCTTTTTCTAGTACATGTTAATGACATTACTGACTCCTTATTAAGTTTAACTAGATTATTGGCAGATGATAGTTCCTTCTGTTACTCAGCATCATCAATTCGTGATATTGAAGGTATTATAAACCATGACCTTGATCTAATATCTTCATGGGTAAAACAGTGGCTCGTAACGTTTTATCTACAAAAGACTGAAGCTATCCTTTTCTCTTTGAAAACAGTAGACGAGCTACCCAAGTTAAAGTTCCAATACAATGACGTTATCTTTGTTGAAAATCATAAGTAGGTAGAAGTAACTTTCAGCCAAAATGGTCAATGGAACGCACATGTTGATAACATTTTAAAACCTGTGTCTGAAACACTTGGAATTATGAGAAAGGTGAAATTTACACTGAACAGAAAATCACTAAACCAAAATTACATATCTTCTGTAGCACCATTACTAGAGTATGCTTCAATTGTACGGGATGGTTGTTCTGACTCATGTGCAATTTCTCTACAAAAAATTCAAAATGATGCTGCCAGAATTGTAACTGGTCTTACCCCTTTTGTATCCTCACGAAATTTGTTCCTAGAATCGGGATGGCAATCTTTGAAAGATAGGCGGTAAGCCCAAAAAATGTATTTCATGTATAAAGCCACCCATCAGATGGTTCCTCAATTCATTTCAGACTTAATTCCACCACTTATTGCAGATACTACGCAATATGCCCTTAGAAACAATAGAGATCTTAGAAACATATCTACTCGCACTAAAATTTCACAAAAATGTTGTATCCCTTCTTCAATATATATTTGGAATGATTTAAACGATAGCCTAAAGAATGTCGATTCGTTTTCAACTTTTCAAAAGGTAATCTCAAGTAGGTTCCCATTATCCGCTGTTCCCGACTATTACCTTCAGGGCAATCGTTTTTATCAGTTATGCATGCCCGGATTAGGAATAAATGCAGTGGACTAAATTGTGATTTGTTTCATAACTACCTTCGTAATACCTGCATATGCTTGGCAGAACCTGAAGATGCTGAACACTATTTTTTCAGACGCAGTCTTTTTTTGGCAGAGACTACTCTTGTTTCATTCTATTCAGCACCTTAATCCGTTAAACCTAAACGATCTACTTTTCGGTAAACCATCCTTAACAGAAAATTCGGAATTATTTGTATCAGTCCTGGTGTATATTCAACAAACTGGCCGGTTTATCTGACGCATGTATATTTCGGAACGTTCTGATGTGTTTTATTTTTTTTAATGCTGGAGTAAAATGTAGTTTTAATTACTTGTGACCCAACCCCATTTCCATGTATATTTGAGGGAAAATAAATATGTTTAAAATAAACATCAGCTGTATGGTAGGGAAATCAGAGACACTTTCAACAAAGATTCTGCTATTTTTAGGTGACATTGTACGGATGTTTTCATATTCCTGTTCCTTGCTAAGAGACATGTACAGCGAGAGTCGAAAGTCGAGAACGAAAGTCGAAAAACACCAGGGGTCGTATAAATGCGCTCCACGGAATGAAGTTTGTAATACTGATTCAAATAGCGTTAGCTTTTTTCGTGCATTATTTCAGTTTCAGAGGATAAGACCTATTTCTATTATACAACATACCAGTTCACCATAGTTATAAACTGTTTTGGACAAATATTTCTTTGGGTTTTATCCAAACACTGTTGATGGCCTTGTATATTTTGGGGATCCTGCATGGCTCAGTGGTAAAACGTTAGACTCGTGACCTGGAAGCCCCGGGCTCGAGCCTCACTGGATCCATTGGGTTTTTCATGGGAGTGTCGTTAGGCAAGACACTTCTGAGCCCTAGCCTAGTACCGGTGAAACCCAGGAAATACATGTATATATGCGAGCTGTCGTCGTGATATGACTGAAATAATGTCGAAAGCTGTACTTTGATTGTGAAAGTATACGCTTTGATAGTGGTGATTGTGTACGGTCATTGCTTATCGTGTTAATTAAATTCCTATAATCCGTTTCGAAAACAGAATGTACACATTCACTACTTTCAAAACATATGAGCCACGCTCTGTGAAAAGAGGGCTTAATGCATCTGCGAAAAGTATCGACCCAGGTCAGCCTGCGCAGTCCGCGCAGGCTGACCTGGACCGAAACTTTTCGCTATTGGTCAATTTTCTGTATGTCTTGGGACCAATCTACCTCAGGATTAAGTCGGTTGTTAAAAAAGGTGGCTATTATGGACCCATAAGTATGTGATGGCTTGCTTGGTATCATGGATAACGGACATGCATTAAGCCCCCTTTTCACAGAGCATGGCTCATATATATATATTCTTGAGAAATGAATACTCGCAGACGCCAATAGCTTATTGAGGCAATACTATGTGCCAACCGCCACCCGATTTCGTACATTATCGTAAATATGCATCGGCTTAACAGGAAATTATGTGCCATTTACCGCCAATCGCATGTCTTGATATTAGCAACAGACTGCAATATGATTATGACAGTATTCTGGGAGAAATGTTTTTCGTGCGATATGTTGTCAACAATACGAGTTTTTTCAAGCAACGGGTGGGATCCAAAAACATTTCTTCAATTAGTCAATATGCTAGAATTACCCAAATATTTCGTCGAAACGCAGTAGAGTTCTTTTCTTTAGTATGTGGTTACGAACATATCCGATATATAGAATGCTTTCAACACTTTTCCATGTGAGTTTAGCAACTGTTGAAAATGAGACACAGACGGCTATTCCAGTATTTTATACGTGAATAGCAGGTTATATTCGCTGGCCATCATTAGATGAGTGGCGAAATATGGAGGGCACATGGTATAAGTTTGAGGCAGCTTTAAGTGCCATTGATGCAACTAGTTACGAAATTTATCGTCCAAACAAACATCAAGGACATTGCTCCTCTGGACATCGTCATTACTATTGTTTATATACTTGAATCGCGGTTGATTGCTCGGGTACTATTGGCTATATTGAGTCTGACTTTCTCGGCCACTAGAATGACGCACAGCAGATCCGTTTAATGCGCCAAATTGGAGATTTGCCTTTTTGCCTTTTCTAAGTCAGTTTGCGTTATTAGTAGAAACAATTTATCCTAAGTCTTTCAGTGATAACTCCATTCAATGCAGCACAACTACTAAAAGTTCGAGATGCACGCCCTTACAGGAGATTCAACCGCTATCATAGACGATACCGTGTAGCTGTCGAGCATGCCATTGCACAAATTAAAGTTTACAAGGCCATCAGCAGTGTTTGGAGACACCCAGGCAGATATATGACTGAAACAGTTTATATCTGTGGTGCATTGGTATACCGTAGGAAAAACAGAGACCCGTCTTATCCCCTGTTATCCTCTGAAACTGAAATATTGCTCGGAAAAGCTAACGCTATTTGGAACAGTTTAACATACATTTGGAGCATATAAACGACCCCTTGAGTTTTTCTCCTTTCGTTCTCGACTTTCGACCATCGCTGTACATGTCCAATTTGAATCAGTTTTACATACATCATAATTGTCTTTGGTAATGTTGAAACGACCCCTTGTGTTTCTCCGCTTTCGACTTTCGTTCTCGACTTTCGACTCTCGCTGTACATGTCCAGTAGGACATTAGAAAATCGGAGCAATTTCTAGATAACAATATACGAGTTTTACGATATCCCCAGTCCTTGCTAGTAGGACATTAGAAAATTGGAACAATTTCTAGATAACAATGTACGAGTTTTATGATATTCCCGCACCTTGCAAGTAGGACATAAGAAAGTTGGAACAATTTCTAGATAACTGTGCATGAATTTTACAATATTTCAAGTCCTTAATAGCGGAAAGGAAAACTGGAATAATTTCTAGATAACAGTGTACGAATTATACAGTATTTCGAGCCCTTGCGAACAGGACATCAGAAAATTGGAACAATTTCTAGATAACAGTGTACGAATTTTACAGTTTTTCGAGCCCTTGTTAGCAGGACTTGAGAAAATTGAAACAATTTCTAGATAACAGTGCATGAATTTTACAATATTTCGAGCCCTTGCTAGCAGGGCATTAGCAAATTGGAACAATTTCTTGATAACGGCGCATGAAGTTTACAATATTTCGAGCCCTTGCTAGCAGGACAGTAGAAGAATGGAACAATATCTCGATAACAGTGCACGAGTTTTACAATATTTCGAGTCCTTGCTAACAGGACATTAGAAAATTGTAACAATTTTGAGAAAACAATGTACAAATTGTATGATATTCCGAGCCTTTGCTGGTAGGACATTAGAAAATTGTTACAATTTCACTCAACTATATATAAGTTTTTTTCTTTTCAATATTTCCAGTCCTTTCTGGCAGGACATTAGAAATTGTAACAATTTTTAGATTAAACATTATACCAATTTGAAGATTTTCAGAACCTTGGTAGCAGGACATTAGAAAATTAGAACAATATCTAGATAACAGTGATTTCGAGGCCTTACTAACAGGATATTTGAAAATTGGAACGATTTCTAGATAACGATGTACGAATTTTTCGGTGTCCCCAGTCCTTGCTGGCAGGATATTAGAAGATTGAAACAATTTCTAGGTAACAGTGCATGAATTTTGCGATATTCTGAGTCTATTCCTAGCAGAACATTAGGAAATAAGAACAATATCTGGATACGAATGTACGGATTTTACAAAATTTTGAGCCCTTGCTAAGAGAAAATTTTAAAATAGGAACATTTCTAGATAACAGTACACGGGTTTTATGCTCGTACAATATTTCGAGCCCTTGCTAGCAGGAAAATGAAAAAAAATGGAACAATTTCTAGATAACAGTGCACGAATTTACAATATTTCGAGCCCTTGCTAGCAGGACATTAGAAAATTGGAACTATTTCTAGATAACAGTGTACGAATTTTACAATATTTCGAGCTCATGCTAGCACGATATTAGAAAACGGGAACAATAACTAGATAACAGAGTACGAATTTTACAATATTTCGAGCCCTTGCTAGCAGGACTTGAGAAAATTGAAACAATTTCTAGATAACAGAGCATGAATTTTACAATATTTCGAGCCCTTGCTAGCAGGGCATTAGCAAATTGGAACAATTTCTTGATAACGGCGCATGAAGTTTACAATATTTCGAGCCCTTGCTAGCAGGACAGTAGAAGAATGGAACAATATCTCGATAACAGTGCACGAGTTTTACAATATTTCGAGTCCTTGCTAACAGGACATTAGAAAATTGTAACAATTTTGAGAAAACAATGTACAAATTGTATGATATTCCGAGCCTTTGCTGGTAGGACATTAGAAAATTGTTACAATTTCACTCAACTATATATAAGTTTTTTTCTTTTCAATATTTCCAGTCCTTTCTGGCAGGACATTAGAAATTGTAACAATTTTTAGATTAAACATTATACCAATTTGAAGATTTTCAGAACCTTGGTAGCAGGACATTAGAAAATTAGAACAATATCTAGATAACAGTGATTTCGAGGCCTTACTAACAGGATATTTGAAAATTGGAACGATTTCTAGATAACGATGTACGAATTTTTCGGTGTCCCCAGTCCTTGCTGGCAGGATATTAGAAGATTGAAACAATTTCTAGGTAACAGTGCATGAATTTTGCGATATTCCGAGTCCATTCCTAGCAGAACATTAGGAAATAAGAACAATATCTGGATACGAATGTACGGATTTTACAAAATTTTGAGCCCTTGCTAAGAGAACATTTTAAAATTGGAACATTTCTAGATAACAGTGCACGGGTTTTATGCTCGTACAATATTTCGAGCCCTTGCTAGCAGGAAAATAAAAAAAAAAAAATGGAACAATTTCTAGATAACAGCGCACGAATTTATTATATTTCGAGCCCTTGCTAGCAGGACATTAGAAAATTGGAACAATAACTAGATAACAGTGTACGAATTTTACAATATTTCGAGCCCTTGCTAGCAGGACTTGAGAAAATTGGAACAATTTCTAGATAACAATGCATAAATTTTACAATATTTCGAGCCCTTGCTAACAGGACATTAGAATATTGGAACAATAATTAGATAACAGTGCACGAATTTTACAATATTTCGAGCCCATGCTAGCACGATATTAGAAAACTGGAACAATAACTAGATAACAGTGTACGAATTTTGCAATATTTCGAGCCCTTGCTAGCAGGACTTGAGAAAATTGGAACAATTTCTAGATAACAATGCATAAATTTTACAATATTTCGAGCCCTTGCTAACAGGACATTAGAAAATTGGAACAATAACTAGATAACTGTGTACGAATTTTACAATATTGTGAGTCCTTGCTAGCAGGACATGAGAAAATTGGAACAATTTCTAGATAACTGTGCATGAATTTTACAATATTTCGAGCCCTTGCTAACAGGACATGAGAAAATTGGAACAATAATTAGATAACAGCGAACGAATTTTACAATATTTCGAGCCCATGCTAGCAGGACATGAGAAAATTGGAACAACGTCTAGAAACAGTGCATGAATTTTAGAATATTTCGAGCCCTTGCTAACAGAACTTTAGAAAATTAGAATAATACCTATGTGACAGTGTACGAATTTTATGTTATTCCAGAGTTTTTACTTTCAGGACATCAAAAATATGATTTTCCACTGGAGACTCCAATCTTCAGCGGCGCTCACGAAATTTCAACTCTGGGAATTTGCATTCATAGACCATTTTGATTCAATTTTATTTCTTAATTTCAAGTGTAACCATACGATTGGCTGAGCCGTTCTTTCTCAGCCAATCAAATGGCTAGTCTTATTTTTAAAAATTTGAAAAAATACTTTGAATAGTTGGTAGTTAAATATTGCTTCTGTTACGATTCTAAAGTTGACAAGTTTGAAAAAACATCAATGGAAATGGAGAAATTCCATACAACAAGCAGTTTCTCTTTTTCCCACAATGCTTTCAGTACTTATGAAAGATGCAGTTTTCGGTCGATCGTGTTTTACTTTGTGTAATTTGAAATGGTTTTCGGTGGCTCTACAAATTTTTTGTACAGGTGAAGGTATGTCTGGCATACCTGCTCTGTCACGCCGATCAAGATAGCTCAGTAGTTAATGTACAGAACTTGAAATGCAGGGATCGCAGGTTCGATTTAAAAGCTCAGCCAATTTCTCTCCGACGATTGATGATGGTCACGGAGACATATTTATTACTCTTTCACGACTGAAAAATGTTTTAAAAATGGTAATGGGGGAAAACAGCCAGTGGCTTGGGAAAATATTCACTGAATAAAATACAGGTCAAAGAAACTTCAAGAAGCATGGGTCGGTGCACTGGCCACCTGTACATAACTGAAATAATGTTAAGAATAGAGATAAACACGATAAAGACACCAACAAACAAATGGTTTCATAATAGAAACAAAAACCTCTCTGTGTCAAATATCCTCATAAGTTATTCATTGCCGTTATATGAACTGGTCTCAGATGGTATATACTGTCAATTTGAGTATAACATTTATTAATAATTAAAGATATTTAAGATAATTCTAAAACCTTTATCTGCAGACGATTCTTTTTTTTTTTTTTCTTTTTTTCTTCTTCTTACAGCCGAGAGTTTGACGCTCGGACCAGCCCGAATAGCTCAAGTTGTAGAGCGTAGGACTTGTAAACATCAAGTCTTAGGCCACTTGAGGGTGTGGGTTCGACCCTCACGGCTAGCAACCTAAAAGTACTAGTAGTCTTTTAAACGAGACGTTAAACAGAGGTCCCGTGTGACAGTAATATACAATGAGCACATCAAAGAACCAGGCGTAACTTATGATGGGATTCATCCTGTATCTTGCACTATCCCCGGTAACATGACTAACAGCCGTCAGTGGGCCGCCGCCCATATGGGCAACCGGTGACGAAAAAATAAATGCAAATTCAATCATTTAGGTTGACGAACACTTTCTTCCCGCTCGTTTCGCCACAATGTGTTTAGATGTGCATCATATTATTTGTCAAGCTGTCACAGTGATGTTATCGTTTTAACTCTTTACCACACAATTCTGAGTTTTGACGACGCTAGACAAGAAGACCTTTGAAAACAGTGTGGAAAAAGAGAAAATACTGGTAACCAGCATTTCAATTTGGTTTAGCCAATCAAAAGTTGTGCCACTTTCAAGTTCGGAAAATTCTTGAGAATAAGACCGAGAATGTTCTTAAGAATAGATGGAGAGTATGTACCCTGAGTGCATGCCAAGTAAACCTTTATCCTACTAAATAACTAAAATGAAATTTCCAATTCGATAGTAAAAAGCGAAATTTTGCTATTTCAAAGTTATGGCTTTTATGAATAATATCTCCTTTATCGGACAGTGTAGATCCAAGATCAGACTGCACGTTCTGTGCAGTCTGATCTTGATCTACACTGTCCGCAAAAGGTCCGTGAGTCGCGCTTAGCAGCCTAAGGGTTAAAATACGGTATCCTTTCGGAAATGGCTAAGGTGAACGCTTTCTCTTGAATGAGCGAAAGAAACAAAATCTCGTTATGTCTTCAATTTTTCCTGAATTTACGAGTCGCCATATGGAAACGGTCACAGAAAGTTTACATCTATATTACACCTCAAATCTTGATATAACGTATGATTGTCAATAAAGGAAAATTAAAGTCTTTCATGCCAAAAAACCGAAATATTTCAAATATACCAAGGACTTATTGGTTGCAATATAGAACCATCACAGACAGATTATTCCGGTGATATACGAGAAATTTTGAATATAATAACTGAACATGAAACAAATATCTGAGATTCGACTGGACTGTAAATATTGGCATTTTTTGTTTCAAAATGTATGTTTCTGCTTGTCAGTATTATTTTTATGTTATAAACACCCTTGTTTTCATTGTAATTCGTGCGATACAGTTCGGAGAGGATTTGACATGCGTAAGCCTTTGAGATTGATCCTCGATAAACTCGTCAACAAATGCTGTTATTAAGTTCGAAAACGGCTCCTTTAGTAGCATTTTCCAGATTCGGTTAACAAAATTTATCACAAATGCCAGCTTATGTCGCTTTTGAGATCAACTCTTATTAAACTTGTCTAGAAACGTTGTTATTAAGTTCGCAAAAGGCTCCTTTTATAGCATTTTCTAGACTCGGTTAACAAAGATTATTTCAAATGCCAGCTTAGGTCGCTTTTGAGATTAACTTTCCTTAAATTTGTCAAGAAATATTGTTATTAAGTTCGCAATCGGCTCCTTTAATAGCATTTTCTGGGCTCGCTTAACAAAGTTTATCTCAAATGCCAGCTTATGTTGCTTTTGAGGTTAACTCTAATTAAACTTGTCTAGATATATTGTTATTAAGCTTTCAAAAGGCTCCTTTAATAGATTTTCTACTCTCGTTTAACAAGTTTTATCTCAAATGCCAACTTATGTCGGTTCTGAGATTAACTATTATTAAACTTGTCTAGAAATAATGTTATTAAGCTCGCAAACGGCTCCATTAACAGCATTTTCTGGACTTATTTCATAAAGTTTATCTCAAATGCCAACTTATGTCAATTCCACTATAGCCTATGATTTGTATAAACCACAGTAAAAATGCTAAACAATATTTCCCACTGAGGCTGCGTAACACTCATTGCGTTTTTGCCGATAGAGCAAATACAAAATACATATGAGCCTTGAAAAGGGGGCTTATTGCAACTGCAAGAAGTATCGACCCAGGTCAGCCTGTGCAATCCGCGCAGGCTGACCCGGGTCGAAACTTTTTGCTATTTGTAAATTTTTTGCATGTCCAAGGATAAGTTTGTCTCAGTTTCTTATTAGACAAAATGGATTTTTATGGATCCATAATTATGTGATGACTTGAAGGTATCACGGATCACGGAAATGCATTAAGCCCACTGTTCACAGAGCATTGTTTCATAACCATTCATGAAATTTCTATAGTGCAGACCCTGCTGATTAGAAGCATTCTGTTGTCCTGTACAAATGTAATGTCTGTTAATGTTTATTTTACACTTTTGATAAAATTTAGGAAAGAAAATTGTTTTAAGGTATATAACGGTTACCAGCATTTTCTCCTTTTCTCACAAAGTTTCAAAAGCCTTCTTTATTTGGGTTGTTAAAATGCTGAAATGTGCGGTGAAGGATATAAACGGGGTTTGGCTAAAAGCAAGAACATTATCGGCAAAAACATCTTTCGTAATATTCCCAGAATTTATTCATTTTCAGATATGTAATAAAATATCTCAGATGGAAATACTTCAGCAATATGCTAGCAATTTGCATTTAAATATAGCATCTAAATGATCTGAGCTCTGGCAAAAGGGGTTTAGTGCATCTTCGTAATGCAGGATACCAAGCAAGTCATTTCATACCTGAATCATGAGGCAGAATGGTCCTTTGATATGTAGAAAATTGATTAATAGCTAAACGTTTCGACTCGGTTCGGTGTGCGCAGGCTGACCTTGGTCTTTTTTTTTTTTTTTTTTAGATGCATTAGATGCATTAAACACCCTTCTCACAGAGTATATTGATGAAACATGATATTCGTCTGACAGCTTGATGTAATGAGAACAGCTTTACGTGATTCTTTACCCTTTTAGTAAAGTGTAAGTCAAGATCAGACTGTGGAGAACGTAGAATCTGAACTCGGTTAAACCCCTGACTCATATGGATAAGTGAACCGTTGCCGAGATAGGACTGAAATAAATTTTAGAACGGCGTAACTACACCATCTATTTGACTAATCTTCGTACATACTTACGAAAAAAAAAACAGTAGTTTGCTTTAAAAAATGTGTTTATAATGGTTTAATTCCCTATGGAATCATTTTTCATTGTGATATTCTATCATGTTGTTTCAATACTCTGATAGATAAATCCATGAGATAAGAAATTAGACAACGCGTTGTAATGAATATAAATGTACATCATCAAGGACTATTTAGGGTATCACAAGTCTTAGCCTGTTTATTTCATACCTTGGAAAACTCGTACCCTAATTTCTAGGGTACCATTTCTCCGGGTAAGTCGTACCCTTGGTATTCCTCCTCTGGAGAATACGTATCCTAATTCGGGGTTGTTGGGTAAAGAGACAATAATCCTGCGCAGTCAAATGTTTTACCCCATTACCAAAAACCCCAAGTTTAAACGACTCCAATCACAAATGACTTTTGAAGAAAACATTGTGGGAAAAGAGAAAATGGTGGTGACCAAGAATTCCTTCATTTTCTGCAATGGTTTTTTTGCCCTTGCAAAGAAAAATTTTACCGTTTAGTTTTCATTTAATTTTTAGTCGGCGACTGATTTCAATTTGAACGAGACAAAAAAGTTTGCCATCTGGTTAATTCGTTAAAGGTGAATTATATAAACCCAGTTTAATTTTACTCATTCCAAAAGTCAACGAATCTAAAAGGTGATTTTTTTTTTTTTATTGATTTCGAGTTCGAGTCAACAAACAATGCATAGCAGAGGCAAAACGTTCAACTATTCTTTCAAAATGCATTCCTTGCAATGCCAATCCAAGGTTTACTCTTTTTTTTATACTTTAAGAAAAGGCTACTCTTGTTTCTACAATATTCAGTATTTTTCATGGGTTAGCACGACAGACTTGGTCATATAATTTTTGACGAGATTGTATTAGTCATTTTACCACTAACATTCATGAGCAGCCTCGAAATTGCAATAGTTAGTTTTTTTTTATCCGTCTGGAGAGTCCAATTTATCTATATTGCAATCTTAACCCTTAGGCTGCTTCGCGCGACTCAATGACCTTTTGCGGACAGTGTAGATCAAGTTCAGACTGCACAGAACGTGCAGTCTGATCTTGGATCTACACTGTCCTATAAGGAGATGGCTTTCCTAAAAAATAATTTTGTAATAGCAAAATTTGGATTTTTACTGTGGGCTTGAAAGTTTCATTTCACTTACTTAGAAAGATAAGGGTTAAAGGATTCACTCTATCACTGCAACTTAACTACATTCGAATTTAGTGAAAGTTGAAATAGAAGATTTCGACTGAGGATGAAGATAATTTTGGTGATAGTTTGGCATAAGCATGCGGACAATGTAGATCAAGATCAAACTGCACATTCAGAGCAGTCTGGTCTTAATCTACGCAGTCCGAAAAGGTCTATTTGACGAGCCACTGGCAATGAAAGAGTCCATTTTGATTTATCATATTAAAGTTTTTTGTTCTAGTCTATATACAGCTTTCAACCCTTTCTCGCCATATAGGAAATTATGTCTTTTTGGCAAAGTTTGAAAACAGAAAGCATGGTAGATGAGGAAAAATTTTGGTCATATTAGAGAACCGAGTATCGGTCGTTGTATATCCAAGATAAAACTTAACATTTCATGCAGTCTGACTTTAATATGCTCAGTTCGCAAATGCCAAATATATCGCCTATTACTGATTATTACTGTAGAAAGTGTTTATATCTCATTTTCAACCATTTAAAATGTTATCGAGAGATAATTAAAACTAATGTAAAAACGCCCAAATGCTGACAAATTGAACACTTTTTGCTTGTTAATTACACTTTTTCTATTGATCTACGATACACCGAAGATCGTGTATCCGGGAAATTTAGTCATAACCACCCTCTATTAACCTTTAGCACATTGAGAACAACTGAGCTTGTTTGCTTTGGTTTGGTTTGGTTTAGTTTAGTTTGTTTTGGAGTTAGACGCCATTTTAACAGATTCGGTCATATCATGGCGGTCAGTGGCGCACCCATGTGTTTTCTGGCTTTCTCACACAAGTACTGACACAACTTTCCTTCCAAAGCCACTGACTACTTTTCTCACATGCATCAGAGGTGAGAGAAGAAAAATCGCTAGAAAGAAATTTCGCCGCAACCGGGTATCAAGCCTGCAACCTCCAGGTCTCGAGGCAGATACGCTAACCACTGAGTTACCCGGCCGGGCAAACTGAGCTTGTGTTCGCGAACGTGTACACTAAGATCAAAGTGCACAGATCATGCAGTTTCATCTCGGATTTATATCGTCCGATGTTATAAAGATATTCTAGCTAGACAAAATCTGTCTTATCAATTGTTTGGGGAGTTTTTACTGACTGAAAAACTGCCTCTTTCACCTTTCAAAACAGATTACCAGTTAACTCTTCATCACACAGGGGAAAAAATAGACTCTTCCTTTTCGTACATATCTGTAATATCTGCATATAACAAAATATATAGGGTTCATATAATGGAATTTGTCGATGAAGGAGTAGAAAACTTTGATGAAAAAGAAGAAGATGCTGACCGCCATCATTTTCTCCTTTTACCACGTAGTTTTAGCCGTCTACTTCAGGGTCATTAAAATTCGACATTGTGTGGTAAAGGAAGTTCGCCTCTCCTGTATGAACTAAAGTTACCGATAGAACCGTTCTCTTTTTGGATACTGGGGTGTCAAGGTTTCATCTTTAATTAAAGTACAGAAGGTATGAAATGTGAGGGATTTTTTTTACCCGTTACAAAATAATTCCGCATTTTCACGATCGTGAGGGAAAAGGCCGTCGAAAACATTGTGTAAAAAGACAGAAAAAAAAAAACGGTAAGCAGCATTTTCTCATTTTCTTCTATGGTTTTTATGTATCTGAAGACAAATTTATGAACTGGGTTAAGGTTAGTTTGTCGTATGCAAAGATTTTCAGTTTGGACAAGTCCACAAGTTTTGTCGTCTGGTAAAAAGTTAAACCTGTAGAATTTATCATACAGCATAAATCCACCTTTCAGGACTTTCAGTCCTTTGATTAAACCTCTGCTGCAGGCAAAATAAATTCTTGCTTGTTACATAAAAATTCAAGTAAAGCTTCCTAATTCCAAATTAAGCCGTAATTCCTTCCATTGATCCTCCACTAAACAATTCCAAGTTTTAACAACCCTTAGGAAGAAGTCGTTTGAAAACATTGTGGGGAAAAAGAGAAAATGCTGGTTACCAGCATTTTCTCTTTTTCCTCACAATGTTTTCTACGCTTTCAAGGACAAAATTTACTACTGGAGTCTGAAATTTTGTTTTCCGGTAAAGATTTAATGGTTAGGACGAAGAAGTCCCTCTACAGCAGGCAGACTAGGTGGCATTCACTGATTGAAGTATCTTGCGGTCTCTTAGGCGTGGATAACTTGGCCAAAACATAGTTACACTGAGCGATTTTTGTGATTGGTAGGGCGATCGGTGCGGGATTCTCTGACAGTTTATTATCCATTACAAATCTGTGTTTCAGAACTTTCAGCCCTTTGATTATTCTTATAAAGCAGGCAAACCGAATGTTTTTTATACTTGTCATTTGATCAACGATTTACCGAAGATAATGCGTCTGTAACCCTTAGGATACTAAGCACGACTCAAAGACCTTTTACAGACAATGTAGATAAAGATAAGACTGCAAAGAACGTGCAGTCTGATCTTGGATCTACACTGTCCGATAAAGAGATATTTTTCTCCAAAAAAATAAGGTTGAAGTAGCATTAATCGGGTTTTTACTTCAGGATATTTTACTTAGTTAGCAGGATAAGGGTTAAATTAATCCTTTCAACGTCAAAGTCGAAAACAAGAGCTTTTGCCGATGGCATAGATCAAGACCAGACTGCACAAAACGTGCTGCCTGATCTTGGACCTATACCGTCCGCTTTTTATTTAAGCATATAAGATAAAAATCTTTCTGAGATTCGGTTGTTTCATTTTTCAGCCCTCGAAAGAGAGTTCATTAATTTTGTCATCAAAAAAAGTTAGCTTCCGGTCAAACACCGTACATTGAGTAAGGCTTGTATCTTGAGCTAGTTATTTTGCTACTATAGTAACTACATGTATAATGATTAGTTTTAAAGACCAATTCAGAGCAGTTCATTAATATTAATATTAATTGAACGACCTTTTCATAGAGCATGGCTCAAATATATCTTTTAGACTATGATTTCTATGATCTTAAAGTGTCATGCAGCAAGATAGCATTTGATGACTTTTTGAGAAAATATTACAGATGAAAAAAAAAAGGTAATTATTTTAGGCCTGCAAAGGTAGCTTGAAAAGAAAACTATAGACGGAAAGTTTTGTAGAATTCACGTAGAAGGTCCCATTTTTTACATATTTTCCTGTATAAGATCTCACCCCGTTTGTCACCGAAAGGTGATCTCTTTTTTTTTTTTACAAATCATCAACTTTTTCTCTTTTTAAGGTGTTTTTAATATCACTGAGTAAATTTAACATGTTTTGACTGGTTTCAGAAATTAGACTGCAATGTCGAGAACGCTTTTTTTTTCTCAAGATATCTCATAAAAGACAGGACGGTGTAAATCCTAGGTCAGGGGTTTATTTTCAGACTTATCTGCATATTTTTCCAAGAAAAAAATGTGTTCTTGTCTACTGCCAAAAAAGATGTAGAGACGGTATAACGACTGTAATAAAGAGTTTTGGGGAAGGCAAGACAGCTATTTTTGCTAATTCTATGAGATTTTTATGAGAAACATATTCATGAAAAAATCTCCTTAACCCTTTCCGCGCCATGGGCGAAAACAGTGACTTTTGCGGATGGCATAGATCAAGATCAGACTGCACAGAACGTGCAGTCTGATCTTTGATCTATACCATCCGCTTGTGTAGTCAAGCTTATACAATCAAAATCTTTGCATGTTTCAATGGATTGTATTTAAAGCCGTAGAAAGCGGTCAGATTCATTTATTTGGCGCTGAAAAAGTTAATACTCTACACTAGATGACAAAATGTTAGATTTGTCCGTAATCAAACAGTAACTATAAAGGAAAAGTTAAGTGCGGCTTATCGACTTTGGCTTCGTAGGCCAGAACAGAGAATTTTGCAGATGACATAGACCAAGATCAGACAGCACGTTCTGTGCAGTCTGATCTTGGATCTATACCGTCTGCTAGTTTAGTCAAGCCTGAAAAGTAAAAGTCCGTCGGTGGATTGTTTTTTCAGCCGGCTTGAGGTATCGGGTTTTACATATTTGGTTCTGAAAGAGTAAGTTATGGGATTTGTTTGTGACACGAAGAAAACATTGATGGAAAAGCAGAAATACTACTTAACCGTTTTACCTTCCAACAGTGTTTATCAAAAATCTTCCCCTTTAGGTTCGTAAAATCAGGAGGTCGTATGAAAAAGGTTTAAGTCCTTACCAGACTATATGTACAGACTTTTGACTCGTCCTTGAAGATGCATTGGCAAATGGTAAAGTCAGGGTGGCTGAAGTGACAGGATTTGTTTATATAGAGTAGAAAACACTGTGGGGAAAGGAGAAAATGTTGGTTACCAGCATTTTCTCCTTTCCCCACAATGTTTTCAGAAGCGATCCCAATCAGGGTCGTGTATACACGAGATCGTACGCAAAAGGGTTTAAAAGCCAACACCCCTCTCTGTCTCTGTTTGTGTGTTTCTCTCTCTCTCTCTCTCTCTTCAATAGCATCACAGGAGAGACCACGAGACAGAGATGGGAACAATTGCAATGACGTATTGTCTTTAACGATAAAACGCTGACATTATAATGCTACAGTCGAAGGATAGTCGCACTCACTCCCACAACGTAAAGCATAAAATATGCAGCCAATTTAAATGGGTATGAGGAAAATTGCCCCATGGAAAACTGACTTCCTGAAAATGCCCCCCCCCAAAAAAAAATCTTCCACCTAGGGACATCCCCCACCCATGTGTAACATTGTGATACTGATGCTGATGATTATTAGTTTAATGTATTTCACTTTCATTAATTGAATTTATTCCACATGAAAAATGATATTATGTAGCCCTCTCTCTAAATTGCTAAACACTACATATTAACATCACTAAAGCATTTATCTTTCCCGGTAGACATTTTCATACCAAACTTGTCAAAATAGTGAATGCATCAACTCTCTACCAAACGACATAACATTAGACTTGTCAAAACTGAAAGCATGTGCAGACAACAAATCTGAGGCAGCTCAAAAAAAAGTAATTTCTGTCTTTGAAACGGTAAAAAAAAGTTGTGGGAAAAGACAGAAAATACTTCTTTCAGTCTCATTGTTTTCAAAAGCCTTTTTTCTCCTTGATTATTGAAACTCGGAATTGTTGGGTAAAGTGTTAATACTTACAGCACTTTTAATACATATAATTGCAACAAAAATGTGCTTAATGGTTAAGGCCTTAGAAATGTAATTACCGAAAATTTTTGTTCGATTCCAGCCGTCAGAACTGGCTACGTGGCAGTTTTCTTGGGCAAGGCATTATAGATCCTAAGTCGTGTACAGGTGAAACTAAGAAGCCGCTGGTGTGTGTGTGTGTGTTTTTTTTTTCCAACAATGTTGACTTCAATTCAGGGCAGCTTAAGCATCTACATATCCGTTCCTGGATTTCTTTTCCTCAACAGGGAAGGAGGGGCGATTCCTGTCGTAATGACTCATTAATCCTCGTAAAATAACTTCTTTTGAGGTACATGTAGGTAAAAAGCTAACAACACAGGGAACGTATTCACCAACTATTTTAAACAACATTCTTAGTCTTATTAACCAGAATTTTCTAATATGAGAGTAACACAACTTCTGATTGGCTAAACCGTTTGGTTTAGCCAATCAGAAGTTATGTTACTTTTGAATTTAAAAAAAATCTTGAAGGATAAAACTAAGAGTGTTCTTAAGACTGGTTAGTGAATACTTAGCCTGGAAAATTAAGCCTGTACATTGTCAACAGAGCTTTCAAACTAACATTCATTTAGTCATGGTACACACAAACAAAATCAGAGGAACATGTCAGCCACATCCGCCGTATTTGTGATGTAAAAAAAAAGGCGCGAAAAAATACGACTGCTCGTCGAAAACAAATCTCATCCTACGAGAGAATCAATCTGTTTTCAACCAGACCACCTCCTCGCCATTCCATAAAACGGCAATAAAGTGAAACAGACATTGACAGAGAGGATCATCAGCCGCTGAATAGCAATTATCTCTACAGATAGATGCGATAAAAAACACGTAATAACTGACAAAGTGGAACAGAAAACTTTGACATTAACTCGACGGCAATAACATAGGTTGTACTATTTTAACTTGCGCATCCCTTTCAGCCTCATAGGCGAAAACACTGGGGCTTTTGCGGACGGTATAGATCCAAGATCAGACTGCACGTTCTGTGCAGTCTGATCTTGGATCTATACCGTCTGATCGCTTATTCAAATATATAAGATAAAAAAAATCTTTCTGTCTTTTAGCGGACTGCATCTTCAGCCATCGAAAGCGGTCGAAGGGGATATACAAGCCATGCCTTGACCAAAGATGCTCGATTCATCTCCATGTTGCATGATACCAAGCAAGTTATCACATTACTACTGATCTATAAAATCCATTATGGATAACAAACGATTGAATCATGCGATAGAATAGTCCTTTGACATGCATAAAATTTACCAAAGGCAAAACATTTCGACTCAGGTCAGCCTGCGCGGACTGCGCAGGCTGACCTGAGTCGATACTTTTTGCAGTTGCGTCAAGCCTTCTTTTCACAGAGCTAGGCTCAATCATAATCATTATATTTGGCGCTGAAAGCGGTGAACGTTATTGTATCTTGAAGATCGGTTTTACGTTTCCAAGCTAATGACTTACTGAGTATTTTACCCAACTTTCAACTGTTTCAATAGTAACCATGGCGACAGCTCATTTATTGTCTTTCGTGTCTTTTACGTGTACTAAGCTTGGGCGCTGCAGTGCTTTGCCCACTTGACCATCAGGGCCTGAGCGGAAAGAACCAGGATTTTCTTATATGACGCCCAACGCATAAATCTCTGGTCCTTGGAGGACCCTGGCGCCTTTTTCATACTTACCGGGTCAATTCGACTTGCTCTGCATCAATCGTTGCCTTAGATTAAAATGGTAAGGATGTAAGTGTGATACATAATTGATCCATGCTCTGTGAAAATGAGGTTTAATGCATCTGCAAAAAAAGTATCGAACAACTGGCGGACATGAGTCGAAATTTTTTGCTATTCGTAAATCTACGACCAATTTCTTTCCGAAGACGGATGACAGTCATTGCGTCAGAATTCCTCTCTCACCGATGATCGTTATGTCGACGGTACTTACATGGGAAAGCAGTCAATAGATTGGGAAGAATATTGTGCAGTGTACTAATAAGAGAAACTCCATAAAAGCATAATTAGATGCACTGATCGATGTAACTGAAATATTGAAAATGGCCACCATGCAATTAACCAACTTTACGCCCTTGTTATTCCGAGGCATCGTTTTTGCATCCATGGGCGATTTGACAGCAAAAGGTTTGATACAAACCATTTACTGAAACCATTCACAGATGATTTGATAACGTAACAGTATATTATATATCCAATACATCAAGACGGAAACTTCCAAAAGTAGTACAATCACTCAGATGTTTCAATGGCGACATTTGAAGCCGTTGTTACTAACATAAACAGGGGCGAATGTGATCAACAATTCCCACCCCCTCCCATTATGCAATAGTAAATTCCAAGACTGGCGATCTGATTGGATGAGACGAATGCCTCAACCAATAAGATGGCTTGTCTAGGAAACTAAAAAACTAATAGTAGGACATTATTTACATACAGTAGTTGGTTTATTCCCTACTGCTATTGCCAAAATCTCATTGATCTCTGTCCTCCCTAAACGCTTTCGTCGTTGTAAACCAATCATTTGAATCAACCACGCATGTTTAAGCAAGACTAATAAGAAACGGCCAATCACAACATAGACTTTCTAATAAAAAAGAAAATAACTATATTGGAAAATATACCACACATCATTTGTAAGCTCTCATATATGCTACTTATGTTCTAGTGGTAGATCTAAATACATATGAGCCGTGCTATGTGAAAAGGGGGCGTAATGTATCTGCGAAAAGTTTCGACCCAGGTCAGACTGCCCAGTTCGCTCTTATGGACCCATAATTATGTGATGAATTGGGCTGGTATCATGTATCTCGAAGATGCATTAAGCCCCCTTTTTCCAGAGCATGGTTCATGAAAGACGATTATATAAAAACTATAATACTATTCTCTCTCTCTCTCTCTCTCTCTCTCTCTCTCTCTCTCTCTCTCACTTCCGTCTCTCTTTCTGTCTCTCTATCGCCTCTCTCTCCCTGTTTTAATCTCTCTTTATTTTGCTGTCATAAATCGCTGACAAAGTTTAAATCACAGTTTAAATTTAAAATACATGGCCAGCCATCCAAGGCAACACGTGTTGCTATATCTGTCAGTTTTTTTTTTTTTCTGTTAAATCTTTACCATACGACAAAATTTGATATAAATCCATATTAAAAGTAATGAAAAAATCAAATATGGGGCTCAGCAGATGACTTTTGTCCTTGTAAGTGTGGAAAACATTTCAGAGAAAATGCTGTGTAAGAAACGTTAGCATTTTCTCCTTTTTCCATCATGTTTTCATTAAGTATTCTTGTGTTCTGAGGCATCAAAACACTATATTATTTGGTAAAGGATTAACCCTTAGGCTGCTAAGCGCGACTCACTGACTTTTTGCGGACAGTGTAAATCAAGATCAGACTGCACTGTCCGATATGGATATATTATTCCCAAAAACATAACTTTGAAATAGCTGTACTTGGGTTTTTACCAACGAATTGAACATTTCATTTTAGTTATCTAGCAGGATAAGGGTTAAAATAGATAGCAATCACCACAAACTATTAAAAGCAGCATGTATTCAATCGAACGATGCGATAACTATACTGTCAAAATAAAACAACACTGACATTATCTGTCTCCTAAATGCAACCGAGCATGAACAGTGATCAGTATTCGTTCAACCTACACAATAATCTTTGATGAATCGCGACATTGCATCATCGTAAGCAGTAGTAAATCTACAATACAAAAGCTGTTACAATTTAACCCTTTGCAATGTCTAACCCTTTACCAGTTTTAGACTTGTCCATATTGAAATTATCTTATCTCTTTCAGCGCCAAATAAATAAACTCGACCTCTTTCGACGGCTATAAATACAATCCATTGAAACTTACAGAGATTTTGAATGTATAGGCTTGACTAAACAAGCGGACGGTATAGATCAAAGATCAGACTGCACGTTCTGTGCAGTCTGATCTTGATCTATGTCGTCCGCAAAAGTCTCTGTTTTGGCCTATGGCGCCGACAGGATTAAATCATTTCTTGAATGACTCCCTTGTTTTTTTCTGGTCTTTTGATAAGAGGGCCCTTGAAAACATCGTTGGGAAAAGAGGGAATGCTTTCTCCTTCTTAAACAATGTTGTTGTTGTTGTTTTTTTTCACCATTGGAAAGCGAAATCCAATCATGCGAGCCATATTTAATTCACTTTTTTTTTCTCCAAATGAGTCGTGCTCTGTGAAAAGGGATATAAATGCATTTGCATAAAGTATCGATTCAATTGAGCCCGCGCAGTCCGCGCAGGCTACTTTGATTGGAAACTTTTTGCTATCGGTCAATTTTCAAAGGACCATCCTATTCGGTCGGTTGATAGACAAAATTGGTTTCATGTATCCATAATTTTGTTATGACTTGTTATGACTTGCTTTATATAATGCATTACGTAGTTGCATTAAACCCTTTTTGCCAGAGTATCGCTCATTGACGTCTTCAATAAAGACCAGACTAAAATTGTTTTGTAATAAAGAATTATAACAATTGTATAATTTCATACATAATATGATTGACAACTGGTTCAAACATTTTCTCAGATTTTTTGGAGGTATTCGACTCATAAAAGTTTCTAACCAAATTTGTTTCTATTCCTGCTTGATTGTTTCAGATGGGTTTTTTTTTACGTAATAAAAAGATTCGTTAGATCATTTAGGGGTCGAATACCTATCATGTTGGTTAATCTAACATAAACGAAGAACTTGATTAGTGGACAGGCAGAAATATGGCAACATGTTACCGCTTACCTCCTTAGACAACTTTGCAGGATTACGACTTTGAACATATCCTTGTAAAAACGGATAATTAGCGTGAATTGTGGTTATCTAGAACTTTTGTCTGTCAACAAATACCTCTATCGGTTTTCTTGTTACTGCTTCGAGAAAAAATTAAAAGGGCGATAACTCCCGTAATGGTCAACCACTCGAAATGAAAATTTATAGGTGCAAAAGATCCCACTGTAGGAAAGCTTCCATTTAGCCCGTAACCTGCTAAATGGATGAAACGAATATTTCCACTCAATGGTAAAAACTGAAATATTCCGATTTTAGAACAACGTTCACAGAAAATAATACC
Organism: Hippopus hippopus; assembly: GCA_946811185.2. Taxonomy (NCBI): domain Eukaryota; kingdom Metazoa; phylum Mollusca; class Bivalvia; order Cardiida; family Cardiidae; genus Hippopus; species Hippopus hippopus. The sequence goes on from OX328103.1 coordinate 28,672,786, forward strand.
CTATCGGACAGTGTAGATCCAAGATCAGACTGCACGTTTTGTGCAGTCTGATCTTGATCTACACTGTCCGCAAAAGCACCATGAATCGCGCTTAGCAGCCTAAGGGTTACAATTCAGCCAAATTTATTGAAAATTGTAGAAGACAAGGATAGAAAACTGTCTCTGGACAGAAAGGCTGACAGACGGACGGACGAATGACCTGATTCAAGTATACTCCCTAACACCCGTGCTGAGGGTGTTTGAATGACGAATATATTTAAAAAAAACAATACTGCAAAAGAAGAGGTTCCTCGCAACGAGCAATAACTCCTTTCAACTTAATGATTTCAGAAAATTGTCTGATGCAAGGCCGTAAAAGTAAGTCGTCTACAGGAGGCAAACAGTTGATGATCGAATTTGATCAAGATAAAACTAACAATATGTACTCACGGTTTTTTCCTCGAAATGTCACGGGTTCGATCCGATCTGGACGCTCTGCGCTGATGTTATTCTCTTCAGATTGCCATATCAAAGGCTACGTATTTATCAAGAAATTGCCTAGATAATTCTTGTTTCAAATTGGAAAAATGTAACGCAGTCTTTGATTGGCTAAAGTAAACCAAATGGATTTAGCCAATCAATTTGGTTTAGCCAATCAAAAACTGCGTTACTTTTAAAATTAGAAAGTTCTTTGAGACTTGGAATAAGAATTCAATTAAGCATGGTTGGCGACTACCCCAGGTTGCAGTTCATCTATATGATGCGAATAATGGGGTGCTTGCGAAGAAAGGGGCAGGGATCAGTGTGCACATCCGTGCAGTCTGATATCAGACTGCTCTCTTCCATACCAGGTTGATTGTTTAACTCTTTACCACACAACCCCGTTTTTTAACGACCGCGTGAAAAGAAACTTTTGAAAACATTGACAGAATAGGAAAAAATTGTGATACCAATTTTTTCTCCTTTTTGGACGGTTTCTTTTCTGTCGAGAACAAATCCCCTTATTTTAGCAACACTTAATTTGTCGTCTGTATTTACATCGAATTTAGACAAGTCTGTATTAACATCGAATTTAGACAAGTCCACATAAATTTGTGTGTTCTTTACTCAGATATATATCAACGTATTAAACAGTGTAAATCAAAGATCAGACTGCACGTTCTATGCAGTTTGATCTTGATTTACTATGTCTGCCAAAACGTGTGAAATAATTGTGACATCAATGGACAAAGGGAGGTAACCCTAAATAATTTTTTTGTTTTTTTTTTAACAGCAATTTTGAACAAAATTTCTTTTAACCCTTAAGCTGCTAAGAGCGACTCACTGACCTTTTGCGGACAGCGTAGATCAAGATCAGACTGCACAGAACGTGCAGTCTGATCTTTGATCTACACTGTCCGAAAAAGACGATTTTCGCCCTAAAAAAAACTACCTTTGAAATGGCAAAGTTTGGGTTTGTACTTTCGGCTTAAAAGTTTCATTCATTTTATTTAGCAGGGTAAGGCTTACATTGCGACGACAGAAAATTTTTTTGGAGCTTTTTTCACGGTAATGACATCAGCCTTTTAAGCACGACTAAAGACGCTTTTCCGTACTCTTTCAATTCAGATCAGACTGCGTAGAACGTGCATTCTGATCTTGGGTCTACACGGTCCGATATTTCGTCACGTACTTTTCAGCCCTAAAATTGAAGCAGACTGGTCTTTACTACCAGCTAAATGTCAAGATTTTAATCCGTTTAGAGTGGCAGATAGTGTAGATCAAAGATCTGTCTGCATGTTCAGTGCAGATGATCTTTATCCACCTGTCAGGACGAGCAAGTATAGCCTGTTCCCGCGCTTTACTGGAGTATGGTTATCATCTATATATGCATACTTAGCTGTTTGTACACAGAATTTTGCAATATGGAGAAGAAAATAAAATCAAGCAAATCGCAACAAGAATGTTTGCCTGGTGTTTCAACATTAAATTCGTTTGGTTTTGGATACGTAACAATTTGTTGTTAGAAACGATCCTGATCTTCATAAATAGGAGCGTTATATAACTAATTTAGATATGATACTGTGTAGTTGCAAAATGCTTAAAGGTATCCGAGCCCAAACAATTACATTTGACATTTGAATTTTACATCCATTTTTTTTAAAAAGACATTCTAAATTTGATTTAATTTTTTTTTGATTATTTTGGGGTCGAACGCCTTCAATAGGTTGATTAATGAAACATGATTAACAAATGTGGTTAATGAAACTAGGGGAGGTAATAAGCAATGTGAACTTACAGGTTCTCTTAGATTTTTTTGTCCAACCATCGTGTGTGTTCTTTGGAGTTTTTGCTCTTGATCTCTTGCGATATCAGCGTCTTTCTCTTAAACAGGGTTATTTTTCACGGCCTTCTCTGCAGGTTTTATGAATATTTATACAGCTGTTCCTAGTTTTGGCATGTCAATTTGCGATGAATAATCAAAAGTTATGGCCCTTATAACACTTGACCGATTTTTTTATGTCGCTTTCAACATTAATTTAGTCTTACCAATGCGACAGCTCAATAATTAATGCGATTCCTTGATTCACCAGTACTGGGCTGAGGCTCTAAAGTGTCTTGCTGCTAAACATGCCCATGAAAAACTCAGTAGCCTTGAGATTACGCACGACGCCCTTACCACGTGGCCAGAAAATTGTCCCTGTTTGTCGTTGTGAACCCTTGTCCACTTTGGAGGTAATTGTACATGTATAATCAGCATGATAGTTTGCTAGATCTATAGTCCAGATTATTATTTAGACCTATTCGTGCTTATTTATCTTTCAACATTTATCCATAGGACATTTCACATTGTGTTTACATCATTATGAAGATCATCATTACATAGAGACGAATGTCAAAATGAAAAATAATGTACATAGGGTCTTGTACATAAGACCAGCAAGACCTAGTGTCATTTAGACCTATACTCATTGAATCTGACATTTCGAGACCGGAAAATAACATCGTAATAACTAAAATATCTTTACAACTGGTATCATTATATCTATATTACTTACAATGATATACAGAGGAGCTCAGAATAGGGACTGCAAAATCTACTTTAAAAGAGGTACATTTCGTTGCATCGAATATCGTTATAAGAGGAGTTTATTGTATTCCATCGGATATTTTCATAGTAATGACCCTTTCTATTTGTTGAAAAAAATTGGCTTCGTCTGGATTTTGTGTTCAGTTTTTAGCATAACTGTTTGTATACTAAATATCCTAACTAACTCTTTTCCAACTAACAAACTTTTAGACTTGTGCAAATTGAAAACATTCGCGGACAACAAATTTAATATAGTTTAAATACTAGGATTTGCATTTGAAGTGTAAAAACATTGTGAAAAAAGGAGAAAATACTGGTTGTCAGCGTTTTCGTCTTTCTAACAATGTTCTAAAACAATTTCTTCTTCTGGACCCTTTAAACTAGATACCGTGTAGTAAAGGGTTTTAAAACATGTCTTCATATTTTCAGTCAGTGTCCGAGTTTGAATGCATCGACAAGCACATGTGCTGGCCAAGAAATTTCCAAACTTCCAGTACTCCATTTCTCTCGATATATCACCATTCCAACACATCACATATTTCACATTTCAACATTTTAAATATTAACAAAACCTTCTTTAAATTCATATAATGAATATAGCACTCTAAAATGCACGTTACCACAATACTGGTCTACAAAACTTTAAATATGCATGCAACAAGATTTCCACGTGTAAAGCATAACTCGGGTAGATTTAAGAAACTTTCCCACGCGTAAACCTTCAGATGCGTATTTATCGGGTACGTTGATGAATCCCAGAGTCCCTAACGAAAGACAAATCTTACTAAGTTAAGTTGTTGTTCCTGTTGTTGATTGATTGATTGATTGATTGATGCTTCCCACATCGTCGATCTTAAGTTGTAAAATTCAGCACTCCAGAACGCCCAGACAAAGACCAGAATGCACCTATCCAAATGAGCAGATGGTTAGCTGCGCACCTGTCCTTTAGCACGATTTGCACAGCCAGCGAAAACTTCGTCATACAATTGTTGCCCAACAAGTAGGCCTAGGCACTTAACATCCTCCGATACCTTCGATTTCGATAGAAATGTATTGACATGCCGCTCTCATCGGCATTTGATTCGTATCAAACCGACAGCACACTTATTCTTGTCTCCGTTGTGGTCGCATTCATCGAACATTCTAAATTGCATTCTTATACTATGTCTGAAGAAATTGTTAAATGTTAAAGAAACGCAATATCTAATTGGCTAAATCAAATTTTCTAGTCTATGATTGATCTTTGGGATGTTTGATAAAGATGGGCCTGGGTTTATCAAGTCCAAGGCTGGGACTCTAGAGTGCATTGAAGATTCCAGCGTGACTAGAGTCGCAGTCAGGGATCGATTCAGGCTTTATTAGTTCAAAATCGCGCACCTCAATACCTTAACCAGAGAAGACCTCTCAACACACTTAATATATTAAACTCATATCGGTTCCAGGCGCAGCAGCAAGTTGATAGCAATGCTTTTTGGTGGCCGAGAGACTTTGCAGAGAAATTCAAAGTGCTAGGGTTTGTTAATATGGTTTCAGTTTCAACCCTCTGTGCCCGGCCGGATAGCTCAGTGGTTAGCGTATCTGACTCCTGATCTTGTGGTCACGAGTTCGATACCCGGTTAAGACAAACTTTCTTTTTTCGGCGATTTTTCGTCTCTCACCTCTGATGCATGTGAAAACAGTAGTCAGTGGCTTGGAAAGAAAGTTGTGTCAGTACTTGTGTCAACCAGGAAACACAATGATGCGTAGGTGCACTGACCACTTCGATATGACCTAACCTGTTAAAAAGCATTAATACAAACAAAAGAAAACGACCTTCTGTCTGGACATTACACCCCTCACAATCCATCAGACACCCTATCCAAAGAATGACGCATATTTTAATCTTGTTTATGTCGAAGAGCAGCTAGTGCCTTTGACAAAAGATTGTGTGAAGAAGTGATGAAAAATAAACCCAAGGAATAAATGGAAAGGTGTGTTAGAACCACTTTTGTAACAAACGGATATTTGTAATAAAATTTTCAACTTCGCTATATTCCTTCAATATTTCAAGTGGTTCTAACAAAGGTGTACTGACAGCCACAATACGGCTGATGCAATTTTCAAAAAAGAGTTAAAGACCAAAACACCAGGCTAGCACACCCGAACAAAGTTTGGTTTTAGTAAAATTGCTGGGTGTGCGAGTTTCCCGAAGTTGAATAATATGAATTATCTAGATATTATCTTGACCGGGATCTTCGTTTTTAGCTTTCTGTTATGTTCGACATTTCCAATGTTTGAGCCACTGGAGTATGACTGATTGTTACTAGGATCACTATCGATCTAGGATTAACAAATTTATCAAGTTTATTATTGTTTAACTCTTTACCTGGCGAAAAATTTAAAACTTGCCAAATTGAAAGCACTTGCAAACGACAAAATAAATATGGATCAACACGTGAAATTCGTCTTCAAAGAAATAGAGGTGTCCTGCGTAGCTCAGTGATAAAGTGTGGGACTCGTGACCTGGAGGCCTCGGGTTCGAGCCTCTTTGGATCCATTAGGCTTTTCGTGGGAATGTCCTTGGTCAAGACACTTCAGAGCCTTAGCCTAGTACTGGTGAAACCCAGAAAATACATGAGTATGTGAGCTGCCGCCGTATTATGGCTGAAATAATGTTGAAAGCGGCTTATAACACCATTCAATCAATCAAAGAAATAGGGAAAAAATGTTGGAAAAAGAGAAGATGCTGGTTACTAGCTTTTTCTTCTTTTCTTACAGGGTCTTCGATAGCTCTCTTCCTCACGGTTGTTAAAACGATGGACTGATTGGCAAAGGGTTGATATAATATTATTTTACTAAAAGTTACTAAAAGAAAAGGTTTTATGACAAAAATGCATTAATATTGATACTAGGCTACGAAAGAAAATCCATTAATCGAGAAACGAGAGCCGAGTATATACAGTGAATAAAGAAGTGCAAGATTAACCCTTTTTCTGCTAAATAAGGGAATGAAACTTTTAAGCCGATAGTAAAAACCCTAATTTTGCTATTTCAAAGGTAAATTTGTGGGGGAAAACAAGTCCCAATCGGACAGTGTAGATCAAAGATCAGACTGCACGTTCTGTGCAGTCTGATCTTGATCTACACTGTCCGCAAAAGGTCAGTGAGTCGCGCTCAGCAGCCTAAGGGTTAACAGATACATGTGTACGTTTTATGGCGCTTTCAACCTTAACTGTTCACCAAACAATCTACAGCCCCATCGACCCAGAGGTTCAGGCTTTTGCAAACATTTTGGGAAAGGAGAAAACGGGGTGTACTAGCATTTTTTCTCCCTTTTTCAACGATGTTTTCTACTCTTTCGGAAACAAGTTCTAGCCTATGCCTTACATTGACTTTGTTGTCTGCACGTGTATTCAATTTGGGCAGGTAAAAAATAGTGTTATGTTGTAAGGAATTACAGCGATGCAAGCTACATGCATAGATGGCAGTTTTTCCCCCAAAGATACGAGCCATGCTCTGACAGAAGGAGATTTCATGTATCTTTGTGATACATTATACCAAGCAAATCGTCACATTATTATGAAACCTTAAAATCCAGTGTGTCTTACAACCGGATTAATCCTGAGGTAGAATGGTCCTTGGACATGCAAAAAAAATTACAAGTATCAAAATGTTTCGACTCAGGTTAGCCTGCGCGGAGTGCGCAGGCTGACCTAGGTCGACACTTTTTGCAGATGCATTAAATCCGTTTTTCACAGGGGCAATGCTCACACGCATATCAGCGCCATTTGCAAAAGGGAACGTTTCGACGTTTAAAAACTTAATGGTATTAGTTACGTGTTCTCTTGATGTAGAGATAGATTGTGGCAAACAGAGATATCGTTCATTTGACGCACTCTCACCTTATGGCTTACGCTTGTATGAAAACTATAAGAGGGAACAATTCTTCCCCTAGGAATAACAAAGAAATGGTAGTAACCGTAGAATTTTAACACAACAAAACATGACATAATTCTATTTCTCGAACTGGAATAATCGTGATCATCGCCATTACATAGAAAATAATCAACTGGTTGTGTGTGATATTAAAAATCTGTCACTATAGAACGGGGTGTGATGTGCTTGAAAAAAATGAGTCCGAAGGACGAGTTTTTTAACCCATTAAACCCATTCGGGATAAAGATTTCTAATATCACACACAACCAGTTGATTATCCTATTTATTATATTCCTAAATGACCCTTTTTTTTTATTGTAGTGACTATCAAGAATGGTACAATATGAGCAATATAGGAAAAAGGTAGTTCCGGCAAACTTTCTAAAACTATATCGTCACAATAGTGATGATAATATATTTATCATCACTAGTGGTGTTATTCACTGTGAAATCGCAGTAATTCACTGATAAGAATATAATAAAAAGACTTAATGGCAAAAAAAACACATGTCAAAAGACGCAAGAAAAAGAAGTCCAGTCTAATCAGCCAAAATAAGGTGAATAGCTGGATTTTTTTTCTAAAAATTTTACGAGGCTGTAAAGAGATTGCAACAAATATAGATTATATTAATATAATGTAAAACTGTTGTGAAAACTTTGTATAATGCGAACGTGATAAATTTGCCATCCACCTGGATCAATCAATCAAACCTGAATCGAATCGCTTCATGGTCAGTCCTACGAATTGACCACTGTTCCATGGTGGCAGGTACACTGCTGGCGATGAAAAACAACAACTCTATTCACAACTAAGGCCTGTGTATATGTTTTCAAAGAGCCAATATTGGTAAACAAATGCCGAGCCCAGGTAGCTTACAGGACTTGAGAACAGGAGGTCGCTGATTCGATCAAAGGCTCGGCCAATTTCTTTTCGAGGATTGATGACAGGATTCATTCCTCTGTCATCGTTGACCATTGTTTCGACGATGGTTATGTGGGAAAGCAGCCGGTGGCTTGGAAAGAATATTGTGCGGAGTACTGGTCACAGAAACTCAAGAACAGCATGGATAGGTGCACTGGCCACCGCGATATAACTGAAATAATGTTGAAAACGGCGTTAACCACCATACAACATGGTAAACAAATACCCAAATTATCTCCTTCCCAAAAGAGATATAAGTAACATTTTTTTCCATGTGTAAGCAATGTTTCTTTTTAAAGTAGCCCTGCCAAACCCCAATCCTCTCCCGCAAGGCAAAACAAATTTGACCATCCCTTGCTAAAACTGCGACGTCATCAATTTTTCTAATCTTCAAACATTAAACAGTACATCTGAGTCAAACTCTTTGAAAAGGTGGCTAAATGCATCTGCAAAACGTATCGAACCATGTCAGCCTGCGTATTCCTCACAGGCCGACCTGAGTCGAAACTTTTTCCCAATGGTGAATTTTCTGCATGTCAAAGGACCATTCTTCCTCATGATTTAGTTTATTTTAGACAAAATGGATTCATGTTACGCAAAGACTTTGCTTGATATAAGGCAATTATAAAGAAACATTTCAGAATGGTATATTTCATGACTCTCCAAGTTATTCGAGTTATGTTTACCGTTCCACATCATTACAAACATACGTCCTTTTATCCGCATCCTCGTACGTGACCCAAGAGAAGTTATTTCTATCACAAAAAGAAAGGTTCAAACCTATTTACAGATAGAAAATAATTATAGATAGAATGTAGTAAAATACATTTATGCTTGTTATGTGTTTTTAGCTCAACTGTCATTGATCGATGTGAGCTAATGTGGTCGCTGAATGTTCACAGTCCGTTCGGCGTTTGTCGTTGTTGCGTTTGTGTCATCAATTTCAAAGATTTTTATCCTCATAGACCACTCGACCAATCAAGATTAATATGTTCTTATCATAGGCCTCTGAAACTCCATTCGTCTATCAAGGGATAACGAAATTTTCATTATCGGACACCGTTACTGTAAATAGGACATTGGCGATTTCATCTTTATCGTATATTGTAAGTCTTACTATATACGATATAGATGGAGTCGCCAATATGCTATTTATAGAAACGGTGTTAATGAAAAGTTGAGTATATTCCGTCATAAATACAGGCGATGCACTAATGTGCTATAAGTGTTCGATGATCGACCTTGGAAAATCTGAAGTAGTGTTCCGTGATAGACCAATAGAGTTTCAAAGGCATGTGATTCTTATGTGCAGGGTCCTATGGAAAACAAAAACACTAGAAAAAATATCGCCTCGTCTTATACCAGGGCTTAGACTGTGGGTGTTTGGTTTGTAACACAATCTGATTGTCCTGTATCAAGAATACAGAAACTTCAACAAACCACGATGACCTAGGTTTACAAACGTCAAATGGTAATAGATTTCAGGGTATGTGGATTATACGCACTTGTTTACCATTCTTTTGTGACCGAAATAAGAGTCAAGGTCACCAATAAATTTTCAGTACAGGAAAATATGGAAATAGCGACAACTTCAACAATCTATGCGCCAGGTTAATGAAACTTTGCACAGTGGCACATTCTAAAATCCAGATTGATTCCACAATCTTTCATTTTAAGTCAATACTTAGGATCAACGTCAGATTTCCTAAAAACAGAACAAATTAAATTTTCAATGACAATCTATGGGTTTTCTTTATGAAAGTTTACATGTCGATACGTTGTTCTGTGTAGAATATGCACGTATCATCATTTAACTCCAAAGGTAAAGGGTAATCAAGGGTCAAGGCCACTATTACTAAATATAGAAAATCAAAGATCCTGTCACTAAACCGCTAAGGGAACTACCTAATGTCGTGCAAAAGTCCGGCTCTTCTTTACTCAGGTGAGCGATATAGGACCATCATGGTCCTCTTGTTTTACTTTATATAACTTTTTTATGATTATCATCATTATCATGAATATTTTGCATATCTAGATGATTTTGATTTTGTGTGATCTTTGTTTGTTTGTTTGTTTGTTTGTTTGTTTGTCTGTCTGTCTGTCTGTCTGTCTGTTTGCTTGTTTGTTTGTTTGTTTGCTTGTATTTCTGTTTGTTTGTTTGTTTGTTTGTTTGTTTGTTCGTTCGTTCGTTCGTTCGTTCGTTCGTTCGTTTTTGTTAGTTTGTTTGTTTATTTGTTTGTTTGTTTCGATCTTGTTAAACTTCACTTTCAATGGTATTTCTGTAGTATTAAAGTAAATAACTTAACCTCTTTCTTGGCTTTCACATTGTCCGCAAATATTGTCTTATGACTAAGAATCGAACCATTACTTTCCGATCGAATGCCTTTACCTTAAGTTTCGCCGGACTGAAGTGTTTGGATATATGTGCTTGAGAGAGAGAGGGAGGGGGGCGGTTACATTATTATCAGACAGACAGACAGGCAGACAGATCCCTTCTTTCCTAGTGTTCATTAGTAACGGCTGGATCTGTTCAATACGCTCCCACACTCCCAAGAACCCCGGAGGATTATTGCTTGTTTCTGTGAAATTTACACCGTAACACCACCTGTTTAATTAACCGCACATTTATCTGTTTCAGTTCGTTTATCCTTTGCCACCTAATGATTAACGAATAGGTTTTAACGACTCTGGGGAACCTGGCTGTTAAAAACATTGTTGGCAAAAGAGAAAATGCTGGTAACCAGGATTTTCTCCTTTTCCAACAGTGTTTTCAACCCTTTCAAGAATTGAATTACCGAAACCACATCTATGTTGTCGTCTTGAAATACATTCAATTTCTACAGCTACAAGTCTAATTTTGCTTCTTCTAGTAAAACCTTTTTCTTAAATAATTACTTGTTTATGCAGTGACGGCTTATAAGCATTTTACATGTATCTCCTAAATTACTGAGCAAAGATTTATCAAACCTTTAATAATTTGCGTCTTTCTATGAAATGCTTTTCGATGCACATTAACGTCACCTTCAAAAAATACAAATCATATGTGTTAATTTATTTTTTTATTTATCTATTATTTATTTATTTATTTATTTATTAGTCTATTTATTCACTTATTCATTTATTCATTTCGGATTGCTTGCTTTTTGAACGCCGTTTTCAAAATTATTTCAGTTATATCGCACCGCCCAATGTACCTATTCATGTTTTCGTGGATTTTCTTTCCCGAGTACTCCGCACAATATTTCTTCTAAGCTACCTGCTGCTTTATATCTTAGAAACAATTCTAGGCGATGAGAGAGGATTTGCATTAGGCCTGCAACACGCGAAAAGGGGCATTCGGACATTTTCGTAATGTGTCGTCTCGTATTAGCCTGCCCAGTCCGCGTAGGCTAATCCGAGACGGCACTTTACGACTATATTAGATTTTGTCCTACAGCAGACTTGCACAATACAGAAAATTACATAAGAACGGATAGTGTCGTTTCGGATTAGTCTGCGCGGACTGCGCAGGCTGATCCGGGACGACATTTCACGCAAATGCCCGAATGCCACTTTTCGCGTGTTGCAGGCCATTTGATACAAATGGAAAAACAGTCAGACACAATTCGTTTTGGTGCTTCAAAGCTACATCAATAAAAAGCAAATTAACTCAATAAATTAAAATAGATAGGAGATTTCATTTCCTGTTTCTTCTCTCGCCAAATATAACTCTGCTATCTGCAGTCTTGTAAATGAAACTTGTTTCCCAGCTGACTTTCAAAGCAATAAATAAGATGTAACTTGGACAGTTTCGCAACTTTCTGTCTACAATCGCTCTGCATATATCTGTCGAAAGTGTCTAAATCTTTCTGTAGCTATAATATGTCATTTCGTAGGAAGTGAATCTGTGGGCTTAAACAAAAATATAGAAAGGCTAATAAACGATATAGTCCTTTACTACCCAAACCCAAGTGTAAACGTCTCTGAGAAAGAACGTTTTTAAAACATTAGTAGAGGAAAAGGAGACAATGCTGGTAATCAGCATTGTCTCCCTTTTCAAAAATGTAGTCTAACCTTTCAAAGCCAAGTCCAGTTACTTTAATCACATTTTATTGATGTCTGCTAGCGCGTTCAAATTTGGGCAAGAGTAAAAGTTTGTCATCTGGTAAAAAAAATGAAATCTACAAAAAAAATGCTTGTTGGGCATAATTGTAGATATCAGTCAAAAAAGCACTGCATGCAGGTGCCAAAGCTCGGCTGCTTTTAGAGAAAATTCTACCAAGGGTATAGAACATTTCAGTGTTCTGATTTGAATTTTGGTTCCATCAACAAATAAAGAATGCATGAAATTCGTCGTCTGAAATAGAAACATTTCTTCCTGAAGAAGAAAAACAGTCTCTGCCGACATTGTTGACATATAAAATGTAAGGTTTAGGGCTCAACTCGGCAACGGAAACTGGCAGGGCGGCGGTTTTTGTTTTTTTAGCATGCCTAAATCTAAACTTTATTTCTAAAAATCGGAAAAATAAATCAATGACTTCATATGAACAGGTGGGTAGACGAAATAGGCCTAACCCTTATACTGCTAAATAAGTTAAACGAAACTTTGAAGCTGATAGAAAAAAACCCTAATGTTGCTAATTCAAATCTGGTTTTTGGAGAGAAAAAAATCTCCTTATCGGACAGTGTAGATCCAAGGTCAGACTGCACGTTCTGTGCAGTCTTATCTTGATCTACATTGTCGGCAAAAGGTTATGAAGTTGCGTTCAGCAGCCTAAGGGTTAACTTTATTTTCAAGATAGATGTAGACAAATTGGGAATAGATGGAGTAGAAGAAGATAAAACACCGAATTTATCGATGAGAACCGTTTGGCTGATTTCACCAATCAGACAGCATGTTACACAGTGCTATGAATACTGTTGTAGAATAAAAGAAGACTTGCATCTGCGACTGAATTTTTATATTACAACAATTAATAATCTGTATAGGATTAATGTCAAACGTGCTATCCAGAGAACTGACGATCCCGGTAATTTGAATTTCTGATTCTCGTGATATCGCGTAAAGTGTTCCACCGAACAGATATATCCTTAGTAGAAATTGGGTGTTATCTAGCCTTGGTTCCACTCTGTTCATGTTATCCTTTTCTATCATTTGGACGTTACTTTGCCAAAAATGACGGAAGCGGTAAAGAGATAACGTTAGGTCTACAAAAGATCATTCTTAGCTTAGCGCTATAAGGAGAGCGTGATACGGAGCAAAATATTATGAGGTTATTTATCATGGTTGGGTACAATACTGAATTTTATTTCACACCTGAAATCCAACTCCCAATTATATCGCTTAAACGCTACCACGTGAGTACATAATATCTGAATCCGTATTGGTCTCTGCAGAGTCCGGAATATGGATTTTTCAGAACGAGGCAAGAGTCCACGAATATGGATTTTTGAAAACAAGGCTAGAGTCCCGAATATCGATATTTGCCCGCAATAACAACCATTCAGTTTTTGTCTTCGAAAGCAATTGTGCCGGGAAACAATTTGCGGCAGACTATTTTCAAAAATGCACAATAGGAATTTGATGTACACAATCGGATTCGTTGATATGCGAGACTGCTGATGAGTATGTCCGTGAAAGTTGGCTATGTAGCCTACTGGTCGGATGTAGCGCGTTGATGTTGCCTAGACCAGATTCGAATTCTGATTTGATTTAAACCAGATTAGAACTCCAATCTGAACCAGGCAGGTCCAGAATAACTCTAAGCCGGAGTAGAATTTCAATTTTGGCACGGTAGATTCTATGTCTGCCAAAGCCAAATTGGAAACTGGACAGAAATATGGTTACTAAAAACATCTAAACTTTATATAAGCTACCCTTTAGATGTTAAATACCCACTCTGATAATGTACAACAGTCTAATACACATGTAAATGTAACTCTTAAAAAAAGTGTGGTTAAATGTATGTTATTTTGATACATACCGCTTATTACAAAAAGAGACGAAGAGAAATTTTTGCTTGTCAGCCTATAGGCAAATATTTATACATGTACTTCCGAATATAAATGTAGTATATAGTTCTAAGGCTATAAAGAGGATAATCGGAAATATTGATAGTTTTTGGATATCTGCATGAATATGCCCAGCTAAGAGCAGATTGTCCGTTTGCTACAATGCTTTCAAAAGTGATCTGGATTTTAAAAAAAATCGTCAGTGAATCAGAGATATCGTAGACTAGATATACATGTATACCTATATGATTCTTGCTTGATTTTTATAGATCCATAATTACCATGATACACTGACAATCGCCATGTTAAGCTTTAGTGCGAACTTAAATTACAGGTATAAAAAATGAAAACTCAACTTGCCTGTACGTGTTAAACAATTAATGTCCTTCAAGTATACAAGACATGTCTACTTATTTTCAAATATACACAAAAATATTGCGGTGAGCGTAATACATCCGACACAGAGCAGCCATTTTGTTATGCAGGTATTTTCGCAGAGTGTGAGAATAAACCACCATTTTAGAAATAAACTGACCTTAAACATCCCTCCTTGACACAGTCATGTGATAACTATTAACAGCACATCCTGATGGAAGTGATAATTTCTTTCAAACGCAGTTTCGTCTTGAAAAAAGTTGTAGTTTTTACGGCAAGGGGTTTTACCATTAGAGGAATGACGTGTGTTGAAAATGTTGTTGTTTTTTTTAAATTCGCCGACTTGCCTATCTAAACCCCATTTTCCTACAAGTTTTTGCAGACGATAATGATATAAATAAATGGTATGACCATCATCAGCCTCGATTTTGATACAGTCTCACGTGACTAACAAGAAAAGGAAAATGGTCGCGCACTTCCATTTATCGCGATTTTAGATGATTCGACGATATATGATGACTTGCTTCGGACTGTCAGTCACCTCCCCTGATACCTGTAGCTGATGCGTATTTTGATAGAATATGTATTTTTACAACGGGGATTAAATGTATTAAATTATTTACCTTTTTTTACCAGAGCCCCGCTCATGAATTCATACATTATTGTCCGTGATCGTGTTCAATTTGAATCGATTTAAAGAACATTTGTTCGGTTCAGAGAAATACGTAGTAATTCGTAGTAAACAAAGCGACCGTAACAACAACGGCAGAAGGGGGCCATTGAAAGTCAAAAGTTGAAAATTTTGCACATTTTATCAAATGGCAGCCGTAAAAATTGGTCGCTTTCGAAAAATTGGAATTATTATACAAAAATGTATAATTGATGACCATAATGTCGTTCAAGTAAGATGCCAGGGCAGGACACTCGACAAATACTTCACAGTGGTAAGTGGGTTCGCCCTAAACCCGGTTCGACCATATTCCCGATTATAGGGTAAATCCGGCAAAACTCGGGCAGCGTCAATATTCGGACATCGGGGAAAAACTGGATATTACGGGCATTTTACAGCTGGAAATTTTCAACAAGTAGTTTCCATGACTCCTACACCATTCATTAAGCAAATCTCATAGCTACAGAACGTTCAAACCCCAGGTATATGCCGGTTTTTGTTTGGGACTGTATACAAAAATATCTAAACAAGTAAATAGAACTCTAGTTAGAGATCTGAAAAAACGTAAAAGAAGAAATGACAGTCTTCTTTAGAAACATTAGGGAAAAATTGAAGTGTCCGAAGATCAGTGATCTTTGCGATAAGTCATTAAAAGTCTTTAAGGGAGAAAAATGTGAAACAGTAGAAAAGTTGCACCTTGAGAATGGATCTATCGATTTAAGAGAAAAAAACTGAGTATAAGTGTTTCTTAAACAAAAAAATTCAACTGTTTTCTCAATGTAGTAACAATATTTTCTACAGAGAGGGTAATGGGCGAGGCTTTAGAAGCTCAAAAGGGAAAGGGGGGGGGTTGTAAAGGAAGCAAAATTTCCCCTTTTTAACAGCTTTTAACTTTTCCCTGGTACTTGTTTTAACACGTAAGAAGGAGGTACCTTTGAAAAACTTTGTTGAAAAAGGTCAAATTGCTCGTAACCTTGGAAAATTTCCAGTCAGAAACTTAAATGAAGGTATGTTCGAGATTTTACAATGCTGTCCGAGTTACACTGTTTTACACAAGAGTGCATTTTCTCCTGATTGTCAGAATAATTTTTGACTTTATCTTGTTATATGTATATGTTATAAAATACGAAACTGTAATGAACAAATTATCAAGGTAGGTCACCTAAAAATGACTCTTCAAGCTCTCAGCGACAGTTTATGTGAGCACCAATGATTTTTGTCCGACTTTTACGGATATACCCTACTAGTTTCGTTGGTTTTCATTCATTTTTGTGGTATTTGTTGAAGACATTACCACTATGAGTTCAATATTGAATTTTGAAGACCATGTATCGTATTTTGTGCAAAGCCGAAGGAAATAAACCCAATTAAAATCAATTTTTCTCACTCAAACGAGTTTTTTGGTAGCACTCAGATATGTTATTGGAAATGGCATGTTAAAATACAATGGGTGAGGCCATCAATCGTGGAAATACTAATTTTTTATTGAAAACAGCTTCACTCGCTCATAGCCTTCTATTGGCGCAATGATACAAAATTTGTCTACCGATCACTTGGTCCTGGGCTTTTTCGTTCTAAAACAACTCGTCCCATGGCTTGTTCATCCAATGATTGCGCGCTACTCCATTTGATTGGGTATGAATATTTATAGATTGAAATGATTGATTGTAATGTTGGGAATTAAATGTTAGCGGCCAAAGATATTTCAAAATCATAGTTTTCAGGTACAAACTTAATTTTATTCTGTATATTCACATGGTTTCTCTCTCTGTCCATCATGCATCCTACTGTCAAGGGACGTTACTCCTGACTCCTCCTAATGATCAAAGGGAGACCACCAATACACAAATAATCCTAATTTGTCATGAGTACTCTCCCTTCAACCAAAAAAAGGTATTCATTTGCTTAGTAGGTTGACTTCCAAGCCAATATTTGAATAATATTTCTCATTTTCTTTCAAATTATTAATTCCACACAATGGCTTCCTTGACAAATACCACTTCAGTGTTCTCAACGCTTTGATTTTCTTGGTTTTTGGTGAACTTTTTTTTTTTTTGGTCATTCCTTTTACCAATTTAATAAATTGGTCTTGCACATAGGACTTCTCTACAAAGTTACTTAATACTTTTTTCTCATATAAGTTAAGTAAAAAAAAATTAATGCCAGCCCTATTATACAAAGTATTATAAAAATTTCCAGTTATGGACAAAACACATAGAAAGCTTTTGCTTCTGGGGTATTACTGGCTGGATTTTCTCAGCATAGCAGACAGTGAAGATCAGACTGAAATTCAGCGCAGTTACCTGTAAAAATCTTGACTGATTACCAAAGAACACTTTATATGTAATAGATCAATTTTATTTAAAATGCCTCTTAATCCATGAAGTCTGCTTGAATCATGCATATTCAACAATAATGACATATTTCACCCTTCAATCTTGTGCTGGAAATTGTGTTGGCATATTGGAAACCACAACCTCGTTCTGGGACTTTCAATACATGAGCCAAGCCCCGGTACCTGTTGGTAGCATGCTGGATGTGTAGAACTAAATGTTTACTACCACCGTAAAGAACTGTCTTGAAAGGTATAAGTGAATAGTTCTAAGTAAATTCTGTTCAGTTTTTGAAGTGCGATGAAAGGTACGGATGAGTGTCATTGTGACTAATAGCTCTGTAGTGACAGCAGCACCAGGATACTAGAACTGCAAAAATTTAGGCATTTTGATCTCAGCCTCTTCTATCAATTTATTTGCACCTATAAGGGCTGTCAGATAAGGGATTTTCTTAAACACCGCTCCTGAGTATAACATCTGAAAGTATTGAGTGCCTTAGCTAAAGGGTTTGAAACATTTCCTCTCAGAAGAAGCAAATGTTCTGAAAATTTTTTTAGCTAGAAGTGACCAAATGAAACGGGTCACATAATTCTCTAATCTAATTATTGATTGGAATTATGTCACATTACTCCAATATGGTCAAATGACTTTTTAGCATCAACACTGATTGTATCCCATGTTGAGAAGTTTTCAGGAGCAAAATTAAATGTTAGACAGAAATGGGCAACATCCCCATGTATAAGGTTGAAAGAAGGGAATAAGAAATGTGTAATAAAAAATGATCTTTCATTAAGAACCATGCATACATATTTGTTACTATCACATTTTGTAAAATAAGGCCTAAAAAAAAAATATCTGTGTTTAGGGTTTCCCGACCCTACCTAGGAAATGCTGCCCACCCTAAACTGTTTACCCTACGGTGTAAAAAAAAAAATTGGGGGGGGGGGGGGGTTTCAGTACATGGTGCATGTAAAAAAAAATCTGAAAAAAAAAAAGAAATCCCTATCTACAGCATCTCGGACTGAAACCCTAAACACTGGTATTTTTGTTAGGCCTAACAGCAGTGACTGTTGTTTACATTCAAATGAGCAATTTGACACAAAATGGACTTGTTGATGATGGTGATGAATCATGATGTTCACTTCTTAGTTCGCAAGAAAACTGGGATATCATTTCGGGTCTGAAAACGGGTACCCCTGGAAAATAAATTGGTCAACTGATTGTAGGATAGAAAATATCGGGGAAAAAAAGAATCAATCACAATTTTGACAGAAACTGATTTTTTTTCCCGATACTTTTTTCTCCCAGCAAAAATGGATACTTTTTTCCCCTGATACATTTTTTCTGATACTTTCTTTCCGATTACCCGATCAACCATACATGAAGTATTGTATAAGAATATGGGGGAATGGAAACTAGGAATTATGGGTAAAAACATGAAGCTATGATTTTGTTCTAGGACATGCAATGCCTCCTTTACCCATAATGTTTTCCAATGCTGCTCTGGACAGCCATAAGGAAGTCTTCTAAGTAAATTAAAACGGCTAAAACTATTGAGGTAAAAGTGCAACTATATAGGCCTCTGTAGTTGAAAACTTTTAAAAACATTGTGGAAAAAGGGGCAGTTGCTTTAACTCTTTACCACATGAGCAAAATATAGACTTGTCCAAATTGACAGCATTTGCATACCACAGCTTAAATATAACTCAAAAGATGGAATGTGTCTTCGATAGGGTAGAAAACATTGTGGGAAAAGGAAAAAATGCTGGTTACCAGCATTTTCTTCTTTTCCCACAATGTTTTCAAAAGGCTTCTTTTGTAGGGTCGTTACTTGTTATTATGTGGTAAAGGGTTAACTTGGATTTGCTGTTTTGACAGTTATGGATTTTCTAGGAAGTGGCCATTTTTGTTCTTTTTCTCTTTCAGTTTAAACCAACTTTTAAAGACAGATATTGTGTCTATCCGAAGGTGAATTGTGATGTTGGAGACTTTGTGGTGATTAAAAACCTTAACTTCCAGCTCACAGCGAACATACATGCAGAAGTGGATGAACAGTTTTTCAAGTTAGGGGAGACTTATTGTCCTGTTACAGGCCGGAAGTGTAGTGGTACCAGTTATACTTATAATGAAGAAGTTAGTGCTAATAAGCCAAAGAAGAAGAAAACGAATGTGATCAAAGAGCTGTTGAACAAAGATTCGTAGCAGGTTTTACATACAATATAGGGTGTTTACGAGTACAAGACCTTGTACAATCAAGGACAATGGTAGCAGAGTGTCTGTATTAGGTTTTTTTATTTTTTTGTTGAGTAGTTGAAGTGTGCAACTGAACTACATCAGTGAGACTCTAGTTTTTGTGGTTTCTGCACAATGTATACTGAGACAAAGGTTGAAAAAGATTAACTAGCAATAGAATATAAATCTGATTTTGAGCTTCTTTGTTATCAAAAGATCAAGTAGAAAGCAAGAAGATGCAAGGGAAATTCTGAAAACCAGATTTACAGAATCGGATGTTCTTGATTGTTCTGATAACCAGCATTTGCTCCTTTTCCCACTATGCATTCTACCCCAAGGAAAACATATTTCATCCGTTAAGCTACATTGAATTTGCCATCTCCAAATGCTTTGAATTTGGACTAGTCCAAAATTTTGTAGTACATGCCCTTGAATTCAGAAATTATTTTTGTCTGACAAGCATGTTTAAGATATATTATACAGTCAAACCAGGTACCTCAGTGGTTAGTGTATCTGACTTATGACCTGGTGGTTGTGAGTTTGATACCTGTTTGAGGCTAACTTTCTTGCTGGCGATTTTTCTCCTGTCTCTCCTCTGATGCATGGGAGAAAAATAGTGACTTGAAAGGAAAGTTGTGTTAGTACTGGTGTGAGAAAGCCACGAAACACATGCCTAGGTGCATTGACTGCCATGATATGACTGGAGCTGTCAAAACAGCATTAAACTTCCAATAAAAACATACAGTTATATACATCTTATATATTGCCCTTTCAAATTTACAAGTTTTACTCCGGTGCATTTGTCACACTTATTTTGAAAAATGCAGGTTAACTCTTTACCACACAGTCCAGAGTTTTAACAACCAAAACAAAACAGGCTTTTAAAAACATAGTGGGAAAAGGAGAAAATGGTGGAAACCAGCATTTTCTCCTTTTCCCACAATGTTTTCTATCCTATCAAAGACAGTACCATCATTTGAGCCACATTTCAATTGCTGTCTGCAAATGCTTTCAGTGTGGAATAGTCTACTTTTTTATTGTTTGTTAAAGACTTAATAGGATAATTGTCGCTTTTTCAAATACTGCTTGGCAGAATACTGATCTCTTTGCAGAGCTACTCGTATTTCCTCACCTGATTTGCCAAGCACTGCAACATTTTCCATTTTCCAGCAATGTAGATCAAGATGTATATGTATAACCTTAGACAGCACAGATCTACCCTGTCTGAAAGACTGTAAAATAAATGAGCTGTGCTCTGTGAAAAACGGTTTTAATGCATGATCTGCAAAAAGTATCAACCCAGCCAGCCTGAGCAGTTTACGCAGGCTGACCTGTGTCTAAACTTTGTTATTATTGGTCAATTTTCTGCATCTCAAAGGACTGGGCTACTTCATGATTCAGTCAGTTGTCACACAAAATGTGCCAAATCTTAACTCTACCAACCAGGCAACAATCCCATAAATGGTTGGGTTTGAACCTTAACCCTTTACCAAACGATCCGGTTTTCACAACCCTGGGAGAGAAGGCTTTTGAAAACATTGTGGGAAAAGTAGAAAATGCTGGTAACCAGCATTTTCTCCTTTTCCCACAATGTTTTCTGCTCTTTCAGAGAGCTTAAGATCATTTGCACCAAAGTTGAACTTGTCTGCAAATGCTTTGAAATTGGACTACTCTAAAATATTATTGTGTGGTAAAGATTTAAACAGTAGAGAACATTGTTGGGAAAAAAAACTCTTTTTCTCCTTTTCCTCCTTAGTGTTGTTAAAACACAGGAATGTTTGGTAAGGGTCATTTTTTCAGGTGCAGTAGTCTAAACTTCAAAAGAGTGTTTTTAAGGCTAGGGCACCCTAATGAGATTCATGTAACGTCCCCTTTCGCGAAAAAAAACTTACGGATTCGGCTAAGACTTGGGTAATTCGAAATCAATTGGCTGATAGACGCTGCTGCCCCGCATCAATTACGGATTACCTAAGTCTTAGGCGATGTCTTAGGTGATGGTAGGCAATGTTACATGAATCCCATTAGGGTGCCCTATCCTTAACCCTTTATCACATAATCCAGAGTTTTAATGACCCTGAGGAAGAAGTCATTTGAAAACATTGTGGGAAAAGGAGAAAATGCTGGTAACCAACATTTTCCCCTTTTCCCACAATGGTTTCTCTCGTATTAAAGACAAATTTCATCATTTGAGCTACATTAATTTTGTCATCTGCAAATGCTTTGAATTTGGACGTCTAAAATTTTGTCATTTGGTAAAGAGTTTTAAGTCAGCTGCTGACAATATGTTTCTGGAAGTAACAAGATGAAATAATGTCTTTTATTTTCACCTTGTTTAAAGGATTCAATACATGATTGTATATTGCAACAGTTTTATTCTCATGATTAAAAACAATTACATGTACATGTATATGAAAAGTCATGAGTCATTGAATTGGAATTAAAACAGTACTACAAGAGTCACTCTTCACATTACATGCAGCAAACAGCTTTTGAAAACATCAGGGAAAGCGAGCAATTGTTAACTAGAGCACTATATGCAACTGCTAGTCCTTGGCTGCAGTTGTTTCTAGAAAGTTAAAGGTAGTGTTTGATTCCAAACAGAGATATCACAGAGAGGAGCATATTATTAACTGTGTCAAAAATCCTTACAGAGTTACTTGCATGGGTTCCCTTTGAATACTTAGAAAATAGCCCAGCTTGAGGCAAATATCCTCAGTCAAGACAGAAATGTGAAAAAAATGTTGCAGCTTTTGCATATGTACAACCTCAAGGCTGTGACAATAACTTGACGCTTTCTTCGAGAGTAACCCACCTGAAAATGAAGATGAGCAATGGTCTGGCAAAAGAGGGTTTAATGCATCTCTGTGATGCATTATACCGTGCAAGTCATTATATAATCATAAATACATAAAATTGATTTTGTCTAACAACTATCTAAACCATGAGGTAGAATGGTCCTTTGACATGGAGGACATTGACCAATAGCAAAAATCTTCCATCCATGTAAGCCTGCATGGGTCGGTACTTTTTGCACATGCATTAAATCCCCGTTTCACAAAGCTTGGCTCAGAGGGTTTGACTATGTATCCATAATTATGTGATGACTTACTTGGTATATCATATGGAAATGCATTAACTTCCCTTTTGCTAGAGTGCCACTCACATGTAGATGAAATATACCTGGGCCGAAGGAAAGTACTGAATTAACGATTTGAGTGTTGATTTCATTTATTGTAATAACAGGCACTATATTTTCTAACAAACTTTGCCCTAAATAACTTTCTACCCCCCTTTGCGCCCCCCCCCCCCCTTTTTTTTGCCTTCTACAGGACTTTGTAAATTGAAACATAAAAAGGTTATGTTCTAAAATCATTGGAAGTGTTATGGCTTATACAAATTCATAATATTTACAAAACAATTTTAATATATAAAGAAACAGTCCACTGAAACATATCCCATCAATTCCGCAGTGCTTGAAGTCTGAAACGAGAAAGAGACAACACAAATGTTACACAAATATAACACAATATATTAAGCAAGGACTAATGAATTACTTTCAGGGAGAGAGAGAAAGACAGATGAGGTGCTAATGTAATTTGGTGGGACAATTTTGAAAACATTCAAGTAAAATATGCGTTTAAGAGTAAATGCATATAAATGAATACTTTTTAAAAAAATTACTGCAGGAAGAAATGTTTGCAAGATACTTCTTTTATCCCTATAAAAAATGATCCTGACTGCAAAGGATCCTGGGATGACTTTGAAAAACACTGTAGGAATAGGAGAAAATTTTGGTAACCAGCATTTTTTCTCTTTCCCACAATGTTTTCTACTTCTTTATATGCAAATTTCATCATATATTAAGCCATTTTTCAATTGTTGTCTGCAAATGCTTATCAATAGATTCCAAAATTTTGTTGTCTAGCAAAGAGTTAAACTTCTTCACTGAAACCTTTGTTGAAAAAGGATATTTGAGGATTTTTTTTTTTTTCTGTGAAAGAGAGATTTTTTTCATGAAGTGAACATCATTGGAACACAGCCACCAGTAAAAATAATATCATAGGATATTTACTTGATGAAATAAATTTCGATCTTCCACCGAAAAGAAACGAGTAATCTGTTTATTTAATGCTTCTGACCCATTTTATGACTTTATCAAAATCCAATACAGTTGTTTTCGGTAATTCCCTGTGTCGTACCCCAACATTACAATGAGAATGTATTTACCAGTTCACAAAGAACTCGGAACAGAATTATTATAGAACTGTGTTTTAATCAAACTGAGAGAATATCATATTCAGTGAACATTTAAAAAAGGCAAAATCCCTTTCAAATTACCATTTTATTAATCTTCAATCTTCTGATTACCACATATGTCCTTCCCCGTCAGAGTCATTAGTGTCAGCCATTTATTTACATTCAAAGTGACATAACAAATTAACAAAACTCATAAACCTGAATTTAACAGGATTAATAAACATTCTGAAAAGGTGGGGTTTTTTTTAGATTGCTTAATATCACTGTCTGAAATAGATCTGATGCGTTTGAATGTGCAAGAATCTAAGTAGTTCCATTATCAAATGGGTAAATTTCACTGGTTGAAACCATGAATAATCAAACCGTAATCCAGTATTATTTCCCAATGAATTACCGAAAAACATGAAATAAATACACATTATTAAACATTACCAAACAATTCCGACTTCTAATGACCCTGATGTAAAAAGCTTTAGAAAACATGGGAAAAGGAGGAAATGCTGGTGACCATACTGTGTTTAAGTGGTAAAGAGTTACAATTGTCCTAGTGAGAAAACTGTTCTTCCTACAATAGAATACAGTGTTCTGGCAAAAATTATTCAGAGATGGGACAATTTTGCCATAAACTTGCAGAAATAGACATTTCAAAATAAACGTGAAACAACAGCACCCCCATGTGGGTGCCAACGCTCAGCTGCAAGTGCTTGATTTCACTGAAAATTTTAAGTCGAAAAAGGGGCATAACTGTGTCAGAAAAATTTAAGGTTACCTGCCCTTGTTGTATTGGTTCCTTTTTAGATAGTGAACAACTTGTCAAAGTTTGAAGTGAATATCTTCAGTAATAAATGAGATATCACAAAATGTCTAAGTTGTCACATGAAGATGCCACGGCTATGACAAGAACTTGTCGTTTTCTTCGAAAACAGCCGAGCTAAAAATGCACTCAAACTACTTCACTCAAACTTGTAAGGGACAAACATGTGCCATCATAACTGGACATTTTCCTTTTCAATTGGTTAATGTCTTATAATCTCTGATAATACTAAACCCAAGCTCTGCAAGTTGACACAGGTAAATACTTTTTGCAGATCCATTAAATTCCCTTTTCACAGAGCATGACTCATATCTTTTAACTCTTTACCACACAATCCCGAGTTTTCACGACCCTGAGGAAATAGCCTTTTGAAAACCTTGTGGGAAAAGAAGAAAATGCTGGTAACCAGCATTTTCTCCTTTTCCCACAAGGTTTTCTACACTTTCACAGACAATCACCACTATTTCAGCTAAATTTTATGTGTTTTCTGCAAATGCTTTCAAGTTGATCAAGTCCAAAATTTTATTGTTTAGTAAAGAGTTAAAAACATGTACCTTCTGGATAAATCATCCTCCCTTTTAGCTTCAGCTGATTCTCTGATAGAGGCACTGGAAGGATTAAGATCCTTGAGCTGATCCATTACTTCCAAACCATTTTCTTCTGCCACTTCTTGTATTAAAGATTCTACCTGATCCTGAGGTGTTGATAGTGTGGTTGCTGTTCCCATAGCTTCTTCAACAGTCTAAATGTAAGGGAGAAAATAGTTCTGCATTATTTTGTGTAGGATTATTTCAAATCATTGTCTTACATACTAGTATGTAAGCCACATACATGTAAACATGGTCAAATTCATGACATTCGACTGGGATATTATCATATTAAATTCGGTGATGAATTTCTTGTGAAATAAAGATATTCAGCATGGCAAATCCACAACTAAGACTTTTTAGAGTGCATTGAATAACCTTAGCTGTCAATTTTCCGAAAGTAAAACCACTACTAGTATACATTTTTCCCTTTTACCACTATGTTTTCTACCCTTTCATAGGCAAATCTGACCACTAATGTAACATTAAACCATTTACCACACAATCCCAAGTTTTAATGACCCTGCCAAAAAAGGCCTTTTAACACACTGCGGGAGAAAGAGAAAATG
Source organism: Hippopus hippopus (assembly GCA_946811185.2). NCBI lineage: Eukaryota > Metazoa > Mollusca > Bivalvia > Cardiida > Cardiidae > Hippopus > Hippopus hippopus. The sequence goes on from OX328103.1 coordinate 28,698,500, forward strand.
CTGGTTACCATCATTTTCTCCTTTTCTCACAATCTTTTCTATCTGTTCTTTGAAAAATCCCATCATTTGAGCCACATTTTATTTGTCGTCTGCAAATACTTTCAATATGGATGTGTCTAAAATTCTGTTGTTGGGTAAAGGCTTAAAATTTCATCTACAAATGCTTCCGAGACTTCTAAGTCTTGCATTTTTTTTTTTTAATTCTTTTGAGTAAAATAATAAAAATACTACAATGTTTCACATACCGATGTTCTAACATCTAGATCTTCAAACTGCTTCTCAAATTTCTCCATGATCTTCTCTACCTGAATTAAGAAACAACATTTACTGTAATAACTGTACATGTAGAGCGCTGAGTCTCACATATTATTTGACCTTGTTGAAAATTTAGATCTAGATCGGGCAGAATATTTGGTGTTACATAAGTTTTCCATCTGCCTTGTTCAAGCAAAGTATCAGCTGCCAGGGAAATACAATGTATGAATGTTTTTTGAAGGATAAGTCCAAGTTTATCTGTATACTAATAAATCTGCCACAACTGTTTCCTGCTAGTGATCTCAGAAAATGCTCATTTGTCTATCATTTAGCAGTTTATTTAAAATTGCAATATTATAGTGTTTGAGCACCAGAATATATCAATACTTGATTTCTTAACCTGTTTACATGTCCCCCTGCTCAAAACCATGCACTTTGAATGGAATGAGCAAGGCTCTGTGAAAAGAGGGTGTAATCCATCTCCAATAAGTATCACCCATGTCGGCCTGTGCAGTAAGCACAGGCTAAAACATGGGTTGAACCTTTCTGCTATGTGTAAATTTTCTACATTTCCAAGGGCCATTCTTCCTCATGATTCAGTCTGTTTGTTAGACAAAATGCACTTTAAGGATCCATAATTACATGATTACTTGATTAGTATAATGCATCAAAGAGATGTTTATTTAACGCCCTTTTGCTACAGCATGGTTCAAATCAATAGTTCTCATATCTAGACTTAGTATTGGTCTGTACACAAAACAACTATCGTGGCCTTTCAGGAGAAATACAATTTCCATGGAAGATAAAAGCCTACATTCAGGGGAATTAAAAATGAAATAAAAAAAATGATAGATACCTTTTCAGTTATGCCTCAATATCATTTTTTTCTAATTCTAGTACAACTATCATTTACAATTTTTACAACCTTGAGATTCTTACGAACATGAAAATTTGCAACAAATGCATAGCTGATATACAAACCGCACCTGGTGGGATTCGAACCCGTGCATAAAAGATCCTCGTTTATTGAGGTTTAAAAGACCAACACCTTAACCACTGAGCCAAAGAAAATTCTCACGCAGTTGTCAGGTATTGATTTTATACGGGATGAAGCTATGCAAGGAAGGAGTGATCTCCCGTAACACACCCCCTCTTAAATGTCATCATTTTGATGACAGAAAGCCTTATTAGGCAGTAAGTCTATACAAATGGCTCAATGGCCAATCCCTAACGAGCCCCCTTCCAACGAACATGAAAGTTTGCAACAAATGCATAGCTGATATATAAACTGCTTCTGTTGGGATTCTAACCTGTGTGGAAAAGTATCTTGCTTATTTACCAGTAGGTTTAAAAGACCAACACCTTAACCACTGAGCTAAAGAGAATTCTCATGCAGTTGTCAGGTATTAATTTCATACAGGATGAAGCTATGCAGTAAGGAAGGAGTGATCCCCTGTAACAAGAAAAAACAAAGCCATTCTAACAAGTACTAGAATCAATAACAATTCAAAACCCAAGTATTTCCAGAAAAACTTACCTTTTGCAAGTCCATTGAACCCATAGCTTTATCTAGTGCTTTAGTGACTTCTGATATATTCTTTGTTATCTGAAAATTAAAAGTACTAAAGACATTAACCAGTCAATGAACAGGTTAACTTAAGACTGTTAATTAAAATCTAGCTTAACCCTTTACCACACAATCCCCAGTTTTCACTACCCAAAGGAGGAAGGCTTTTGAAAACATTGTGGGAAAAGGAGAAAATGCTGGTAACTCCTTTTCCCACAATGTTTACCGAACTATCCTTTCATACAAAAATGTCCTTATTTGTGCAACATGTAGTTTGTTGTCTGCAAATGCTTACAATTTGGACCTGTCTCAAATTTTGTTGTTTAGTAAAGGGTTAATCAACATGAAATGCATTCACTTCAAAGAAGGGAACATGCCATATGCTAGAAATTTTGTGAAGAAATTTTGGCCATGCTTGAATCTGTACATACAAAACTGAATCGGGCATCTTCCCTGTGTATTACTGCCTACTAGAACAAATATAGTTTGCTATTAAAACAAAATATATTTTGGATGAAATTAAATCTTTATAAGAGCATTGAATGAAGCCAAGAACATAGACAAGTGAACTCTGTAGCACACGACAAAATTTTAAATTCATCAAAATCGACAGCGTTTGCAGTCAACAAAATATATGTAGCTCAGATGGATGGACTTGTTTTTGAAAGGGTAGAAAACTTTGTGGGAAAAGAAGAAAATGCTGGTTCCCAACATTTTCTTCTTTTTCCACAATGTTTTTCAAAGAATTCTTCCCAAGGGTCCTTAAAACACAGGACTGTTAGGTACAGGGAAAACAAATAGATACTCAATCTACCTCAACCAACCATATTTGTAAGACACTTGAAATAAAAATCTTCAAAAGCCTTTTGGATCAGTTCACTGCAAAACATCAGTATCTATTCTAGAAACTGAAAATAAGGGGATTGGGGGGTCTCCCTCCACCTAAAAAATAGGAGGAAAGGGGAGTTTAAAAAAAGGGGGGATTTTTTTAACAGTACTCAGAAAAAGGGCTTGTTCTGGTTAAATGGGCCAATTTGAACTGAGCCGTTCTGGACGTGGGCCATTTTGACATACTTCTTGTCAAGGGAGGCTACTTTAGTTTAATGCAAATACTATGTTGTGAAAACAGCTTCAACAATCATGACATTTTATTTAACTCTTTACCACACAATCCCGACTTTTAACGACCCTGAGAAAGAAAGCTTTTGAAAACATTGTAGGAAAAGGAGAAAATGCTGGTGACCAGCATTTTCTCCTTTTCCCACAATGTTTTCCACCCTTCCCAAATCAAATTTCAATTTTTGAGTCACATCTATTTTGTCGTCTGCAAATGCTTTCAGTTTGGACTAGTCCAAAATTTTGTCGTTTGGTAAAGGGTTAAATAATAAAAAAGAGGAATTTTCTACAAGGCAAATGTACATTCTTTGTTTTGAGACTTTTTCATTGTTTATTTTTATGCAAGACTGCCACACATTGGGTCTGAATTTATATGGGATCTAACAAAAATAGCGTGAATCCGCAATCACACATCCTACAACAAACACTGAAACATACCAAACCAGACTTACAGATTTCATTGTGACAGCAGTTTGTACTCTCGCTGATACAGCATCCACTCTGGCAGCAAATCTCAGGTAATTGAGAGATTCATTTTTCTTTCTGATAGCATTTTCTGCATATATTCTGGCTCCTTCAATGTTTTTCTGTTGCAATGCCTAAAGGAGGAAAGAAAAAGACTGGCATTTTTTAAACTTTCACACTATAAAACTCAAATATGTGTACATTCATGTATTTGAGACATGCTCTTTGAAAAGGGGGTTTAATGTATCTGCAAAAAGTATCAGTTGGCGCAGACTGACATGGGTTGAATCTTCTTGTTCTTGATCAGTTTTCTGCATGTTGAAGGACCTGTCTACCTTACAAATCAGTTGGTTCTTGTACAAAATAGATCTTATGGATCCATAATTATGTGATGTTTTGCTTGGTACAATGTATTATGGAGATGCATTAAACACCCTTTGCCCAGAGCATGACTCATTTATATAAATCAAAAGGATTTTGCCAACACCTCACAAGTCACTCAAATGACTGATCAAAATCATCAATAGTTGTACTATTATTTACTACATTAATTTCATCTCCTCCTGTGCCAAATACATGAAATGGAAATGTCCTAAAAGTAAAACAAAGATACTGCACTGGCCAACATATAAATTACAACAATTATCAGACATTATCTCAAAGTTCATTCCATATATTTTGTTCAGCCAAACCTTTACCTTCATAGATGTTTTACATCACAAGACACAGTATTCTTAGGTTGGTCAATATTTAAAGCATAATTTATGCAGACAACAAATTACATAATAAATATGCATCAAATGATGAGATTTCTCTTTATAAGGGTAGAAAGGTTGTGAGGAAAGTAGAAAATGCTGGTTAACTGCATTTCTCTTTTTCTGAAATGTTTTCAAACTCCTTCTTCCTCAGAGTAAAAAAAAACAACTATTGTACAACATTTTTTCTTGTTGAGTGCTGTGATCTTGAACTACACTGGCCGCCAAAGCATGTAAACTGACGAAAGATGCGACATGGGTTGTTCAGATTAATGCAAAAATTACCTTCTTCACTTTTGCTTGTTCCTTCTTTTGCTCCTTCTCAGCCTTGCTTGCCAACCTCTCAAGCTGCTTGGTTGTAAACTATACAAAAACGATGAGAAAAATTATAAACCAGAGACTTCTTGTGAAGAATATTACTAGTATGTACTGTTCCCAAGACTTTTTCTCTGCATGGATGATCTCCCTTAAGCCATGTTCAAAATTTATTCAGCACGTAACTTCAGAAGAGAGGACTTTTGACATCTTGAAGCTTATCACCTTTGAAAACATTGCAGGAAAAGAGCAATTTGTTGTAATAAGCAATAAAGTCTTTTTCAACAATGTTTTCAAATATTTTCATATATTTAAAGTCAAGTCCTTGTACCTCATCACTCTTTAAAAATGGTGCTCTCAAAGTTGCAATTTTGTCTTGGAGATGAACATTAAATTTAAACTCTTTCCGCCACGACACATTTGTAAACTTGTCCAAGTTGAAAACATTTGAAGACGACAATTTAAATGTGGCTCAAATGATGGAATTTACCTTTGATAGGATAGAAAACATTGATGGGAAAAGAAGAAAATGCTGGTTACCAGCATTTTCTCCTTTTTCCAGAACATTTTCAAAAGGCTTGTTTTTCAGGGTTGTTTAAACTTTGGATTATATGGTAACGGGTTCAATCTTTCCTAAATGACAAGCATTAAGATTTTCCAAATTTGAAACATCTGCAGATGACAAATTGAACACTGGTACAAACAAGCTTAAGTTCTGTTGTAGGGTAGGAAACAATGTGAGAAAATACTGGTTACCAGCATTTTCTCTTTTTCTTACAGCATTTTCAAAAGCCTTCTTTGTTAGGGTTGTTAAAACTCATGATTATGTGGGTAAAGCTTAAACTAGGCAGCCTCTATGTATATCTCATTTCTTTCTAGATACATGTACATGTATATCATCTGTTTAGGTTGGTAGGATGAAAAATACAAAACAAAGATCTGGCTGCATAGTATGTCTAATCTCATCTTGATCTACAGTACACTACCAATTTTCACCACCCTACACCTAAATGAACTCCAGTTGTAAATTGTAGCTAAAAATCTGTTTTCTCTTTTGATAGGATTTTTTTTTTTTAATGCTTGTTATTTTAGTAACTCTTCTAGGCACTACATAACAGAAATCCAACATTCTAGGCCAAATGGAACGACAAAATTTTCTGATAGTCGATACCCCTTTCATGTATCTTTCTTATAAAATCATTGAATACCGCATTATCTCATCCTCAGAACCCAGGTTTGAAGCATTACGTTACTCTCCATGGGTGATTACAGAATGAATCTAAACTGGGTCACCAAGGATGGCATTATCTGGGCTGCTTGAAATAATATGAATAAAACTACCCCAACCCTTTACCAAGTCCTCCCATAACCTTGGGACTCTGAATGAGAAGACTTTTGAAAACATTGTGGAAAAAAGAGAAAATTGTCATATAATGCAAATGTGCTTTTCCAACAGTGTTGTCTACCCTTTACAAAAACAAACTCCACCATTTAAGTCACAAATTTTGCTATCTCCACATCCTTTCTACAGTCACAGGTCTAAATGTTGTTTGGTATAGAGTTGCCAGTATTGTAAGTTTGTAACAGTACATGCATTATTTGTACAGAACTGTGACATACCTTTAACTGGAACAGTGTATCTGAAAATAAAAAAATGGTTGTACATGTAGATGGAATGGGGTGGAAAATCAGTTAACGGACCATGTTCTCTGAATAGTGCAACAGACAGTAAAGATAAATAGCTTAACCCTTCACCACACAAACCCCACTTTTAATGACCTGGAAGACGAAAGCTTTTGAAAACATTGTGGGAAAAGGAGAAAATGCTGGTAACCAGCATTTCCTCCTTTTCAAACAATTTTTCAACCCTATCACAGACAACTCACACAAGTTTTGCCATATTTAATGTCTTCTGTATATTCTTTGGGTTTGGAAATACAGAATTTGGAAGATGTTTGTTTTGTTAGATTTCAATACAGATAATTTAACAAAACACTTGGCATAATCATTATTTCTTTCCCAAAAGATCTTTATCTTAAACTGCTTTTCTGTTGTTTGATGGAGTGGCTGGTTTATCAGATTCCTGGTTAAATCTGCCGACAACATTTTACTTGGATCTAGGTTTTGAAAATGAAATGTATTTTCCCAATTACCTTACCACATGATACTTATCTGCATCTTCGATCCATTTTTAGATAATCATTTCAGATTCCATTCTTCCACGGTTCTTCCATGGTTCTTCCAATCTTCCGTGGTTTTAGCAAAAAAAGTAACACTGTCTGTCAATTGTAAAGTCTGTGTCGCTTTGTCTGACTTTAGTTTACATAACAAACTATAGTGTGTGTTCATTGGCTGATATAATTTGTCATTCAAAATCGGCAGAAAGATCAATTTCCAGTAGATCTTCTTGGTATGACAAGGCTGATATTTACAGATGTTTTATCTTTGTTTCATGTTGTCAGTAAAATCATGAGAGACAGCAGATTGATCAGGATCTATGAGACATACAAAACCTTGCATATTGCTAATTTCAGTCTTTATCAAAAATATTCGTTGGCAAAAATCGAGACAACATCGCATGCAATATAACTGAAACAACAAAAAAGAAAAAGTATTTGAAATATTTTAACAATAGATTAAACATCCTGAACTCTTTTGATTACCCCTCCCACAAATTTATGGAATACGAACTGAAAGTATGACACTACAATGAAAACAAAATATAGACAGTGCAAGTTAACATCAAAATTGAATATCAAGTTATTTGAAAGCTTTATAAATAGTATCAAAGTATCTCACCATCCATTTTCTTGGTTAAATCAATGAGGAATCGGGTATTTTTTCTTGAATTTTTGTGAATCAGATTCAGGTGTTTTGACGTTAGCAGTTCTGCAGTTTTTTATATGGACGCGTTTGATTGGTCAAAATAGAATTTGTAAACAAATAATCAAAGTACATACTAAACTAATACAAACACAAATTTATGATGCATGACATCATAGAAGCCGCATTCTTTCGGTGGACAATTTCAGAAATATTGACTCCCTTGAAAAATTGTGATTACATTTTTGTAACTGTTATTTTTTTCCTCACAAACGCACCACCAGAGGTAAAAGCACGAGCGGCTTCCAATGAAAAGAGCGAGCGACATGAATAATTTGTGAAATAAATAACTAATAATTCAAACAGCAAGTTAAATCTTGAAGCAGGGATCTTATATACTCATGGGGTTTTGAGTTCAAATCCTAGTTTTGCCAAATAAATTCAAGTTCCGACTGCACAGAACTGGCTGCAAAGAGCGATCGACCCTCTGACCTTTTGCGGACAGTGTAGACCAAGATCAGACTGCACAGAACGTGCAGTCTGATCTTGGATCTACACTGTCCAATGAGGAGATAATTTTCCCACAAAGAATAACTTTAAAGTAGCAACATTTGGGGTTTTTACTGTCGACTTGAAGGTATCATTCAAATTATTCAGCAGGACAGGGATCTTACAATGTGTATATAAGATCCCTGAGCAGGATAAGGGTTAATATAGAATCATTTACTATTTTTCACAGCCAAGGATTTACTCCTCCCATAAAAAGTACACAAACTCAAACTGGGGATTAATTTTGTAAAATTTTGCCGAACAGGGACATTTCATGGAATAGAATACTAGATCCATTGCTACATGTGTAAACAATTCATCATTGAATATACCGCAAACCGGTTTTATCATTTTCTAGAATAATCAATGCAAAAATCATTAAAAATATTATGTTAGACTGGTAAGTACGTATAAATTCAACCCAGTCTATCATAAAAAAAAATAAAAACATTATGTTAGACTGGTTTACAAGTACGTATAAATTCAACCCAGTCTATGATAAAAAAAAATGCAGTTTGATTCAAACCCATTGATAAATGATCGTTCTTTTCGATAACCGGGCTCACTAACATACTCGTAATCGTGATAATTTGGAAAGTTTAAATTCCGAGGAATTAGAAAACGTTTTCATATTTGGCTTGATACACGCGAAAAAGGGCATTCGGACATTTGCGTAAAGTGTCGTCTCGGATCAGCCTGCGCAGTCCGCGCAGGCTATTCCGAAACGACACTTTCCGTTTTTATGTAATTTTCTGTTTTGCTCAAGTCTACTGTAGCACAAAATCTAATGTAGTCGTAAAGTACCATCTCGGATTAGCCTGCGCGGATTGCGCAGGCTGATCCGAGACGACACTTTACGCAAATGTCCGAATGCCCCTTTTCGCGTGTTGCAAGCCATTTAGTCTCCATCCTGCCTGTACAACCTTACCATACACTAGGGCCCATATTCAGCAACCATTCTGAAGAATATTCTTTGTTTTACTCTGGATTTAAAAAAGTAACATTGATTCTGATTGGCTAAACCAGATGGTTTAGCCAATCAGAAATTGTGTTACTTTCAAATTTAGAAATTTATTGAGAATGAGACTAAGAATGTCCTTAAGATTGGCTGGTGAATACGGGCCTAGATGAAAAGTTTTAGGCTTGTTTAAGTTTCAAGTATTTTCATACGACAGACTGCATGTGTATCAGTTTATGATTTGGCTTTGCAAAGGTTAAAAACGTGTGAAATAGGAAGAAATGCCGTTTACCATCATTTTTTCCTATTCTCAAAATGTTTTCACGACAAGGTTAAAACTTTTCTTTGCAACGGCTTAGGCTACTCGGATTGATAGCAATACCGCTCATTTTACTGTGTGTCCCTTTCCGACACAATTCCATGTTTCCAAAGCTACCACTCTATCATTCTGACACTCTGTCAGTGAAGGGATGCGTATTTAATGAATAGAAAACTGTGCGGGAAAAAATGAAACCTTGATTACCAGCAGTTTTTCCATTTTCCACGGTGTTTTCAAAAGCCATCTTTCCAATTATGGGATGGTTTAAATGGATAAAAATATCATTCCATTGATTGGGACAAACGGCAAAGTTCTGCTTTCAAAATCAATCTCTGTTAATCCATGATTGTATTGTTTTGCACTATTTTGTATATTGTACTTCTGGAGAATAAAATACATGTATGTTTACATTTAGAATGAACTGGTTCGTGCTTTATATGTTTGAAAGTTGAAAACGGAACACAGAAGAGCTGTATCAAATGCCGTTGTGACAGGATCTACCTCTCTCTCGCCGCTGATCATCGTCGTTTTGATGACGGTTATGTGGGATAGCAGCCAATGGCTTTGGAAGAATATTGTGATGAGAAGTAATAAAAGAAATTTCAGAAACGCATGGACTGGTGCACTGGGCGCCGTGATATAGGTGAAATAATAAGGAAATTGTTGACTCGTCTGATAAAAAAAAGTACTTGCAAACGACATATCAAATTTGGCGCCGATTATGAGATTTGTCTCAGAAAGGGTAGAAAACATTGTGGGAAAAGAGGAATACTGGTTACTAAAGCTTTCTATATCAGGGTCGTTCAAACGCGGGATTGTTTGGTAAAGAATTCGACACCATGGAATAAATCAGTCAATGCATTAAATACTGTTAAAAGCAGGGTGTTTTATACGCTAGTGTAAGGGAGGCAACTGGTATACTGGTCGACAACTTTTATACAGCAGTTATTGTTCTTATATGAATCGTTTAATCCTCTTGGTGCTGAGCGCGAGAGAAATAAATACCTTTAGCGGAGAGCGTAGATTAAGATAAGGCTGCACAGAACGTGCAGTCTGATCTTAGGTCTACACTGTCTGTTAAGGAATATTTAACCTTAACATAACTTTAAAATAGCAAATTTTGGCTTCTTTGGCGAAAGTTTGGCGAAAGTTTCATTTTACTTTTTTAGCAGGTTAAGGGTTAAAACCTGTAATATTCTATTATTAAGTGAGTGAGTGTTAGGGTGAGGGGGTGGGTGGGTAAGTGAGTGGGTGGGTGAGTGAGTGTTAGGGTGAGTGAGTGGGTGAGTGAGTGTTAGGATGAGTGAGTGGGTGAGTGTTAGGGTGAGGGGGTGGGTGAGTGAGTGAGTGGGTGAGTCAGTGTTAGGGTGAGCGTTAGGGTGAGTGAGTGGGTGAGTGAGTGTTAGGATGAGTGGGTGGGTGAGTGAGTGTTAGGGTGAATGGGTGGGTGAGTGAGTGGGTTAGTGAGTTGGTGGGTGAGTGAGTGTTAGGGTGAATGGGTAGGTGAGTGAGTGGGTGAGTGAGTGTTAGGATGAGTGGGTGGGTGAGTGAGTGTTAGGGTGAATGGGTGGGTGAGTGAGTGGGTGAGTGAGTAGGTGGGTGAGTGAGTGTTAGGGTGAATGGGTAGGTGAGTGAGTGGGTGAGTGAGTGTTATGGTGAGTGAGTGTTAGGGTGAGTGGGTGGGTGAGTGAGTGTTAGGGTGAATGGGTGGGTGAGTGAGTGTTAGGGTGAATGGGTGGGTGAGTGGGTGAGTGAGTGTTAGGGTGTGTGAGTGGGCGAGTGAGTGTTAGGGTGAGTGGGTGGGTGAGTAAGTGAGTGTGTGTTAGGGTGAGTGAATCGGTGGATGAGTGAGTGTAAGGAAGGTGAGCTGGTGGGTGAGTTGAGTGAGTGAATGAGTGTAATTTGTCCTCTGCAAATCATTTCAATTTGAACAGATGTAAACACTTGTCGTTTTGTAAAGAGATAAGCCACATCTTATTTCGATTTGGACCAGTCCAAATCTTCGTCACTCGCGGAACACTTTTAAGAACATTATTGCAAAAGAAGAAAAAAAATATTCTTGAAAAATAGATCCACGAAGGGATCTTATAATCGTATATACATTCTCTGATCTATGCCACAATAGAAAAAAAATGGAAGTTAAGTGTTTCGTAAAAATCTGTTGAGTTTAAATCCGGTATGAGAAAGCAAAAAAATCATGCTAAAGTCAACTCCTAGTTGTAAATCCGGGTGTCAAAGACTTGTACAGGATTTTAGCTGTCCCTTTTTTGCTGATGTTTTTTATTCTGATTTTCAACAAAACTACATGTACGATCTATCCGCTATAATAAAATGATAGGTGGGAACAACCACAATTTAATACCGCTTAAACTTGGTATAAACAGTAAGCTTAACAATTAGAAGCGAATCGAGGGCAATAGATCAAAATCAGACTTCATGAGAGAGCGGACTCATCTTGATCTACACTTTTCGAAAAAGGACAATAACAGGATATGGGTTATTTATGATCCTTCTTCTCGGTTAACCCTTATCCTGCTAAATAAGTGAAATGAATTTTTTGAGCCGATGGTTAAAACCCAAATTTTGCTGTTTCAAAGTTACTTTTTGGGGTGGAGGGGGGGGACAATATGTCCTGTGCAGTCTGATATTGATCTGAACTATCCACAAAAGGACCGTGAGTCGCGCATAGCAGCCAAAGGGTTAACACTTTCAGCGAAAAATAAAGAAACTCGACCTCTTTCGACTGCTCAAAATACAATTCACTGAAACTCAGACAGATTTCAGAACTACATAGGCTTGGCTAAACAGGCGGACGGTATAGATCAAAGTCAAGATCGCTTGTTCTGTGCAGTCAGATCTTGATCTATGACGTCCACAAAAAATCACCGTTGTGGCCTATAACGGTAAAGAGTTAAACGCCAATATGCCGACACAACTTTATCAGTACTTTAACCTATTACGAAAAGGACTAAAAAAAATTTTTAAAAAAAGTTCAGTGATGACTTTGAAGGTCATAATATATCACGAACTATCGGGCAGCGAAGATCCCAGACCAGACTTATCAATGATTGCAGTCTGATTTCCAACTCCACCATTCATCTAAGCAACTATACGAGGCCTTAGTATCATGACAGCTTAGAAAGCCATAAATTTATAATAGCCACTTAAAGAATTAACAGTGAAGTAAAATTATCACATTGTCAACTGTAAACGCATGTTTTTTTTTTTTCGTTTTACAACAGACCAATTTTGAAATCATTACGTTTGAGAGGAGAATTGCTCTCAACAAACAAATTATCTATTTGCCATTATGTATTATGGCGTACTCATATATCAAACTTGAATTATTTACCCTTAATCTACTAAATATGTGAAATGAAACTTTTGAAGCGATAGAAAACTCCCAAATTTCGCAATTTTGCGAAAATGTGTCCGTATCGGACAGCGTAGATCACAGATCAGGCTGCACGTTCTGTGCAGTCTGATCTTGATCTATACTGTCCGCAAAAGGTCAGTGAATAGCGCTTTGCAGCCTAAGGGTTAAATGACAATCCGTCCGTTGTAAACTGTTTACGAGACGATAAGTCAGTGATACAGAACACTAGGTGGGGCTAATACAAGAAAGCAATATACATGGTCACAAAATACATGTAATTACCTCTTTATTAAACGGCAAAATTTTAGACTTGTCCAAATTGACATCATTTACAGACGGCAACTTAATGTGACTCAAATGGTGGTATTCTCTTAGACAGAATAGAAAATATTCTGGTTTCCAGCATTTTTTCATTTCCCCACAATGTTTTCAGAAGCCTCATTTACTCAACGTCGTTAAAACCCGTTATTGTTTGGTAAAGAGTTAAGACCAAGTCTTGACATGCATACTGCAGCAGATCTAAGGATTTTATGTTTTCTCCCTTCATCGTGACGACTACTGAGCAAGATTTTAATCGTTTTTGTGGACTATGCACATAGACCATGATCGGTCTGAGAAGAAGATGCATTGGATAAAAAATCCCGCCCCCATGTTTCCTCTCACCCCTGATAATTATGTCGACGATGGTTATGTGGAGAAGCAGCCAGTGGCTTGGGAAGCATAGTATGAATATTGTGTGAAGTACTGGTAAAAGACACTCCAGGAAAACATGGATAGCAGCGCTGGCCGCCGTGACATAACTGCAATAACATTAAAAGCTGTCCGTTTAACACATTACAATAAATAAATCAATCAACCCCCATCGCTCTCTCGCTCTCTCTCTCTCTCTCTCTCTCTCTCTCTCTCTCTCGTCCCAACAGAACATATCTAACAGAAGCTTTGCGACAATTGAAAAAAAAACCCTTTTGTGACAGTTGGTTTATCTGTAAAAAAAATAATCTAAGTGCCATCCATACCTGGAACATTATCTCTTTTTTTCCCCGCGAAGATTCGGAGTATAATGAAGAAACTGTAGAAAAGCAAAGATGAGAAACTGGGTGAAGTGCATGACAGAGCAGAGTAAACGCATGCAGAGACCTTGTCAAAAAAGCAGCTGGGCGCGAGATAAGAGTATGAGTAATTTGTGTGAATAGAAAAAGGATACTTAAAGAATTTTTTTTTTCCTTTTTCTGTAATTGAACCATTTTCGAAATATTTCGGTGAAGGGAGGACTTAAGGGAAAGATGTAATTTGGTCTTGTTTCATGAATTTTGACACAACACAATGTGGAAGAGTAGGCTATTATCATTTACTTTTGAGTTGTTCCTTCCTTGTCGTAAATGAGCCGTGCTCAGTAGAAAGGTTAGTGCATTTGCAAAAAGTATCCACCCATGTCAGCCTGCGCAGTCCGCGCAGGCTGACATGGGTAGAAACTTTTTGCTATAAGTAAAATTTTCTACATGTCCAAGGACAAGTCTATCTCATGATTTAGGCGGTTGTTAGACAAAATGGATTTTATGGATCCATAATCATGAGATGACTTACATAGTATCATGCACCACAGAGATGTGCTAAACTGCCTTTTCCAAGAGCGTGACTGACATGTTTTCTATTTACTAGTCTAAAACTATGGCACAACATTTTATAATCAGTTGAATACAAACTTAAGCATGACTAAGTCGGCGTACCCTGGCCGAGGCTCTGCTGTACTTCGTCATAGGACAAGCCCACGTGACCTGTGCAAAATTCAGGAATATGGACAAGGACCAATGCTTAAAAAAACTGGTAACCAACATCTTCTTTTTTTCCCTCAAAATTTTTAAATCCGTTCTATCTTAGGATCGTTAAAGCAAGGGGTTGTCAAGTAAAGAGTTAACTGAAATATTTATTCGATTGTGAAGATTTTCTACTTCTATGATCGTACTGCGTGGGGACTCTCCAAAAGATTGTGGCACCCAAAACAAAAGATAAAGATATGTCTGTTTTGTGGGTGATACATGTATATTAGTTCAAAAAGTGTTCGGTTATACACGGTTTAAGTTCTCCAAAGTCCGGAACCTCCCGAACCTTTACTTATGATATCGATTATCTTCATCGATTTGTTGATGTGCGAGACTACTGATAAGGCATGCCCGTGAAAGTTGTGTTCTTGTATTCTTCTGTGCAAAAAAAAAAAGATATTTCTAATAATGCAGAAAAAAAAGCCAACTCACAAAGGTTCAATTACGACTTTTCAACAAAGCCGACAACTTCGGAAAACATTGTGGGAAAAGAGGTAATTGTCTGTGACAAGCACATTCTCTGTTTTTCCGCATCGTTTTCCATAGGCGTACAATTGACAAATAGAATTTTTTCCTTCCCTTCCAATGTTTGACGTATGTATAACTTGTAAATGAGTCATGCTCTAGCAAAGGGGGATTAATGCATCTCTGTGATGACCAAGCAAGTCATCACATAATTATGAATCCATAAAAAAAATAGAATGGTCCTTTGACATGCAGAAAATTTACAAAAAGCAAAAAGTTTCGATTCATGTCAGCTTGCGCGGACTGCGCAGGCTGACATGAGTCGAAACTGTTTGCAGATGTATCAAACACCCTTTTCTAGGAGCACGGCTCTCATATTCTTATTGGTCCAAAGGAGCATGTACCGCAATGGGTTAAACAGTGCGACAAAAAAAGCGGAAGGAAAATACTGCAAATGACAGAAGGTCGATAAGCTACATGTTGCAAATCTATTTATAGAACACGTCATCGCTGTTAACTCTTAGCTTCGTAACGTTACCTTTTCATCCTTTTCCAGTCGCTCCAATCGAAGATCGGACGGTACAGAACGTGTAGTCTGATCTTGTATCTATGCTTCCAGTATTTACATGAATGTGCCGTAAATGATAGCTCTGAATTTGAGACGTAACAGTCTTTAAAAGCGACACAAGATGCTAATTTTGTTTGTTTGTTAGCGAGAAGGATAGCACTTGACCTGCTAAATATTGAAATGTAACTTTCAAGCCTATAGTAAAAATCAAAATTTTGCTAAATCAAAGGAAACTTTTGCAAGGAAAATATCTCCTTACCGAACAGTGTAGATCCAAAGTCAGACTGCACGTTCTGTGCAGTCTGATCTTGATCAACGCTGTCCGCAAAAAGATCCTTGAGTGGCGCTTTGCAACCTAAGAGTTAAGTGAGGACCCCTTTGTCAAAGTAACACTGTAATCAGTCGTATTGATCATATGAGAGCAGACGATACAACAGTTTTTTTTTTTTTTTGAATCACGGTCTGGTTTGGTCCCTTCTGTTCGTGTGCCATCTGACATGGAATTGCATTTTGTCTTTGTGATAAAGAACTAGGATCTAAAGATCAGTGATCGGTGAGTATCTAAATTCGTTTCTTTTTAAAATGTTGAAACTTAATATATGTTATCAAGTTTAATTGACGCAATGGCCTTTTTTTCCCATCTTCAGTCAGTAAAAATTAGTTTAATTTTCTCAGTTCAACTTCAGGCTATTTTGATATGGAATTGCATTAAGTCTTAGTGTTTCAGAACTAAATCAGCGTGGCTCTGGCAAATGGGGGTTAAATGCATCTCTGTGATACATTATACCAAACAGCTCATCACATAATTATGGATCCATAAAATCCAATTTGCCTAAGAACCGACTGAGTTATTAAGTAGACTGGTGCTTTGACCTGCAGAAAATTGACTAATAGCAAAAAGTTTCGACCCATGTCAGCCTGCGCGGACTGCTCAGGCTGACATGGGTCGATACTTTTTGCAAATGCATTCAACACCCTCTTTACAGACCATGACTCAACTCTAAGTTAGTATTCCTACTAACTTTGTTTTCAGATTGAAAACCGAATCATTCACATCAATTTTTCATAAGATTTATATTTCAAGGTTTTATTGAGCACTTGAAATGTTTAGTACCGTTGACACATATAGACGACATTTTTCATCTTGCAGCAGAGTATTTTTGAAAACATTATGACAAAAGGAGAAATTGCTCATGCTGAGCAATTTCTCTTTTGCCGCAAGGTTTTCATCCACGTCCATTTTTATTTACCCTATTTTACGTATATAAAGATGTCTGGTGCATTTTTCTTTCTTTCAGGAGGTAGATCTAATGAGTTTATAAAACATTTTTTTTTTTCAAATAAAATCCATATTACTTTAATTTTGATGCCACTTGGTCAGAACGTATTACAAAAAACAAAACTTACAGATAGCTTAGCTTCAAGATAGATTTCGCATTTTGTGCAGTCTGATCTTAATCTGCAGTGTTGCCAAAATAACCACAAACGCTAAAATGATTTTGCACGTTGATGCATTATGGTTTCATTGGAGAGCATCTCTGGAAATAAGGAGGTTTAATGCATTCCCGTGATCCGTTATATCAAGCAAGCCGTTGCATAATTTTGATCCATAAAATGCTTTTTGTCAAACTGGGTGAATTATGAGGTAAAATGGTCCTTAGGCATGCAGAAAAGCTCGATATCCAGGTTAGGTCGCCTGAGCGAACTGCACAGGTTGAGCTGAATCAATACTTTTTTGAGATGCATTAAACCCCCTTTTCACAGACAGTGTCTCATTTGTTTTTTAAATTACAAGAATTATATATAAGGAAAAGATACAAGTCTATCATCAGAATAACACTATGATGTATGTAACTATTTGTAGATCTATCATCATTGTCAAAAATCGCTTTAATGTAACTTTTCCACAAAGTTTCATAAATTATTAGTCTTGACATTTTTACCACGATCGAAACGTAAATGTATTCCATTTATAATAGGAGAACTACATGTATTTATTTTAACTGTATTATCGAAGATAAGTTGGTTAATGTTATAAGTACTGATATTTCGTGTAACTCTCTCTCTCTCTACGTCCTCGTTAAAACCTTATTGCTATCTACTGGTATCTAATGTGATTGTGGTATGATAGTTACATTTATAGTAACAGCATTTTAAATACCCATTTACAGATTCGGGAGGTTTTCCAACTTAATCTTTATTACGTGTTTTTATGCATTTTATCGAGCTTTCTTGATATCGATTCCCGGTTTCCATGGAAACGAATCAAAGCCGTGTTTTCCAGACTACTGACTTTCTTCGATAATCATAATCGTTCACTTTAACCCTTAGGCTGCTAAGCGCGACTCACTGACCTTTTGCGGACATTGTAGATCAAGATCAGACTGCACAGAACGTGCAGTCTGATCATTGATCTACACTGTCCGATAAGTAGATATCTTTCCCAAATAAATACCTTTGAATTAGCAAAACTTGAGTTTTTCCTGTCGGTTTGAAAGTTTCATTTGAAGTTATTTAGCAGGATAAGGATAAAGCCATCTTATAGCCTGCTACGATAATGGTGTCCCATCGGAAGTGCATGACGCATTTCTCACCAGCTAAGAGTTCTATCGCTTGGAAAAGTAGATCTCTAACGGCTAATAAGTATTCTACCGCGATGGAAAATAGATCTTTAATACTAGTCTTCGAATAAATTGAATTTAATTTTAAATCTTTACCAAGCAATCCAGAGTTTTTACGACCCTAAGTGCAGAGACTCGGTAATGCAATTGGTAGCATACAGAACTTGAGAACAGGCGGTTGCTAGTTCGAATCCTCAGCTCCGCCAATTTCTTCCCGAGGATTGATGATAGTTATTGCGTTAGAATTTATTCCTCTCTCCGGATGCTGATCATTGTTTCGACGATGGTTATGCGGGAAAGCAGCCAATGGGTTGCGAACAATATTTTGCGAATTACTGGTAAAAGGAACTCTAGGAAAGAATGAACAGGTGCACTGGCCGCCGCGATAAATGAAATGATGTTGAAAATGGCATTAAACAACATAAAATCAATCAATCAATCAATAACGACCCTGAGGCAGAAGGCGCTTAAAAAGATTGTGGGAATAGGAACAAATGCTTGTAACTATTCTGATACTGTGTTTTTGCGGTTTCCATGAAAGATACATGACATACATGTGTACACAGAAAAGGAAGTGAAATCAACGACATTGACCGAAACAAAAAGGATACAGAAGATGGACTCTGTACATGGTACTCATACAAAAAAAGAAGTACAAAAAGGGGAGCATATCGGGATTTCAAAGATAAATAGCCATGACTCTTCACTCCAAAACTATGCTGTGGATATTCACTAGAATTGTCACAAAGGGACAACTCTAGTGAGTACCCACGGCATAGGTTTTGGGGTAGAAATGATAACTAGATATGAAAATACGTTCAAACTTGTCAAGGAACAATCAAAGTCACTTGATAGGTTTACGTGATGTTGCCTCATCAGTCACAATTAACAAGATAATTATCTATTTCCGAGTCCCAATTTCCGTCCTTGTCACTCATTAATCAGACTTTTCTTTTGTTGTTCTGATGCTTTGTTACGGTCAGTATTTTATTTTCACAGCATATACATGTACGTCTCAAAGTCTACATGTATAACCCACTACTTTACAATAAATTATAAACACTCATGTAGTATGTTAAGCTAGTAGAAATAAGTCAGAAGAGCGTTTTTCTCAGTCAGAAAAAGATAGCTTATTTATTTATCCTTTTTTATACGCAAAAGATTGTGCAAAACGGGAAATAAACGCTTGAAACAAGCATTTGTCTTTTCTTCCATAAAGTTTCGAAAAGGTCTATGGATGTGCTGGCAGAAAAATGCGTAGAATGAGGTTTTGGCGATGAGAGAAAGTAGAGCTAGGTCAGAACTTACTGCCTTCAGAAATAATGTATAGATAACTGATCTGCTCAAATTTAAATAATAATATGGGAAAAGAGGGCTTTTGGAAGAGGCCCGGGTTTACTGGATCCGTAAAATTCACTTTGTCTAACAACCGGCTGAGTCATAAGGTAGAGTGGTCTTTGGACAGACAGAAAACTCAACAATGACAAAGATCAGCCTGAGCGGACTAAGCCAGTTGACATAGGTCGATACGTTTTTTGCAGATGCATTGAAACCCCTTTCCACAGATGTCATATGTCTGGTATGGGAGCAGATGTTGTTGCACAGGGATGGGGATCCGTCATCGCCCTTCGCGGTGATTCAGAAAATAGGGTTATCCCGCTAATATAAATAGAATATTTAAGTTTAAATTTTTACTTTAAGTATTAAAGACAGTAATTTAACGTTTGAGCTCCTAGAATCGAAAACAGTCTGATAGGCTACCTACCTATAAATTATGGGTTCTGAGATTGCTTGCCAGCCATTGAAGTCTACCTTTGAACCAGCAGCAGTTAACAAACCTCAAGAAGCAATGGTCTTCGTGACTGTTAGCTGGCTGGTTCAATAACGGTTAACTTCTTACCACATAATGCCATCTTTTAACGACCTTGAGAAAGAAAACTTTTGAAAACATTGTGGGAAAAGGAGAAAATGCTGGTAACCAGCATTTTCTCCTTTTCCCACAATGTTTTCTACCCTACCAAAGACAACTCCCACAATTTTAGCCACAATGATTTTGGCGTCTGTATAAATAATGCTTTCAGTCTTGACAAGTCTAAAATTTTGTCATGTGGTAAAGGGTTAACCTATCTAGGTGACTGTGAGATTAGACC
This sequence comes from Hippopus hippopus, assembly GCA_946811185.2. Classification (NCBI taxonomy): domain Eukaryota; kingdom Metazoa; phylum Mollusca; class Bivalvia; order Cardiida; family Cardiidae; genus Hippopus; species Hippopus hippopus. Next base: position 28,718,622 of record OX328103.1, read on the forward strand.
TTTTGAGAGCAGGAAATAGATGGTTCCGATCCCAATCATAGATCACCAACCAAGAACAAAAATACTTTGGCGTTCAGGGTCATTTGATGGCAATGTCATTGGTCAGCTAGATCCAGAATAAAGATACTTATCTCTTCACGTTAATGGAAATTGGGAGAATAGGACAAGTCAGAGTAAGCCTAATACATTCATGCAGAAATTAGTGCATTTCCTTTAAACTTTCACGTCTGTATGCAAAGCTACATCCTAACCATAGTCAAACAATTAAATGATAAATACCTTTCAACCTCAAGCTTTTAAGTTAGTGAAATAAAACTTTCAAGCCGATAGTAAAAACCCAAATTTTGCAGTATCAAAGGTAATTTATGGGGGAAAAATATCTCCTTATCGGACAATGTAGATCCAAGATCAGACTGCACGTTCTGTACAGTCTGATCTTGATCTACACCATCTGCAAAAGGTCTTTGAGTCGCGCTTAGCAGCCTAAGGGTTAAAATGCGTGATAAAGTACCCGGACTTTATCCGGTATAACCCGGTATCAGATTGTACTAATGGTAAGAATAATAGCACGGATATCATAGCACTTAAAAGCATTAGATCATGAGAAAACTTTTAGGCCAAAATTCTGAAATGGTAGGCTATCAAATAAGCATGATTCTTATGTCTCTAAGAAGACCTGGTTGTGATACGGCAATGTTTATCTTAACGCGATATTATTGTTAATACTGTAAGTCTATACACGTCAGCCATGATAACCATAATCACCCTATATAGCTTGAAGATTGCTTTTAAATTCTTGATATAATAAATTAATAATTCCATGGCAGATTATAGATCAAGAATGGTAGCGGGCTCAATCTTTTGAGCCACACATATTACGGCGAGAGCACTGGTTAACTCTTTACCAAACGACAAAAATGAAGGCTTGTGCAAATTCAAAGCATTTGCAGACGGCATATTAATGTAGCTGAAATGATAGTAATTATCCGTAAAAGTGTGCAAAAACCTTGTGGGAAAAGGAGAAAATGCTGGTTACCAGTGTTTTTTCCTTTTCCTACAAGGTTTTAAAAAATCTATTTCTCCAGTTTCGTTTAAAGTTGGGATTATAAGGTAAAGACTTAAAAGTTTCCAGAAAGTAATCATCGTGGGAGAATGGTTGATCAAAATAAGTTGTTAAGAATTTGTGTCTCAATCGATGTAAAATAAACAAGTTTAAAACCAAGCTCAGTGCGGCTTTTAATGCATGAATGCTGTGCGGTATATTGATAAATAGGCGACATTGATCCATATCAACTGACTTGTACAAATAATGTTAAACTGTGCTTGCTGTCATTGTCGCAAAATCGAGCCCTTTTCCCATTACCTGTAGATGATAGATATATAATATTGAAGAAGATCACTTTTTTCGGCCCAGCTGAATGTGCTGGTTTTTGACCTATTTTTGGTACTGATAACAAATGAATGAATAGAAATTTGTGACTGGTCAAAAATGTAGGCATGTTTATTCTACGGGCCCCTGTGGTAAAAAAAATTAGACATGTTTATCCTATGGGTCCCTGCCTATTTGCTGGCGAATTTACGCCGTCTATCTTTTTTAAAGCTATTTCTTGTTAACACATTGTAAGAAGAAGGAAAGTTGCTGTTAAGGAGCAATGTCTTCTCTTGTTACATTTTCTTTACGTTTATACATGTATTAATTCGTGCTGATTGTCTGTATTTTACAAGGGCCTTCTCAAAGTCGTCTAATGCAAACATGTTTGAGGAGGTAACTTGTTACATATCCGTATCGTTCGTCTGTATTGAGAAATATTTAACTTTTTACCACACGAACAAAAATTTAGACTTGTCCAAACTGAGAGCATTTGCAAACGGCAATTCAAAGGTGTCTCAAATGACCGAATTTAACTTTGGTAGGGTAAAAAACACTGTGGGGAAAAAGGAGAAAATGCTGGTTACCAGCATTTTCTCGTTTTCTCACAATGTTTTCAAATGTCTTCTTTTTAAGGGTCGTCAAAACTCAGGATTGCGTGGTAAAGGGTTAATTTAATAAAAGGGGAAACCACTATGCAAAACTGTTAATAAGGGACAGTTTCTTTCTTCCTACTCTTTTAGCTCATTGTTAGTTTCTTGTTATATTCGATCTTTAAAGTATTACAGATAAAGAAACTGCAAGAAGGCAGGGAGAGGTGCACTGACCCTTGTAATTTAACTGAAATTTTGTTGAAAATAGCGTTTAACACCAAAGCAAACTAAGATTGTTGTCGACACGACAAGAGTTCACGTCGTTTGACAGAAAATAAATAGTCTACGGGGGACATTTACAATGCGGTGCATTACGAATTTGCCATATTGACACAGGACTATAATAAATATTGACATACTTTTATTCATATAATTGATAGATATATGTGCCGCAGTTTCCCGAATGCAGACTAAGCACTTTGGTGACCTGGCTGCACGAACGCCTTTTCGATTAAACCCAATACCCTCTTTGAAGGAAAAAAAAAAAACGGACAAAGAAAGTAAAGTTACCTAAAACATTAAATACGAGCTGGATAATAGTTTCAGAAAGGATACCAGAGCGCTGTTTACTTTACTAAAGCTTTATTAAATAGGATAATTATGGAACCCCCCCCCCCCCGCATCTTTCGGAGCAAGACTCGAATTATTGTAATGAGCTGTGGGGTAATGTGCATATTTCAGGGATATGTTTGAATAAGAAAATTGCTCGCAGAACGTATATTTACCCCAAAGTACTTCCATTCCTCGGTTCGATGCTGCTTGTAAACACCATCTTTGATATTTGGTTCACGTCCCCATGTCCTAGCATGTCGCGTATCCTTATTCTTTTTGCTCGGCCTCTTTTTACGACAAAAACAAAAATGCGGGCTGTCAGTTTGATATGGCCGATTTCCTTTCTCTCCTCCCCAGGTAAACTTAATGATTTTTTACCCTCTTTAATAAAATCGAGGGGGGAAAAGTAAAGGATATAGGGCTTTAAATAAAGCGATCGAAATAGCCGAATACGTGAAAACTCAGCCCAGGCCATAGGCTTTGAGTTTATCTTTGCTACTAGTATATCCCTGGCTACGTCCCCGCAGACCTGCATGGAAGCCAGCATTTCTCCTTCTCCCACAAAGTTTTGTATCTTTACAGGGACAAATCCAATCATTTCAATTTGATTTTGGTTTGTCATCTGCAAGCGCTTTCAATATGGAAGAGTCGAAATTTTTAATTTGTGGTAAAGAGTTAACTCGGCAGGGTAAGATTATCAATCGAGTTAACTCTTTACTGAATGACAAACTTTAAGACCCGTCCAAATGGAAAGCAGACGACAAATCATACTTGACTCAAGTGAAAAGAGTTGTCTTTTACGGGGAAAAAAATTATGGGAAAAGGAGAAAATGCTGGTGACCAGCATTTTCTCCTTTTCCCATAATGTTTTCAAATCATTCTTCTATCAGATTGTTAAAAAACTGGGATTGTTTCGTAAAGGATTTAAACTGTATTTGTGGACTTAACACCTTGATTCTTGATTTATCAATAACGTGAGAGATGGAGAGTAAATAGTTCTATAAACATATAAACCCAATACAATGTTTGCAAAATTTCAAGTCTTATTAATCCCCAGGCTGCTAAGCGCGACTCAAGGACATTTTGAGGACAGTGTAGATCAAGCTCAGACTGCAACGTGCAGTCTGATCTTGAATCTACACTGTCCGATAAGGAGGTATCAGTCCCCCATCCCAAAGTATCTTTGAAATAGTAAAGTTTGGGTTTTTACTATCGGCTTATTCAGCAACTTTAGGATTAAATTCAAGAATAAAAGACTTATTAAATGAAAGATTTTCTTATACTAGAATTAATGATATTTTTGGGAGATGGAGTTTTTGCTTGCAACAATGTTTACTAAACCTTCCACGATGTTTCAAAAAGGTGTGTGTGTCTATCTTTTTAAACACCGGGGGTTTTTAAAGTTTACTCAAATTTTGGTAATGGATGTAAGCAAGTTTTATGAGTAACAGCAAAGGTCTGTCAAATGTCAAGATGATCTGGATCTCTTGCTCAACTCGTTGATAAGACTGTGACCCACTTCAAAATAAAATGAGCCGCGCTCTAAGAAAAGGAGGTTTAATGCATCTCCGTGATGCATTAAGCCAAGCAGATCATAACATGATGATGGATCCATAAAATCAATTTTGTCTAGCAACCGACTTAATCATGAGATATAATGGTCCTTGGCCATACAGACAATTTATCAACTGCAAAAAGTTTTGACTCAGGTCAGCATGAGTCGATACTTTTTGCAGATGTATTAAACCCCCTTTTCACGAAGCATGGCTGAAATATGTACGGTGGAGTCTCGATTCGAAGTCCTGAGATTGATACCCGTTGGCGGTACTGGTCACATGGGAGTACTGTGCAAAGCCCCAAGCCCAGTGCTAGTGAAACCCAGGAAAAATACGAATAGTTGTCGTGATATGACTGAAATACTGTTGAAAACGACATAAAACTCTTTTAAGGCTCACGAAGCAGGAAATGGGTTTACTTAAATAAGCATGTATGGTAATGTCACGTGAGTGTCACGTGTGACCATGGATAATAATGAAGCAGAATTTTCTTTGTAATTTGACCGATCAAACGAATTTATGCGATTTCGGACAATAAACCACGGTAAATGTATATCATTGAAGTGACCACAATAATATACATAAAATTCATTGCGAAGCCCACGCTCGAAAATCTGGGCTATTATTTTATACTGCATTACCCTTTGTTTGTTTTTAGCCTTTTCTAATCGAACTTCAACCCTTAAAGTGACATCCAGCTGGTTTTCGTTTCGCTAGTTTTTGTTTTAGAATGTCTTAATCTATTCGAGCCCCGGTAATGCAGTCGGTAGCGTACAGGATTCAAGAACAGGGGGTCGTGGGTTCGATCCCTGACTCAGCCAATTTCTTTCCGAGGATTGATGATAGTCATTGCGACAGGATTCATTCCTCTCTCTCCGCTGATCATTGTTTCGACGATGGTTATGTGGGAAAGCAGCCAGTGGCTTGGAAAGAACATGGTGCGGAGTACTTGTAAAGAAACTCTAGGAAAGCATGGATAAGTGCACTGGCCGCCGCGATATAACTGAAATAATGTTGAAAACGGCGTTAAACACCATACAATCAATCAATCTATATATACCACACTCTCCTGAGTTTTAACGACCCTAACCGAAAAGGCCTTTGAAAACATAGTTGGGGAAAAAAGAAAATGCTGGTAACCAGCATTTTCTCCTTTTCTCACAATGTTTTCTATCCTTTCACAGACAAAGTTCATAATTTGAGCCAAATTTAAATTGCCGACTGCAAGTGCTTTCAATGTGAGTCTAATATTGTTGTCTAGTAAAGCATTACCGAATACGATTTTTTATCCACGAGCAATGATGGCTTTAAAACTACAATAAAGACAGAAATGCATGTAGAATATACGGTGGCACAAAAGTGACATGGAAGATATATTTTATACTACGTCAGCACGCAGTAGCTAATACGTGCGCACGTATTAGTTATTACGTGCGCACGTAATAACTAATACGTGCGCACGTATTAGCTACTGCGTGCGCACGTAGTATAAAATATATCTTCCATGTCACTTTTGTGCCACCGTAAGAATACACGAGGAGTTACCCATTTGTTTCGTATTTTTCGTTTTCAAATTTCCTGCGAGTATCCCCGTTTGATAGTCTTCATTGCGTTACTAAGAATACATTTTGAACACGAAAGATCAACAGTTTGCTGGACATGATGGAGTTGCTGAATTCACGTTTTGAAGGTTGTTGGTTCGAATCCCAGAGGAAGCATTTTTTTTTGGGGGGGGAGGGGGAGGGTCTCTCTACCTTTTTCGGTCAAATTTAGTTTTATGCTGCTTTAAAATGTGTAATATAAGTTTAAACAGGCCCTAATAATGTAATTTCATGGCTGTTCTAACAAAATATCCAACAGCGTTAACGATAGTTCAGTATGCATGTCCTTTCACCCTCTCAGCGTCATAGGCGAAAAGGAGGACTTTATTGGGAGAACATAAATCCAGGATCAGACTGCAAAGAAGGTGCTGTCTGGGCTCGTGTTCATCAACCATACTTAAACCAAATGGTTTAGCCAATCAGAAGTTGTGTTACTTTTTAAGTCTAGAACTAGATTAAGAACGTTAATGAATATAGTCGTTGAATACTGATCTTTACCGACCTCTTGTTTAGTCATGTCTGTAAGATTAAAATCTGTCTGTGTTTCAGTAGATCATTCTTTTATCCATATATAGAGATCGAGTATCTACATGTATATGAAATATTGTGGTGATATAATCCATTGCTGTCTGTGTTGAATGCAAAAAAAAGTACTAGTAAAACAAAATCAATGATCTGTACACGAATTGCTGATGTGGGCTGTAAATGTCACTTTGTGTCCATTATTCAAAGCTAATTATGATCTATCATTAATCATCATGGAATTGACAGCTGGTCTAGAGGTCAGCCTGTATTCACCAATCATTCTAAACTAAATTCTTAGTCTTGTTCTAGATCTAGAGAGTAACACAATTTCTAACTGACTAAACCATTATGTTGCGTTACTTAGAGAGTTTGAAAAATTCTTCAGAATCAGAAAAAGAATGTTATTAAAAATTATAGGTGTATACAGGATCAGGTCCGTATTCATCAACCATGGCTTAAGAATATTCTGAGTCTTAATCTTAGGATTTTTTAAATTTGAAAGTTTAGCCAATTAGAAGTTGTGTTACTTTCAAAATCTGTAATGAGACCAAGAATTCTCTTACCCAGGATTTCATAGCTGTCCATTCCTGTCCAATAAATGACATACTTATAAAAAAGGGTGTTTTCATTTTCTTTCTTGAAAATAAAACCGAGAAAATCTCTTGTTTTCTTTATTCCTCGACATTCCTTCCTGGAAAACATTCTAAAGCCTGTTATTTTATTCAAAAGGAAACAGAGGTCTTCCCTTATATGGTGGTTAACACCGTAATCAGAAAACCCAGGTTCGAGCCCCGCAGGTGGTGCTGGTGGCGTAGAAATGGCCTTTTGCAAGACACTTCAAAGTCCCAGCATAGTAGTGGTGATAGAAATACTGTCTGTTGCTGGGACAAAACTGAAATATTGTTTGCAAGCGGTGTAAAACACTGTATACGATAAAAAAAAAAAGACAAAAAATGTATCACTTTCAATTAGCGATGAAAAGGATACAAACAGAATGTCATCTAATGCCCTTCAACCCTTCGTGCAATGAATAATATATAAAAATCAAATCTTTCAGTGTGTATGTAGACCAAGATGTTGTCATTTCATGGCTGTTTTCTTATCTCCAGAATATCTCAGAAAATATCGGACTGTTTAGATGAAGATCAGACGGCACGTTCTGTGCCGTCTGATCTTGATCTAAATAGTCCGCAAAGAACAACATGCATATGGGCCATGCTCTGTGGATAGGGGGCTTTATGCTTCTGCAAAAATGTATCGATCCATGTCAGCCTGCGCAGTCCGCGCTGGCTGACCTGGATCGAAACTTTTCGCTTTTTGTAAATTTTCTGCTTATCAAAGGACCATTTTAGCCCTGGATTCAGTCCGTTGCTATACAAAATGGATTATGAGTCCAGTGGGTCAGTAATAATGTAACTACTAGCTTGGTATCATGCAACACCCGAGATTCACTAAGCCCCTTTTGTCACAGCATGGCTCATATAATTCTAAATGCTTCTAAGATGTTTGAGTCGAACACCCACGTATCGAGTTAACATAGAATTTGAATTTCAAAACTATCAAATAGCAGTAGATCTTTTCCTTCATCTCTACTATTTTTGAATTCCGCCTTTTTGATTAAGCCTTAGCCACACATTCACGAGTTTTAATGACCTTCAAAAAAAAAATATAGACTTTTGAAAACATAGATCTAGTGGGAGAGGGAGAAAATGCTGGTAACCAGTATTTTCTTCTTTTCCTCATCATATTTTTACCGTATCATAAACAAAAACATTATTTGACGCACATGTAACTTGTCGTCTGCAAATGCTTTCAATTTGGACAAGTCTAAAGTTTTGTCGTTTGGTATACAGAGTTTAGCCACCGTTTTCATTCAAAAAGCATATGAGCCATGCTTTGTGAAAAGGAGGCTTAAAGCATCTGCAAAAAAGTATCGACCTATGCCAGCCTGCGCAGTCCGCGCAGGCTGACATAGGTCGAAACTTTACGCTATTGGTCAATTTTCTACATGTCTAAAGATATTTCTACCTCATGGTTGGTTGTAAGACAAAATTATTTTTATGACTGCTTAACTATGTGATGATTTGCCTGGTATAATGCATCATGGAATTGCATTAAGCCCCTTTTTGCCAGAGCATGGCTCATATATGGCTTGCACCACGCGAAAGGGGGCATTCGGACATTTGCGTAGAATGTCGTCTCGGATCAGCATGCGCATTCCGCGCAGGCTAATCCGAGACGGCACTTTACGACTACACTAGATTTTGTGATACAGTAGACTTGCGCAAAACAGAAAATTACATAAAAACGGAAAGCGCCTTCTCGGATTAGCCTGCGCGGACTGCACAGGCTTATCCGAGACGACACTTTACGCAAATGTCCGAATGCCCTTTTTCGCGTGTTGCAGGCCATATATACACTTGCTAAGCCTTTGAGAGCTGAATCAATCAAATGAACTGTTTACCCTTTACAACACAACCCAGGGTAAAAACGAACTTTAGGAACACGACTTTTGAAAATATTTTGGGAGAATTCTGGTAACCAGCATTTTCTTCTTTTTTTCACACAGTGTTTTCTTTCCTTTGAAAGACAAATTCTACTTTGTTTTCAGCTACCTATATCAGTTGCCGTCTACAAAATCTCTGGATTTGGATAAGTTCAAAATATTTTAGTATAGTTAACATTAAGTAAGGAAAAAAAAAAGCTGAAATAGTGCAATTTTGAGGTTCTTTTTGGGGAGATTACTTCTTTAAGTATCGGACAGTGTAGGTCCAAGATCAGACTGAACAGAACGTGGTGTGGTTTACTGTTTGACTAAAAAAAAATGCTACTAAGCTCGTATATATTTTTTAATGTATAAAAATTGTCTTCAACGTAAATCTTTCGGTGCATCTTACAGATGTATAAAACCAAACTCTTTTGACGGCTAAATAATGCAATCCACTGAATCTAGAAAGAGTTCTATCATACAGACTTGAATAACCAGGCGGGCGGTATAGATCAAAGATCAGATTGCACGTTCAGTGCAGTCGGATCTTGATCTATAAGGTCCGCAACCCCTTCCCTGTCTATACTTTTGGAGGTGAAATGGTAAAATCATTGACGAAGACTTTTCTAGTCATATAGATCATTCCTTAATTTAATGACATTGGGCCTTTCGTAATTCAATAATTAGGTATTGTCAAAAGGGTTAGTGTGATAAGATGAAGATTTAACACCGTTTTCATTTCACGGTATCGTATGTCCCATAGCGTGCAGAATTTATTGTAACGAAACGTGTTACTGCATTCATTTAAATTTTGCAAGAGGTTTGCACTTATTGCAGAGATGAGTGATTGATTGAAGGATTTTTAACGCGGCTTTCAACATCATTTACGAGCTCGTAAGTCGCATCACGGCAACAGCTTACACATTCATCTGTAACCTTGGCTACACTAGTACTAAGGTAGGGCTCTGAAGTGGCTTGCCCAAGGACACTCCCAAGAAAAGCCCGGTGCTTCCAGTGAGGATAAGAATTATACACTTTAGCACTGAGCCAAGTAGGACCCCATTTGTAGAGGTGGCTTCTGTTATCTCGTTAAATGTTGAACATTCGAAAGTTCGATTATATTGATATCAACTAATATATAATGCACGGGTCTTTTCGATCGCAGTAGGTGGCGGTGGTCACGTAAGTGTGTCCTCTGGCAAGGCAATGCGGAGCCCTGGCCTCTTAGAATCAAGGAAAGAACTACTAGTACATAAATAGGTGAGCTGTCTTCCTGATATTTATGACTGACATACTGTTAAAAGCGACATTAAACTGCACTCAGATGAACCCAACAGACAAATCTTTGGTGATGCGTGCAAGTGGAGCTGCTGGTCCAATTTCTTTCCGAGGATTAATGATTGTCATTGCAACAGGACTCATTCCTCTCTCACTGATGATTATTTGACCAATGATTGTTTCTGCAATGATTATTTGGGAAAGCAACCGATGGCTCGGGGAGAATATTGTGCTGAAGACCGGTAAAAGAAACTCCAGAAAAGGATTGATAGGTTCACTAGCCGCTGCTACATAACTGTAATAGCAACACCGTGAAATGAAAGAATAAGTTTATTATGCGATATGAACGAGGTGGAGGACGAATTCCACTTTATGTTTACCTGCCCAAAGTATAGTCTTCTACGAAGGCAATACATAGATAATTTCTATTTTAGAAGTCCAAACATGTTTACGTTGGTTGAACTTTTCAGCAAACAAGAAAAAAGAATAATTTCAAATGTAGCCCTTTATATCAAATCTGCATTATCAGTGTGATTTCATACTTTGTATGACTAATGATTTTGTCATTATTATTATTAGCGTAATGTAAATTTTATATAAACAGGTCAAATATCTTTTTACATCTTTAGTGCAAATCTTTTGGTATGTCATCCTCACTTAAGAAAGTGTTTTTTTTTTTTCCTATGTTTTTCCTGTTTAGGACAGACAGAGACAGAGATACAGTGTGAGAGAGAGAGAGAGATAGAGACCTTGACAAATGCTTTATTATATACATTATGCAATATTCACTATGTACACCTGTACTAGTCTAATAAAATATCTCTTCTGTTCTGTAATAATGTTGAAAACGGAGTTCAACACCATACATACGAACTTTGGCGAACCGAAAGACACAAATCGATCGTATTTCGTGTTACCCGTCATGTCCCATTTATCGAAATTTCACCCAATTACATTGTAATTTCAATGTAGTTGGGTGAAATTTTATGACAGTCGAGGTGCGGGTACCCCGGGGGTGCGGGGTTCAATTACAATTATGTATTTAATACAAAGCGAATTAAAGACTACATAATACGAGCACACGAGCGGGCCATTATTTTACAATAGCGTTCAATTTGTGACCTATTTGACCTTATTATTACTTATTTGACCTTCATTCTTTTTACCTTTTCAGCGCTCTAGGTGAAAATGGAATCGGACGGTATAGATCAAGATCAGACTGCACAGTGTGCAGTCTGCTCTTGGATCTATACCATTCAGTTATTTAGTGAAGTCTATGAAATAAGTACATGTCTAGGTTAGCTAATCAGAAATTGCGTTAATTTGAAATTTAGGAAATCCTGGCGTATTGACTACGAAGGCTATTTAGAATGGTTGATGAATTCGGGCCACGGTATCAGACGGTATAGATTAAGGATAAAATTACACATTTCTAGCGTTCTGATCTGAGTCTGCACTGTCTATGTAAGTTCCTAAATGTTCGTTCCGCACGAATTATTATAGCCAATCGTAATGTCACGCGTGCACGGTTGGGGACAAAAACGGAACTAGAACAGAACATGATTGATTGACTGATTGATTGATTGGTGGTTAACGCCGCTTTCATCGTTACTCTAGTCAAATAACTGCGACAACTCACATAATTGTGTAAGCACTGGTTTTCACCAGTCCTAGGCTGGGACTCTGAAGTGTCTTATCAAAGGACACTCCTACGAAAATCCAGGGTTTCCAGTGAGGCTCGACCCCCCACCCTCCTCATTCCCACCCTCAATTACGAGTTCTACACTTTACCGCTGAGCCATGTAGGACCCCAGAGCAGAACAGAGCAGATATCTTATAAGACTAGTACAAAACATGTACTTCACCAAACTCAGTTGTAAGATGAATCTAAAACAAATTGACATCTGTCAAGGTTTTCACCGTTGTACATGTCATTTTGTTTTAACCGTCGAGCAACAACAGAATTCTAATTATACGGGTCACTTTTAATAGCATCGGACACTTGACCACTGTCCTTCTTTTATTACTAGAATAAATAGTCGGTAACTGGATCAGGGGTCATTAGGTGCAGACTGCGACTATTTTGATTATTGGAATATTAACCCTGTGCAGCTTCACGCGAATCGGCGCACTTTTGCGGACAGCATAGATGCAAGATCAGGCTGCACAGAATGTGCAGTCTGATCTTGCATCTACACTGTCCGATACGATGAGATTATTTTTCCAGCGAAAACGAGGCAAAAAAAAAAATCGGAATATCTCGGGTTTTATTGTTGGGTGAAGATGTTAATTTCATTTATATTGCAGTTCAAAGATTAGATCTAATAGCCTATTGATGTCGATGCATGAAAAGTCGTTTAGGACGCACTAAACAATTTTTATTTTGAAGAGAGTTGATAAAGATCGGACTTTACGTGTGAGCAGGCTGATCTTGTTTATATTGTTTTTTCGTGTTCGCGATCGTCATTTGGCCACTTTTTTGTGTCGTCTGCATATGTTTTCAATTTTAACGATTCTAAAATTTCGTCGTCTGAAAAAGAGTTACAGTACATGTATAACGCTAACACAATGAGATTTCTCTTTAACCCTTTAGCAGGGAACAAAATTTCAGCCTGGTTCAAACTGAAAGGATTAGCAGACGACAAATTAAATACATGTATGAATCAAACGATGGACTTTGTCTAGAGAAGAAAAAGGAGGGTGGTTAGCAGCATTTCCTCCTTTTCCCAGATTGTTTTCAAAAGCCTTCTTTCTCAGGACCCTCAACCCTTAGGCTGCTAAGCCCTACTCAATGACCTTTTGCGGACAGTGTAGATCAAGATCAGACTGCACAGAACGTGCAGTCTGATCTTTGATCTACACTGTCCGATAAAGAGACATTATTTCTCAAAACATAACTTTGAAATAGCAATATTTAGGTTTTTACAATCGAATTAAAAAATTTCATTTCGGTTATATAGCAGGATAAGGATGACGACTCAGGATTGTTTGTTAAAGCGTTCAGCCTTTTTCTAATGACAAATTTTAGACTCTTCCATATTGAAAGCATCTGCAAGGAAGAATTCGAAACTGATGCAAAAAATGAGCTGAAGTACACAGAGTAGAAAACATTGTGGGAAATGAAGAAAATGCTGGTAAACCAGCATTTTCTCCATTTCCCACAATAGTTTTAGAAACTGTCTTCCACAGGGTCGTTTCTTCCTTTCGGGGATGTTTGACTGATTGTTTGATATTTAACACCGTTTTCAACATTATTTCAGTTATATCGCGGCGGCCAGTGCACCTATCCATGCTTTCCTGGAGTTTCTTTTACCATTACTCCGCACAATATTCTTTTCAAGCCACTGGCTGCTTTCCCACATAACCATCGTTGAAACAATAGTCAGCGGTGAGATGGGGATGAATCCTGTCGCAATGACCATTATCAATCCTCGGAAAGAAATTGGCCGAGCCAGTGATCGAATCAGCGACCTCCTGTTCTCAAGTCCTGTACGCTACCGACTGAGCTACCGGGGCTCGGCTAAGGGTCGTTCGAACACGGTACTGTGTGGTAAAAGGTTAACTTAGGTGTAATATTGTAGCAAGTAGGGCGATACATAATAATATTATATGAGTCCACTTTTATTGGTTTAACCATAGTGAATTAAATATTTGTATAACAGTTTTTGCAGTATTGCGCCACATTGTACAGTTCACAACAATTGGTCCATTAAATCGATTCAATGTTGCAATGTCAAATGTCTAAAGTCAATACGGTCACATCGTCCGAAATACCGCGACACTCCTAAAAGTGTCTTAATTAACTCCAACAGACTTTTTTCTTTTCGTCTTGCGGCAGACCAGGTTTGAAAACATTGTGGCAAAAGTAGAAATTGCTCGTAACGAGCAATTTCTACTTTTGCCATCATGTTTTCCTTATTTTTGTATTTGTGTATCAAATATTGATTTATGTTTAACAAGACTGTTTTTAGAATTTTTCCGTCGCCATTTTGTTTCAGTTACTTAGCTAACTTATTGTAACTTTTGCAGTCTTACGACAACTTTTATGGAAATAATGTGCGAAAAGAAAAAAAAACGTTATTTATTATGTTCTTATCAGTGAATTACCGGGATTTCACAGTGAATAACACCACTAGTGATGATGAATATGGTATCATCACTAGTGACGATATAGTTTTAGAATGTTTGCCGGAACTACTTTTTTCGTATATTGCTCATACTGTACTACTCGTGATAATTATTAGATTAAAGAAAAAGGTGAATTAGGAATATAATAAATAGGATAATAAATTGATAATAAACCCTTTGAACTCGTTTTTCAACGGCATCACACCCTATTCTAGTGACAGATTTTTAATATCACACGCAACCAGTTAATTATCCTCTATTTATTCTTTTCCAGACGACAAAATTTTCAGCTGTTCCATATTTAACTCTATACCAAACTACAAAATTTTAAAATTGTCCAAAATGAAAGCATTTGCAGACGACAAAAATAAATGTGATTCAAAAATTGAAATTTGTCGCTGGAAGGGTAGAAAACATTGTGGGAAAAGGAGAAAATGCTGGTTACCAGGATTTTCTCCTTTTTACATGATGTTTTCAAAATTCTTCTCATTCAGGGTCGTTAAAACGTGGGATTGTATGGTAAAGGGTCAATAAAGTGGTAGAGGTTTAATAAAGTCTTTGCAGACGACAAATTTAGCCGACACATCGAGATTGTTCGTAAAGTACTAGTTCTCCTTTCGTCACAATATTTTCACAAATACCTATTTCACGAGTGTCTTTTTCAAAGTTGTCAACTATAAATTTATTTCCGGTACGTAGTGGGGTTCTGCTTGGCTTAGTTGTAAAGTGTAGGACTCGCAACCCTAAAGCCACAGGTTCGAGCCTCACTTAAAGAACTGGGTCTTTCGTGGGAGTGACCTTGGGCAAGACGCATCAGAGCCCTAGCCTAGTACTTGTGAAACTCAGGACATAGATGAATATGTAAGTTGTCGCGGTGATATGACTGAAATTATGTTGAAAGCGATGTAAAACATTGTTCAACTATAAACCAAGATGTAGAAAGTTAGAATCCACCATTCAATAATAAAGCAGGACGTAGAGAATTGGAATGTACCCGGATATGTCAAATCCTGTTCACATGCATGCTGATATTGGATTTCAGAACGAACAATTACATTTCATGTTTTCTTGTCTTGATTTTCATAAAACGACGTTGATAAGGAAAAATATCATGTTATAACTCTTTACCAGAAGACAAAACTGTAGACTCATTCAAACTCAAAGCATTTGCAGACGTCAAAATTAACGTGACTCCAATAATGCTATTTGTCATTGAAAGGGTGGAAAACATTGTGAAAAAAGGGAAAAAAAATGCTGGTTACCAGCATTTTCCTTTTCCCATAATGTTTTCAAAGGCCCTTTTGTTACAGTGTCGTTTAATCATGGGACTGTGTGGTAAAGGGTTAAAATTAATTTTACAAGTGTCGTATAACGATTGTGCACCATTTGAAATCTATTCGTCGATTAGTAGAGACAGTAAGAATTAGAATGTTTCGATTGCGCTGGCAATAGTATTTTCTTTCTTTCTTTCTTTCTTTCTTTCTCTCTCTATCTCTGTGTCTCCCTCTCTGTCTGTCTGTCTGTCTGTCTGTCTGTCTCTCTCTCTCTCTCTCTCTCTCTCTCTCTCTCTCTCTCTCTTTCTTTCTTTCTTTATGACTGTGTGGATTGTTTTAGGAAACGGTGAGTTTTCTTTAAGATATCATAAAAGTCTGAAATGTTGAATAAAAAAAAAAACAAGAAAATCAAGAAAGCATTCATTTCGCGTATTTCCATTTTCAATTATAAGTTTTTTTCCTGTTGTGTTTTGAACTTTGCCAGGTCCAAAAATAACATGCATACGGTAATAAATTATTGGCTTAAACCCATAGATGAAAACAGAAATTTTTAATGATGGTATAGATCTGGGATCACACTGCGCAAAAACTTGCAGATTGATCTTTTATCTACATCGTCCCCTTGTTAAGTCAATTCTTTAGAATAAAAAGTCTTGTCTGAGTATCAGTGGACTGTATTTCCAGTCGTAGAAAAAGGGCATGTTTATATACTGTATATATTTGACGCTGAAAGAGCGAAACTTCCTTGGACGCTTCACACGTTGTCTCATGTAGCCTACAAGACCTTTTTCGTCTTGCAGCAGTTTTTTTTAAAACATTACAACAAGAAGAAGAATTTCTTCTTTCACAACGTTCCTCTTGTATTCATGTAATGTTTATCACCCATAATTAACAAGAATAATCTCTAAATCGTTAGCTGCAAATTTGGTTCAGGGTGTTCAGGGCTTTGCCATTGGGGCGGGGTAAAACCATACTCGAGTGTATATTGCAATCATATCTTCATGCAGTTTCTCCGACGCTCGAATCAGTTGTAGATTCTCTGTGTATCTTGGGATATAGCAGGTAGTAAATATTTGTTATATGTTTGAGATTTCTTGTAAAATATTTCAGAGTAAATACGTGTAGCGTACCTCATCCGTAACTGGATCGGAGTCATGCTCTGTGAAAAGGTGGTTTAATGCATCTGCAAAAATTATCGACCCATGCCAGCCTGCGCACTCCGCGCAGGCTGACCTGGGTCGAAACTTTTTGCTATTCAGTAAATTTTCTGTATGCCAAACGACCATTCTACCTCGTGATTCAGCCGACTTTTAGACCAAATGGACCCACTTTATCCGACGACTTATTTGGTACATGTACTATACATTACGAAGATGCATTGATCCGCCTTTTTCCAGAGCGTCATTCAGTTATTCCTTATTTTTTCTGTATCTGAAAGTATGTCTGACAAGCAAAGAACGGAATGAAGTTGTGAACAGTTAACTTTTGTTGAGTATGCCTTAATGTTGAAGGTAAAGGAATTTGTTTCTTTATCATCGGGGCGCCTTTTTTTCTGACTGTTTCTTCTCCGCCATTACCTTCTTTGTCTGCCTCCTTTCTCCCCACGTCCTTTCTGCCTCTATTTCATGCGATATGTTTTTTTACAAATTTATTTCCATACTTCATAGGGGAAAGATATTGCATACTGAAAGAATGGATAATGCTTAAGGTGAAACGTTTTGAAACGTTTTAGTTACATAGTTACAAAATCAATAAAATTCGCTTATCGCCGTTGTGTTCTCTCTCTCTCTCTCTCTCTCTCTCTCTCTCTCTCTCTCACGCATGTTCGGCCGTAGAGCATACTTATCGATGGATAAAGCAGATGGAAATATCTTTGGCTCTGGCAAAATGAGGCTAAATGCATCTCCGTGACGCATAGTACCAAGCAAGTTATTATAATTATGGATCCAAACCGTTTTGTTTAACAACCGACTGAGTTTTGAGGTAGAGCGATCCCTTGACATGAAGAAAATTTACAAATGGCAAAAGGTTTCGAGCCATATCAGCCTACGCGGACTGCGCAAGCTGACATGGGTCGATACTTTTTTGCAGATGCACTAAACCAATTAATACCAATATACGAGAATATGAGCGTATTTGAGAATGCCTCTGACAAGCACAGAAGGATATTTGCTCAGTCAATGGATAACACTGATTGTTTGAACGTGTGAAAGTAAGACTTTTAGACTTACAAGTAGTTACTGGACTCACTCTCTCTCTCTCTCTCTCTCTCTCTCTCTCTCTCTCTCTCTCTCTCTCTCTCTCTCTCTCTCTCTCTCTCTCTCTCTCTCTCTCTGCCTCTGCCTCCCTGAAAAGTTTGACAAGTGAAGAAATTTATCCTTTTACCGCGAGCGGAACTGCCGATGCACGTTCCTTTCGAAATAAAAAAGTGTAATTCATTTAATTATATCTGATAAGGTATGGTCTAAATATAGTTACATCTGTTTATGTCCGCTAATTATCCATACGAACCCTAGTTTTTACGATCCTGGAGAAAAGATTGTTGAAAACATCGTGAAAAGAAAATGCTGGTAGGCCTAACCAGCATCATTTCCTTTTCTAACAATGTATTCTACGATTTCAAGGATAAATCTCACCGTTTAAGTAACATTTGATTTATCGTCTGCAAATGCTTTAAATCTCAACAGCATAAACTTAGAATAAACATCTGTTAACTTGAATTCAAAATTGCGTATTTTCTTTTTTGGAACGCTCCCAGTCTTGAAGACATTTTATATCTTTTAGTGCTAAGTGAGACTTTAAAAGCTCCTGAGAACAATGTCGATCAAGCTTTGATCAGACTTCACAAAACATTCTGATCTTGGATCTAAGCCAAGCGCTGTCTGATGCTATACACTTTGATCATAACTATCTTCATTTGCAGTGGCAATCTACTTTTAGATAACAAATTAAAAAGAAATTTCTTCAAAATAAAACGATAGACGGCGTTACAGGTACAGGAATATGAGTATTGAAACTCCTTTGTGGTTCAGTACAAATCGAAATAATAAAAAGCAGCTCCAATTGTCGTCGTTTTTGTAGACCCAAGATCTTCCTGCAGAGACAATACTTTATTTTTTCGTGTATCTTAAATAATGAGGCTGTTATCCATTCCTGTGCGTTTTAATCTTGGCGCGTTTTTTCACCAGGAACTGTAAAGTGAAACGAAAATCTGTACAATACATGTACAAAATAATCCCTCATAGTCGGCAAGTTTGTATTTTGTTAAGTTTCTGTAATCGGAAAAGGAGCCACTGCAAAGTAAGGGCGGTATTATCAAAGTCTACCTAATTTACTCTTGCTGCGGTTTCCTTCACAAGGAACTATAAACAAAGACGAAAGCTACGTTCGTGTACAAAATTATATTTTAGCAAAGTAAAAAGTTGACAGGTTGCTATTTTAGTAGAGAATCCATATTTTGCAAGTCGTCAGATGGAATTCGTACAAAAATTGCGATAAATTATCACAGTCAGCCTATTTTACTCCTGCCGCGGTTTTCTAGCACAAGGAACTATAAACAAAAACGGAAATCATATACAGTACATGTACAAAATGAGCTCTTAGCAAAGTAAATTACAGACAAGTATCGCCTTTGTGTTTACCCTCTCTCTTCTCTCTCTCTCTCTCTCTCACGCATGTTCGGCCGTAGAGCATACTTATCTACTTATCGAAGGATAAAATTGGTGGAAAATATCTTTTAAATGTAGATTTTTTTGTTAAGTACTAGTAAGTGTATTTTTAAAATCATCTGCTGCAAAGTAATGGCGATATTATCAAATTCTACCTAATTTTACTCCTGCCGCAGTTTCTTGCTCAAGGAACTATAAAAAAAAAACGGAAATCATATCCATCTACAGTACATGCACAAAATAATCCCTTAGCGAAGTAAAGAGTTTACAGGTTGCTATTTTGTGGAGAATCCATATTTTGCAAGTCGTCCGCTGTACATACTTTGTACGGATATGGCTATAAATTATCTGAAAGCCTACTTGATTTACCCCTGCCGCGGTTTCATGCACAAGATACTTATAAAGAAAGACGGAAATCATATACAGTACATGTACAAAATAATACCTTTGCAAAGTAAATAGTTAACGGGTTGGTATTTTGTTTAAAATCTATATTTTGAAAGTCATTTGCAGCAAAGTACTCGTAATTGCGATGTTATCAAAGTCCACCTAATTTACCCCTGCCGCGGTTTCATGCACAAGGAACTATAAACAAAGACGGAAGCCATGTACATGTACAAAATAATCTCTGAGCACAGTAAGTGGTTGAGGAGTTGCCAGATTTTATATATCATTATCAGGATACCCTTGGCTTTCCACGAGTTTGCCTCCCGTGTTGTGAAGTCTGTCTGGCTGTAACCTATGATAATGCTTACTAAAGAAGGGTTTTCGAAAACATTATTAGAACAGGAGCAATTGCTTGTTACAAGTAATTGCTCCTTTTCTAACAATGTTTTCCAAATTAGATCTGTCATTATAAGGATACCCTTGGCTTTCCAGGAGTTTAACTCACGTGTTGTGAAGTCTGTCTGGCTATAACCTATAATCATGCCAACAAACACGAGTTTATTTGCGACCCTGCAAATTAAGGGCTTTCGAAAACATTGTTGGAAAAGGAGCAATTGCTTGTTACAAGCAATGCTCCTTTTCCATCATCGTTTTCCAAAATTCAACTATCATTATCAGAATACCTTTGGCTTTCCGTGAGTTACCCCACGTTTGGCGGAGACAATCTGGCTATATAGCTTACAACAATACAAATACGAGGTTTTTTACGCCCCTGGAGAAGACGGCTTTCGAAAACGTTGTAGGACAAAGAGCAATTGAATGTTACAAGCAATTGCTCCTTTTGTAACATTTTTTTTTCCCAAATTTGATCCGTCATTTTCATGATACCCTTGGCCTACCTTCCGTTTTATGTAATCAAGCTGGCTGCAACATAAAATGTAACAAACAAATACAGGGTACATGGTTTTTTCTTAAGCTCCTGTGGAAGAAAGCTTTTGAGAATATTGTTGGTAAAGGAGCAAATTGCCTGTTATGCTTGCTCGATTTTCCAGCAATGTTCTCCAAAATTGATCGTGTTATCGAAATGCAGTTGGTTTTCTGTGAGTTTACCTCCCATTTTGTGAAGACTATGTGGCTTTGACTTACGCTGATTGATTGATTGTATTTAAGTTTAACGCCGTTTTAACAGCTTAGGTCATATCACGGTGGTCAGTGCACCTACGCATGTGTTTCCTTGCTTTCTCCGCTAGTAGTGACACAACTTTCTTTCCAAGTCACTGACCTCTGACTACTTTCCTCACATGTATCAGAGGTGAGAGGCGAAGATCACCGGAAAGAAGGTTTGCCTCAACCGGGTATCGAGCTGACAACCACCAGGTCACGAGTCGGATACGCTAACCACTGAGCTACCCTGTTGGATTTTAACTTACAAGCATAAAGGCAAATACGAGTTTGTTTACGCCCCTGCGGAATACAACGTTTGAAAGCATAGTTGAAGAAGGAGAAACTGCTAGTTACAATTAATTGCTCCTTTCCCAACAATATTCGTTTCATTGGGGTTGTTACGATTTTCCTTTCCGTTAAGCCATTCCTGATTTTAAAGAAAATGAGAAATAAGTTGATGTTCTTTGCGCACCTGCAATTGTCAGCCTTTAAAATCATTTTGAAGAGAGAAATAAAAACGAAAAATAAATGATAAAAAAGTACTTTCTCCCATTTCTTACAAAGTTTTGGTTCTGGAGATAATGAGGTAATGCCCGGGCTTATCAGCCCACAGTATCAATAAATTAGCCACTCGCTTACAGATCCAGTTACTTATTTAGCCCTTTAGTCTGACGAGAAAATTTCACAATCGTACACATTGAAAATATTTCTAAACAAAAACAGAATGTGGCTCAATTGATGGAGGTTGTTTCTGAAAGGTTAGAAAACATTGTGGGAAAAGGAGAAAATGCTGGTTACCAGCATTTTCTTTTTTTCCCACAATGTTTTTAAAAGCCCTCTTCTTTATAGGTTCGTCAAAACAAAAAGGACTGTACGATAAAGGGTAGATTAATCACCACCTGCAGACATATCTTTTCCTTTTGCAACAGTCTTATTTTGATGGCAGTGTGGCAAAAGGATAAATTGAGAATAAAAAGCAATTTCTTCTTTTGCCACATCTTTCCACTGATGGATTTTTTAACCTTTTATTCTGCTAAATAAGTTAAATAAAACTTTTAAACCGAAAGTAAAAACCCAAATGTTGCTATTTCAAACTTATTTTTTAGAAAAAAAATATATCCTGATCGGAAAGTGTAGATCCAAGATCTGACTGCACTTTCTTTGCAGTCTGATCTTGATCTACACTGTCCGCAAAAGGTCAGTGAGTCGCGCTTAGCAGCCTAAAAGTTAACGCTTTATTCATGTCTGTTATCTATATTTGACATGTAAATTCTTCTGCATTTTTTTCACAAGTTATTTCACTTGTGTTATATTTGAGTGGCGCTGTATCAAAACGGATGTTCATGCAGTTCCGTGATGCATTTTACCAAGCAAGTCATCACAATGATTATGAATTCATTTTGTCTAACAACCGACTGAATCATGAGGTAGAATGGTCCTTGGACATGCAGAAAATTGACCGATATTAAAAAGTTTCGAACCATGTCAGCCTGTGCGGACTGCACAGGTTGACATGGACCAATGCTTTTTGAAGATGCACTGAACACCCTTTACACAGAGCTTGACGCATTTTCAATTGGACTTTTAGCCTCATCATTTTGTCCCAAACCCCCATCCCTTTCTCAATCTACAACAATTTTCGAAGCCACCAATGGGTCCTTCGTTGCTCCGTGATAAGGTGTAGGATTCATTACCTGGAGGCATCAGGCTCGATCCTCACTCGAAGCAATGTGTTTTGTGTGTGTGTGTGTGTGTGTGTGTGTGTGGAACTGTGATTAGGCAAGACACCCGAGAACCCTAACTTGGTATTCGTGAAACACTGGACATAATTACCTGGAGGCATCAGGCTCGATCCTCACTCGAAGCAAAGTGTTTTGTGTGTGTGTGTGTGTGTGTGTGGAACTGTGATTAGGCAAGACACCTGAGAACCCTAACTTGGTATGCGTGAAACACTGGACATAATTGAGTAGGTGAGCTGTCGCGTGATATGACTGAAATAATATTGAAAGTAGCGTAAAACTCCGTAGGTCAATTTTATCAAAGCTACCATTTTCTGCAACATAATGGTCAATAATTCAATTTAAAAGAAATGACTACTTTTTTTCAAGAGAGCTATAAAGATTAACCCCTAGGCTGCTAAGCGCGACTCACTGACCTTTTGCGGACAGTGTAGATCAAGATCAGACTGCACAGAACGTGCAGTCTGATCTTGGATCTACACTGTCCGATAACGAAGTATTATTTTTTTTTTTCTCCAAAGTATACGTTTGAAATGGCACTATTGGGGTTTTTACTATCGACCTGAACGTTTCATTTAACTTATTTAGCAGTATATACGCTTACAGCCAGGTTATAAGGCGGTAGGAAGAAAGTTCCTCTGGGAATAAGTGCCAAAGATATGGAGTAATCTCATTCTTTCCAGCGATAAGCTGACTCTTTCCGCCCCGAATACATAAACCCTGTCGACGGTTGAAACTACAATCCATTGAGAATTAGATTTTTATATGTTTCATTAAACAAGTAGGGCAGTATAGATCCAAGATTAAGCAGTCTGATACTGATCTGTACCGTCCTCGGCGCTGAGATCTTTCTCTCTGTCTGTCGGTCGGTCTGTTTCTCTCTGTTTGTTTCTCTATGTCTATCCGGTCTGTCTGTCTGTCTGTCTGTCTGTCTGTCTCTTGTGATAAAAGTTGTGCCATTAAAGCAAGTGCGCCTTGTTGTTGAAATAATTTTTGACATTTGCAGCAAAACTCAAAACACTTTCTCAACATTCGATCGCCTTTTTACTCGAACAGAATCAAAGAAAGCGTAGGGTCGTTACTTCGAGACTACGGGCTCGATTCTCTCTCGAGGCCCTGGGTTTTTTCGTTTGAATGTCTTTGGGGAGGGCATTGCAGAATCCTAGTCAAGTAATGGCAAAGTCCAGAGAAGAATTGTTGAGTTGTCGCTAAGCTTTACTGAAAATGAGGGCGGTATAGATCTAAGACCACGCTGCACCTTGTATGCAGTCTGATCTTAATCTGTAGGCTGCTAAGTGCGACTCGAGGACCTTTTGCAAACAGTGCAGATCAAGATCAGACTACACAAAACATACAGTCTGATATTGGATCTACACTGTCCGACAAGGACACTGTTTTCCCCAAAAATAACTTTGAAATAACAACATTTGGGTGTTTTACTATGGGCTTTGAAGTTTCATGTAATTTATTTAGCCGGATAGGGTTAATATATGGCTTGCAACATGCGAAAAGGGGCACTCGGACATTTGCGTAAAGTGTCGTCTTGGATCAGCCTGCGCAGTCCGCGCAGTCTGATCCGAGACGACACTTTCCGATCGTGTGTGATTTTCTGTTTCACGCAAGTCTACTGTAGGACAAAATCTAATGTTGACGTATACTGTGGTCTCGGATTAGCCTGCGCGGACTGCGCAAGCTGATCCGAAACGACACTCTCCGCAAATGTCAGAAAGCCCATTTTCACATGTTGCAAGCCAAATTATTATGCGAGAAATTTGAGCCATGCTCTATGCAAAAAGGAGCTGTCAAAAAGGGGCTTAATGCATCTGCACAGAGTATCGAGCAATGTTAGCCCGCGCAATCCGCGCAGGCTAACCTGGGTCGAAACTTTTTGCTAATGGTCAATTTTCTACATGGAAAAGGGCCATCCAACCTCCAGATCCAGTCGATTGTGAGCCTATATGGATTTTATAAATCCATAATAGTTTTTATAAATCCATAATAGTACGATGACTTGCTTGGTGTAATGCATTATGTAGTTGCATTAAGCCCCCATTTGCCAGAGCATGGATCATCTATTTTTAAGGGGAGCTAGAAATAAACAGAAGAGAAATCGTCGTATGTTATACATATATTTGTTTAACTTCGGTTTGTTTTAGGAAAGGATGGATGTATTGATATCCTCAAAATGCCTTATGCTGTGTTTATCTTATTTTTCATCTATTTACAGAGAAGTTCCTGGCATCAACACAAAATAAAAAAAAAGTTTCTGAGTTTCGGTTCCATGCAGCTCGCTGGCTTACCACGTGATATCGCAGGATTCTACGCAGTTTTGAACTAAGATCGCCTGCAACTTCCAGTCGTCTGCAGTAACTCAAGTGAAACGCGCTTGGAACTGTTTTAGTTCAGCGTTTGTTGGGAAATATACAGAATGCCTCAGGGCCTCCAAAGACTAGCATTTCGTACAGGATAATTCAATGACGGAGTATATGTAAAAGTTAAATAGTTAATGAAACTTATTATTTTTTTTAACGGCTTCACAGAATCGAGATAGTGAGGTATTTTTCAGCGCTTGTGTTACACATCGTGTCTAATATGGGAAGATAGATTATCCAGTGGTATGATATTGATGGAGTAGGAATTCCAACGCTGGCTTCCTGCAGAACGGTGTCTGGATATGATATGATAAATTGTTTTATAAATCCACCACCATAACCTCTGTGATCAGTTTCAAACTTTTCAGAAACTTACAGGACACGATCCTTGAAGGGATTATATAAACCTTGGTGCATGATAAAGGATCGAAGAAGTCAACTGCTGCATGTGGTAAGGTCTAAAAGCGTTAGAAAATTAACTACGGTGCATTCATTCGAATGTGTATGAAGAATATATAGTTTCGAATTACTTTTCTCTAGAACGTGAACATGGAGGTTAGTGCGGGTACGTCGACAATGCTCAATCCGATTCCTGGCCCCTCCAGTATAGTACCTGGCACATCTGGTCTTCCAAAAGGTCCCAAAAAACGACAGTGTCTTTCAGAACGAATACTGTATGCCAGAGCTCGCCTAAATAGAATCTCACAACGAAAAAAACTTCTATTTATGGACTCACACGAAGACAAATTCGGTGAATATACACATCTCAGTGAAGACGAGCAGCTTCTGGAGGCAGCAAAAGCAGGCAAAGATACCAAAGTTAAAATGTTACTGTCTCAGGGGAACTGTGACAAAGGTTATGTTGACGACACCGGGCGCTCCGCCCTTCACTGGGTCGCGGAATATGGCTATATGAGAGTATTATATACCCTTATAGAGGGCGGTTGGAACATTAACCATATGGATGATAAGAAACAAACGCCTCTTCATGTGGCGTGTGACCACCGCAGTGGCAACATTGCCGCCTGTTTGATCTCACATGGCTGTAAAATTCGGACAATGGACGTCAATGGTGTGACTCCTTTACATCGTGCAATACACTCAAACCTCGAGACAATCGCCTGCATGCTCTGCAATCTTGGAGCAGATGTCAATGCCAAAAGTAACACTGGTTGGACACCTCTGCACGAGGCCTCTCGTATCGGAAATGAATACTTGGTCAAAAAGCTCATTAAAGACGGTGCAAATGTCAATGCAATCGCAGAGTGCAATTCATCTCCTTTTTTAACCGCTGTGTTCTATTATCGGATCTCACAAAGGGCGGCATATAACTGCCTGGAACCAATCCTCTATCACTTTATAGACAACGGCAGCCAGCTCAGCTTGTCAGATGGCCAATGGACCCCGTTGAATTCTGCAATTGCGGTTTATAACAGCAAAGTGGCTGGAAAATTAATCTATCATGGTTGTCAGATTCCTGAACCGCAAAAATTTGGGAGAAGCATACTCGTGGAAACGTTTACAAAATGCGACGATTATGTCACTAAATTACTTGTGCATGCCGGGTACCACCCCTCACCGGAAGAGGTCGAGTTGTGTGCCCGACGCATACCGACCTTTTCACTTACTTTTCTACGGCTCGCGTTCCCCGAATATGAAGGCGGAAAGGGGAGACACGAGCTTGAAATTGTCAAATTTTTACGAGAAACCACTTGCCAACCGTTTTCGCTTCAAGCAATATGCAGAAAATCCATCCGCCATGCTCTCAATAGGGCATCACGTGATTCCTCCATCTTGGGAAGGATTCCCCTTCTTCCGTTGCCAGAAAGACTCAAACAGTACATTTCTCTTCGGGAATATGCAATGCGATTTATATAACCTTCAATCTTCTATTCTTCATTTATATTAACTGTTCGAACAACAGATACACGTCACGTGGCACGGTCAATTAAGATAAAGCAGCGTACTGGTATCGCTGAATAGCATTAACGTTAAGAACCATGTTAATTGAGCTCTTTCGAACTGATCTCTGTGAACTGTCTCTGTACCCGACAATTGATTGCGGTCAATCCAATGGCCTATTCTGATATTGTGATATCATGTTGTTTAAATATATCTATTTGGTAAAAAAGAAGCGACGCACTTATACTTTCAATGCTTGCTTTCTAATAACAATAGCGACAAGCGGTACCCTGAAATTTTGGGGTAACAGTAACCTGTACTCGTATTATGTATCTGAGTTGACCATGCCACCTCGATGGGCACCCATAGTTTTGAACTACAATCCTGTTTTCTTATTCATATCGTTTTACTACCCCCCCCCCCCAAAAAAAAACCCACCCGACTTTTAACGAACCGAAGGATTTGAAACTATTGTGGGAAATGGAGTAAATGCTGATATTTTCTCCGTTTCCCACAATGCTTTCTTTTGAAAGACAAATTTCACGTTCTGCATAAAATTAAATCTGTCGTCTGTAAATGCTTCAATTTAGACATCACTAATATTTTGTTGTCTGGTAAATAATTAACCCTTATCCTGCTAAATATGTTAAATGAAACTTTCGAGCCGATAGTATAAACCCAAATGTTGCTCTTTCAAACTTATTTCTAGGACAAAAATATCTCCTTATCGGACAGTGTAGATTGAAGATCAGACTGCACGTTCTGTGCAGTCTGATCTTAATCTACACTGTCCGCAATAGGTCAGTGAGTTGCGCTTAGCAGCCAAAAGGTTAATCCTCAGATTTCTATCCGTATGAATTGTAGATTTCCATTTGGCGGAAAAGACTCTTGAAAACGCTACGATTTCATGACTGCTTTCAAGAGAATATTTCGCGCAGAGTCAGTGTATTTCAAAGATTAGTTTCACAAGATTGCTCATTTTGATCTTGATCTACGCTGTCCGCACCTACGCCTTAAGTTGCCAAACTATGCTGAAGTTTAATTTGCGCATCTCTAACTCCTGGGCTCGTATTTTGGAACTACTATTGATACCATTCTTGGTCTAATTCCAACGAATGGTGTAAATTTCAATGTGATGCAAGTAGGCAGAGACCTAACAAGATCTCAGTATAACAATGCATCGACAGACCTGTTTGGTGCTATTATGTTTGTATTATTTAACCATTTAATAAACAACATTGTGATTTCACAACCCTGGGAAAGGAGGCCTCCGAAAACATTGTAGGAAAAGGAAAATATGCTGGTGACCAGCATTTTCTATTTTTCTCAATGTTTTCTACCTACCACAGAATGTACCAATTTTGAATCTACTTTGTGCAGATATCCTTGAGTTGGGATGAGTCCGTAATTTTGCCCGCTGGTTAATAGTGAAACCTTTACCTTTCATGAAATTCTTTTAGAAAATATTGTAGGAAAGGAAGCAATTGCCTGCAGCAAGCAATTCTTCCTTTTTCCCACAATGTGTTCTATATCAATCAAAAGAAGATAATTTTATTTCCCTACAATGTTTTTCGATTGCCACTTCCAAAAAAGCTTTAAGTATAGAAACTGTCTTTACAATGGTCGGTTAATAAGAAACTCCGTATTCAAAAATACATGTATTTATATCATATTTTTTTTACATCTATACATGAAATATATACGTTGTACAATCAATTTTTGTCTATGTTCACTGTATTAATTTGATTCCAATGTAATCAATATTGAAAAAAAAAAAAAATTTCTAGACAATCGACCATGGTATTTTTGTTTATTTCATTTCTCTAATGAATCCAGCAGCTACACTCAAAGAAATGTGCAATGATTCACTCAAGTATTTGACTGCTTAAAGTGATTCCACAGACAGAGCCTCTGGTCAAAAGGAGAAAAGGCCATAATTTTTTTCAAAAAGTATCTGCTGCATACTAGACAAGCTGGCAGCTGCAGCAGGTACATGTTCAGAAGGTTGTGACATGTGACAATTTGCTGAAAGCAACATACTTCTTACTTCGTTACATTCATTTTGTACTGTCTATGCACCAAAATAGGTCTTGCTCTGTGAAAAGGTGGATTAAAGCATCTGCAAAAATTGTCAACACCTGTCAGCCTGTGCAGTCCATGCAGGTTGACATGGGTTGAAACCTTTTTGCTGTTTGAAAATTTTATGCGTGTCCAAGGACTACTCCATTACTATCTATTCAATGGTCAGACTAACTGGATTTTATGGATCCCTAATTATGTGATGTCTTGTTTGGAATAATGAATCATGATCACAATCCTTGAAATATTTTATGGGGAAAGCATGGGTGAAAACAAAAGTGGGATTTTCCCTGACCCCATTTCTTTGAATTCGGACCCCAAAATTTTCTAACACCCCCCTCCATCTAGATGTTCGCCCCCTTTATTTATTTGAAGGGGTTAAATGACCACAGTACAGGAAAGTCAAGATAAAATCCTGCAGTAGATGTATTTTTCAGATACAAGTTTGATATTTGAAAAAAGTCTTCTCAAGGGGCATATCAATGAAATGTTGCAAAGTGGTTTTTTTTAACCAAGAAAAATCCCAAGATTTTATACATGAGAAAATAAACTATTGTTCTTTGGGAAGAATAACTCTTTACCACGGAGTCCCAAGTTCTAACAACTCTGAAGAAGCAGCCTTTGAAAACATTGTCGGACAGGAGAATGCTGGAAACCAGCATTTTCTCCTGCTTGCACAATGTTTCTACTCTTTCAAAGGAAAATCCCATCAATTCAGTTACATCTACATTGTTGGCAAATGCTTTCAATTATGACATGTGTTAAATTTTGTTATGTGGTTAAAAGATAATGAAGCTTTGGAAAAAAAGGAAGAATGAAGCAAAAAATGCTTTTTGATCAATTTAAAACATTTAGTGGTAAGATTAAAGAGCAATCTAAATTTACTTATCAATGATAACTGAATATCCTAAACCTATTGTTGTTATATGACAACGCAGTATTATTTACTTCATTTAACCTGATCCTGACCTTTATGCTGAATTTATAAATAGGCATACAAGTAGAACTCTTGACTTTTATTCAGGATGTTGTTTATACACTGGAAGGTACAGGAAAGCAATTGAATTTGCTCATACTGTACAAGACATTTCCATGACCATTCGGGAAATATGCCGAAGGCAGCTCTGTGCGATGCCGAGGGTAAAAAAACAGAATTTTGATTTATGTAAATGATGTTGACCTGGGACAGGTTACATGAAGTTGGCGATAACATGGTTGCAACATGTGTGCAAAAGAACCATGAGTTACTTACCTTGAGTAGTAAACAACAAGAGGGCCATGATGGCCCTGAAGTCGCTCACCTGAGTCTTTTGACCAAACATGACCCATTTTCAATCTCATTTGATATATTATGATAAATTTTCATATTTGACTGAAAATGTCCCTTTTCATGAGTATTTGACTGAATGTTGCATCTCCAGCATACGGAAGTTTTTTGAAGGTTTGACTCAGTGACTCAGTTATTGACCCTACATGACTCATTTGCAAACTGGTCTAAGAAATCATTTTAAGACAAACATTCTGACAAAGTTTCATGAGTATTGCACTAAAAATGAGGCCTCTAGATAGTACACAAGGTTTTTCAAAAATTCGACCTAGTGACCTAGTTTTTGACCCGACATGACCCATTTTTTAACCTGTCTGAGGTATCATCAAGACAAACATTCTGACTAACTTTCAAGAGTTTTGGACTGAAAATGTGGCCTCTACAGCGTACACAAGGTTTTTCTAAGATGTGACCTAGTGACCTAGTTTTTGACCAGACATGACCCATTTTTGAACTCGTGCTAGGTATCATCAAGACAAACATTTTGACCAATTTTCAAGATTTTTGGACAGAAAATGTGGCCTCTACAGCGTACACAAGGTTTTTCTAAGATTTAACCTAGTGCCCTAGTTTTTGACCCGACATGACCCATTTTCAAACTCATATGAGGTATCATCAAGACAAACATTCTGACCAACTTTCAAGAGTTTTGGACAGAAAATGTGGCTTCTAGAGCACAGACAAGGTTTTTCTAAGATTTGACCTACTGACCTAGTTTTTGACCAGGCATGACCCATTTTTGAACTTATGCAAGGTACATGTATCATCAAGACAATTATTTTTACCAATTTTCAAGATTTTTGGATAGAAAATGTGGCCTCTAGAGCATATACAAGGTTTTTCTAAGATTTGACCTACTGACCTAGTTTTAGACCCTACATGACCCATTTTTGAATTTGTCCAAGATATCATCAAGACAAACATTCTGACTAACTTTCAAGAGTTTTGGACTGAAGATGTGGCCTCTACAGCGTACAAAGGGTTTTTCTAAGATGTGACCTACCTACCTAGTTTTTGATTGGACATGACCCATTTTTGAACTCGTGCTAGGTATCATCAAGACAAACAATCTGACCAATTTTCAAGATTTTTGGACAGAAAATGTGGCCTATAGAGCATACACAAGGTTTTTCTAAGATTTGACCTAGTGCCCTAGTCTTTGACCTGACATGGCCCATTTTCAAACTTGTCTGAGGTATCATCAAGACAAACATTCTGACCAACTTTCAAGAGTTTTATACAGAAAATGTGGCTTCTAGAGCATACACAAGGTTTTTCTAAGATTTGACCTAGTGACCTAGTTTTTTAACTGACATGACCCATTTTCAAACTCGTTTGAGATATTATCAAGACAAACATTCTGACCAACTTTCAAGAGTTTTGGATTGGAAATGTGGCCTCTAGAGCGTACACAAGGTTTTTCTAAGATTTGACCTAATGACCTAGTTTTTGACCTGTAATGACCCATTACCAAACTCGTCCGAGATATCATTGAGACAAACATTCTTACCAAGTTCCATGAGTATAGGACTGAAAATGTGGCCTCTAGAGTGTACACAAGGTAAAAGTTGATGACGGATAACGAACGGACGACGGATGCCGGACACTGCACGATCACAAAAGCTCACCTTGAGCACTTTGTGCTCAGGTGAGCTAAAAAGAGAACACTAGTTAATTCCCTTGAGCAATAAAACCATTGAAACATAACTTTATGGTCTCTGCTAGGAACTACTTTTAGATAATTTTTCGGAAAAGAAACCTTTCTAATACTATCAAGTCCTCCTTTTCCCACTGTTTTACACATTATCTTAATACAGACATTTTCTTTTTCCTTAAATATTTCTTTGTATAGCCTGTACTGGCTATTCCTCACATGTGTTTTCACGAGCCTGAAGAAGGCTTTTGAAAACATTGGAAAGGACAAAATGCTGGTAACCAGCATTTCATCCTTTTCCCAAAATGTTTTCTACCCTTTTATGAACATACATATATTCCATTATTTGAGCCACATTAAATTTGTTGCCTGCAAATATTTTAATAAGGACTCTCTGTTAAAGAGGTTATGTTAGGTCTGCCTTTAAGTACAGTCTGTACAAAAACACAACAAACAAATAAAAGATATTACCCATTAATAACAGTTCATCATATTCTCTTCACTAAAGTCTGAAATAAGACTTTTAGTTTTCATCTCTCTTCCTTGAGCAAGAGCTTCTCTATCAGCAGAGTAAAGATGTCCAAAGTAATGCTCGTCTGTTACAGTTCATTTATGTTTCCTACTCTAGCAACTGGAATAGTCTCTCTTCCAATTGTAGAAATTT
The DNA here is from genome assembly GCA_946811185.2 of Hippopus hippopus. Taxonomy (NCBI): domain Eukaryota; kingdom Metazoa; phylum Mollusca; class Bivalvia; order Cardiida; family Cardiidae; genus Hippopus; species Hippopus hippopus. The sequence goes on from OX328103.1 coordinate 28,751,002, forward strand.
CTCTATGATAGAGTACACACACTCTGCGAAGACTTATCTATCTATAATAATTCTATTCTGTTTCCTGCCCTAGCAACTGGGATAAGTTTTCGTCTCTCTTCCATGGGTAGAAATTTCTCTATCAGTGAATACAGACACTGTTTCTCATGCACCAAACCTTGCCTGAAAGTGGACGTCAGTATCATGTACTTGCACAGTAAAATGTGTTTTCGTTGCCACTTCTAATAGGCAGACAACCTGTAATAACCTTTAAACCCACAATCCCTAGTTTTAACAACCCTGACAAAAAGGACTTAGAAAATATTGTGGGAAAAGGAGAAAATGCTGGTAAACCAGCATTTTCTCCTATTCCCACAATGTTTTCTACCCTTTCACATACAATTCCCATAATTTGATCTTATACATCTGCAAATGCTTTGATCATAGACAACTCTAGATTTTTTCCTTTAGTAGAGCAAGTGAATGTTGAGTTCCAAGAAAAGGCAAATGGGTTACTTTGTACCTCTACTATGCAGGAGAAAAACATTGTTTGCAAGCAGTAATGTCTAAAGGAGGTTTACATACACAGCAAAATATGACCAAACACATTTTCACCTGAAGACAAAGTTTAGTTACAAGAAAAATATTACCTACTTCATTTAACCCGATTCTGACCTTTATGCTGAATATATAAGGAGGCATACAGAACTCAAAATATTATTTGGGAAGTTATATAAACACGGGAAAGTACAGGTAAGCAATTTAATTTACGAATTCTGCCAAAAATATATCCATGACCATTCGAGACTTTTGCCGAAGGCAGTACAGTGCGATGCCAAGGGGAAAAATAGAATTTTACCTTATGTAAATGATGTTGACCTGGGTCAGGTTAAATGAAGTAGGTAATACCCCTTTTTTAACAAGCAAATTTTTCCTTTTACTACAATGTTTTCATGTCCATATTTAAGTACTGATCACTGATGATTCTTTCAATGTAGAGTATGTCACTAGATTAAGAAAACAATTTGAAGGCCTATAACTCCTCTGTCAACCAATTATTTCAAAATTGGAGGTGCACAAAATTCCACATCCAAAGGCTTCTGTAATATTTCAGCCAAATTATGATCATAAAGAAAAAATTCTGTGATGAAAAAAAAGGAACACAAAATTGTGTTTTTGATGAGACAGACAGATAACCTGCGACAGCCCTTTGGGAAGCGGGGCTATAACCAGGAAAGCAAGGATGTATCAAAACTTTTCTGCTGCAACTTTGATTCAGGGGATACATGAGAGCAACAAAAGTAAGTTTTAAAATCTTTACAAAACACGAAAAATGTAGTCTTGTCCAAACTGAGAGCATTTGCAGATGACAATTCAAATGTGACTCAAATGAGAAAATTTGCCTTTAATGGGGCAGAAAACATTGTGGGGAAAAAGGAGAAAATGCTGGTTACCAGCATTTTCTCTTTTTCCCACAATGGTTTCTTCAAAAGGCTTCTTCCTCAGGGTTGTTTAAAAGTCAGGATTGTGTGGTAAAGGGTTAACTAGCTTTTTGTAAAGCATATAAACAATAGCCATTGTAATGAGATATGAGCCTTGCCAGGTAGCTCATTGGTTAGCGTATCTGACTTATGAACAGGTGGTTGTGGGTTTCATACCCAGTCGAGACAAACTTTCTTTCTCATGAACTCTCTTTCTTTCTCATCAACTCTCACCTCTGACGCATGTGAGAAAAGTAGTCAGTGACTTGGAAAGGAAGTTGTATCAGAAGTGGTTTGAGAAAACCAGGAAATACATGCGTAGGTGCACTGACCGCTATATGACCTAAGCTGTTAAAACAGCGTTAAACTCAAAGACAAATAATTGAGATATGACTGTAATAAGTTTTAACCAACCTTTTAAAGAGCAAATGACAGTCTGCCATTGTAATGGTCTTCCTCCCAGCATGTTTGGCATAGGCAAGTAGATCATGACACACGTTATCCCAGTAGACTTCAGAGCTGAAAGTTAAAGTCAAATAAATGAGCCTGCTCTGGTAAAAGGGGGTCTAATGCATCTCCACGATGCATTATACAAAGCAAAATATCAGATAATTATGGATCCATAAAATCTATTTTGTCTAACAACCAACTGAATCCTGAGGTAGAATGGTCTTTTGACATGCAGATAATTAACCAAAAGCAAAATCATTCAACCCAGTTCAGCCTGTGGAGAGGCTGACCTGGGTCATTGATACTTTTTGCAGATTATGAAACCTTCTTTTCACAGAGCATGGCTCATATAAGGGTGAGTCCCTTACTCAATACCTTTTGTAAGACAGCTTTTTGTGTCTTGCACCTGGACTACTTTCGAAAGCAATGCTGCAAAGGAAGAAACTGCTGGCTACAGTTCCCCCTTCAGCAATGATGCTTTCCCTGTTCTCATGTAAACAACCTTAATTCATGTTGATTGTCCTCCTTTATTACAAACCTTTGCACAGCAGTCTGTTAGAAATTTGTTGCAGGGGCTGATGTGTTAAAGACCCAGCAGCAGCCAAGAGTAAACAACGTAGGTGTTAAAATGCATACACAGTCTAATATCCATACCTCAAAGTTGGGGTACTATCGAAAAATGTTTGAGGTGTAGAAAGTTATGTGTAGAGATTCTTTAAACAAGTATATCAGGTACCGTAAGTAGGTAAATTGAAGTGTATTTGCTTAACAGACTATGTAGTACATTGTTCCCTATAGTTAACTGATTTTTGTTTTGAAAATTTAACAGTAAATGATGCATACTTTTTATCGTCTCTTATTAACATTTGTATATTTCTTTAATAATATCTGTTCAAAAAAATAAAAATGAAAAACTTTAATATTAAAGGCATTTCATCGGATAGAGTTGATGGACTGGTAACGGCGTCCTTCATCAAACACGTCCTTGGTAGCAGAAGTTGTACTTTAGTAAATGATGGCCGACTACGAAATGCCTGGCCTGTTTATTGCCTCAGCCAAAATCACACAATGTATGTTACGAAAATCCCAGTGCAAACATTTTCAATCTAACAAATTATTGATAACTGTCTTCAGCTTGAGTGGCATGTCAACACCAGAATTGACAAAAGTCAATGACTGAGAATGTGCAAAAAACATACAACCATTGTATCAAGCATTTTTGTTATGTAAACAACCCAAGTTTATAATTAAAGCCAATTATGATTGAAATATGTGAAAAATTTGTACTGTGTTCGAAGAAAGGAGAGGTAAATAATATGATAATTGAAGTTGGGACTTGAAATTAGGTTCCTGGTATGAGGAAACTTTGACGTACAGACACTTTTTTATATAAAAAAATAGAGCAATTCAATCCAGACTGAATTTACTTCAACATATAAAGAACTTTGAGAAGTAGTTGTTCGAGCAACGGACATTCGACTGTAAATCAGTTTAGTAAGTTACTGCCGAAATCAAAGCTGCCTTGGTCTCAAACTTCCCCCCCCCCCCCCCCCAAGCTTTTACAAGAAAGATTACTTCTACACCAATGGGAAACTACTACATAATTATGAAATGAAGAAAGATTTGAATCAACGAAAACTGCTTTAATTGAATGTTACTGAAATCCTTGAGAGAAATAAGAACAGCTTTTGCTTGTTACACACAGTTCAGATGCTCCTTTCCTAGCAATTGATTAATATGCCATCAGCTTCTGAGGCATGCAAATTCCCCTTTTTCTATCACATATGTGCAGTAAATGGATAATGGTAAAAACTATCTACTTACACTTTCATAACTTCCTCCATAGCATCCTTATCTACCCTCATACCTGTAAAATGTGTGAACTGTTTTTTAACCAGTGTTACAGGCATGGAGTACTTCGATTTTTGTCTTGGCCGCCTCACTGTCTTCTTTTTGGGTCTGAAATGTTGAAAAATTTATATATGGTGAACCAAACTATCGCAAGTTTAATAAACATTTCCATAGGTAGACAAGTAAATCTCTTTAAAATGTGAAAATGTACATTACACAAAGCAGTTGGTTAGAAAGTTGTTTCATGCTGTCTTCAACAGACTTTCAGTCACAGAGGCTGATGGATTGATAAAGTGGTGTTACAAGCTGCGTTCAACATCATTTCACTCATATAATGGCAACAACTTACTTATGCACTCATGGTCAGGGTAACTCTTCAAATAAAATGTAGCTTTATTACATAGAGGTACTATGTAATATGAGTGTTACTCTAGTAAAAGGGGGTTTAAGGTATCTTTCCATGTATTAAAACAAGCACTTCATCACATAGTTAAGGATCCATAAAATCCATTTTGTCAAACAACTAACAGAACCATGAAGTAGACTGGTTCTTTGACATGCAGAAAAGTAACCAAAAGGAAAAAGTTTTGCCCCATGTCAGCCTAAGCTGACTGTGCAGGCTTACATGGGTTGATACTTTTTGCAGATGCAATAATCCCCCCCCCCTTTTTCCTGGAGCATGCCTCAATATAATTATCATTTTGGGCACTAAACTCTGAGAGATATTTTTAGAAAATTAACCAACTTTTTAAAAATTCAAGTACCCATATTCGGCCCAAAATTTCGGGTAAGAAATACCTGTATAAGATAAAAAAAAAAATTGTGATAAAGCTATAACTTATGACTCACTGTACTACAGGCTCTTCAGCTTCTTCATTCTCAATATCCATTTCATCATCTTCAATCTCTTCCTAAAATTACATGTTATCATGTGTTAGAGGACAAAAGACACCCACCTCTATTTGACTGTCATTTCACATAAGTTTCAAATTCTTCATTTTGAAAATACACAGGTCAGTTTTTTTTATGTCAGCTTCATCTGTACCATAGGTTACCTGCTTCACCCATTACAACACAATCACGAGTTTTAACGACCCTGGAAGATCAGACTTTAGAAAACATTGTGGGAAAAAGAGAAAATGCTGGTAACCAGCATTCTCTCCTTTTCTCACAATATTTTCTAATCTTTCAGAAACAAATACAATCATTTGAGCCACATGTAATTTGTCGTCTGCAAATGCTTTCAATTTGGACCAGCCTAAAACTTTGTTGTGGGGTAAAGAGTTAACCCTTTACCAAGGACCCCATGTTTATGCAGAACTTGTGGAAGTTTTAGAACCATTGTGGAGAATGTAGAAAATGCTGGTAAGTTAACCAGTATTTCCTGCTCTTCCCACAAAGTTTTCTACCATTTCATCGGCAACTCATACCACTTGAGCCACATCTAATTCATCGTCATTCACCAATGTTATTCTGATAAACCAATACCATAAAGCTATTATGTCTACTTTTGTAGTAAAAAACTGAACTGCTGTTCATGGAGTTGTTGAAAAGTTGGAATTCAAACTTGCAACCCTATGAATATTAGCAAAGTTGAGGGACAGAAACATCCAAGTCAAAGACCCATTGGCAAAGCTTTTTATTCAAAATTGATCCTGCGCATAGTATTACAATCAGCAAGTGGCAACACAGAGCTCATGAGATACATTTGACAATTACAGAAATGGCTCCAACCTGGGGCAACTTATATAGACAAACACACCGAGGCATCCAACATTTCAATAGAAATGAGCTATGCTCTGTGAAAAGGAGAAAACTTTGTCAAAAATACTTTGATAAGTACCCACCCTTCTTTCTGGGTTCCCCTTAACCAAACTATCCCATGTTTTAACGATCCCTAGGAAGAAGCTTTTGGAATACATTGTGGGAAAAGGAGAAAATGCTGATAACCAGCATTTTCTCTTTTTCCCACCATGTTTTCTGACCTATCAAAGAAAAATCTCACCATTTGAGCAAGAATTAATTTGTCGTCTGCAAATCCTTCAATTTGGACCAGTCTAAAAATTTTGTTGTTTAATAAAGGGTTAAAATAGTAAACAACTTGTCCAAGACTGAAGTACATGTAAAAATCTTTAGTAATAACACAGTACTATAAAATGTCAAAGTTTCTGAAAATGTCAAAGTTTTTGCACAGCAACAGTGACACAAGGGCTACAGCAATACCTTCACGTTTTCTTTGAAAACAGCTAAACCAAAAAGCAAATATTATTGTCCAATGTCAGTCTGCCAAGTCTGCACAGGCTGACAATGGTTGATAGTTTTTCAGATGAATTAAAACCCATTCTCACAGAGCAATAACCAAAGGCTTCAGTGTCTGCTGAATATATCTAAAATTTGCCAAGCATTCTATAATCGCATTTACCATGTTCTCTTTGCATGCATTTATAAATATAACGCATATAGAAGAAAATGTCATTGATATAACTTATATCACACACATTTACCTCGTCTCTTGCTTCCTGTGGTTGTTGGGTTGATGTAAATGCTGGGACAAAATTATCTGGAACAATGGTTGACTGGTTTGATGCCATATTATTTACAAAAGTTTTTGACAGATTAGAAGTAGTGCTGTTATGTATTGACTTTGACTTGTTCAGCGCAAAACTGGTGTGTGCAGATTTTGACTGGTTTCCTACAAAATTACTATGTTCACCAGCAGACTGGTTTGGAACAAATTCATGTCCTACATCTTGCCTATCTACAGACAAGTTTTCAATTCGATCATCCTGCATGGCTGTAGAGTGGTTCAGTCGTTTGTTGGATATATCTCTTGACTGGCTGAAAACAAAATGACCCTGTTCAGGTGGGGCCTGATGAAATTCTGTAATGAAAAAAATAAAAATTGTGATAAAATGACCAGTGCAAAGTTTCACACTTTGGACTTCAGATAACACATGAAAGATTCTTTTTCTTCCCAAACCACGCAGCAGCAAATTAGCAAAAGTCTGTAGCTAATTCAGTAACTGGACTTAAAACCTTTAGGGGTTAGTTTTGCTCCAGGGATTAAAGGTAGTCAATGCAATTTGATTCATCCCTGTCTCACTGCCCATCATTGTATCAATGAAAAAATAAAACCTGTAATGCTAGGAAAGCATGGACAAGTGCACTGGTTAATGGCCACCGCAATATGACAAACAGAGTGATGAAAACAGCATTGAGCACCATACAAAGTAACAAACAAAGCAGCAGTTCAGATTGTTTACATGAACACTTAGATCTGCTTAACTTTTACCTCAAAGAAATGTGTTTCTGCCAATTCTTTAATTCAATTCCTCACCAACAGGAAAAATTTTAGGCTGGTTCATATTGATAGCTTTCCCAGACAACAAATCAAACCCCATTTTAGTCGATTTTTTTATCTGAAAATTAATTCAATATTAGCAAATCATAAATTTTGTCATCAGGTATAGAGTCAAACATGAGTTCACGCTTTTTACCCAGAGTTCATAAAGGTTTTTTCAAACTAAGCTGCTGCAAATTTGTTTCAAGAGATATAGAGGATGAGAGTTTGTTTCAGTGTATGAACAAAATTTCTTTCAATGAATGAAGAGCAAAGGCTATATTTTCACAAGTAGCAAACCTTTTTCTTTTATGCTATTCACTGAGAATATTGGATAGCTCACAAAAAATAAAATTTTCCTGAGAATCAGTGCTAAGGGAAGCAGACATCATTTCTAAACAAGAGAGCCAAGATGGCCCTGGATCGCTCACCTGAATTTTTGAGAGGACCATAGCCAATTTTTTTTGAGGTATTGAAACTTTGGAAACAAAATTATTATTTTGCCAAGCAATTTTGAAAAGGTCACCAGTAAAAGTCATTTCAAAATCTGTCACCACCCCTACAATCATCACCACAGCAATGATTTTCATGGATCAGAATTCTGCAAATAAATTTTTGGATATATCACCCAAGGACAATTTCTTGAAGTACAGCACATGCTCGATAGTGACTAAAAACGTAAGTCGAACAAGAGCACCACATGCAGGTGCCAACATTTGGCTGTTGTTTTACGATTGACAAAAATTTCCCTAACAGTTTTTGAAAAGGGTCACGCTAGGAACATGTCTGTGAAATTATTTCAAAATCTGACCAGCCGTTCCAGAGAAGAAGAATTAAGAAATTCCTCTTCATGTCCCTATAGTGCAAATAGCCCCACCACCAGAGCCATGCTTCTTGACAGATCACAATTTTGTGAACAGTTTTTGAAAAGAGTCACCCATGGAACATTTCTGTGAAATAATTTCAAACTCTGACCAGCGGTTCAGAGGAGAAGATTTTTTTTAGAATTTCTTCATTTTCGTATAGTGCATGTAGCCCCCAGTCACCACAGCCATGTTTCTTGATGGATCAAAATTTCTCGAACAATTTGCGAAAAGGGTCACCCAAGGAAAATTTCTGGGAAATTATTTCAAAATGTGACCAGCCGTTCCAGAGAAGAAGAATTTTTAAGAATTTCTTCATTTCCGTATAGTGCATGTAGCTCCCAGTCACCAGAGCCATGTTTCTCGACGGATCAAAATTTCGCGAACAAATTTTGAAAAGGGTCACCCAAGGAACATCTCTGAAATTATTTCAAAATCTGACCAGCGGTTCAGAGGAGAAGATTTTTAAAGAATTTCATAGAAAATTCCATTTGGTTGCCATGGCAACCAGAGTTTTTGATGGAATCAAATTCTGTGAACTATTTTTAAAGAGGACCTCCCATGGAACATTCCAGCCAAGTTTGGTCCAAATTGGCCCAGCGGTTTAGGAGGAGATGATGTTTAAAGAATTGTTGACGACGCATGACGGACACCAGGTGATCCTAAAAGCTCCCCTTGAGCATGTTGTGGTCAGGTGAGCTAAAAAAAAAGGATTTTATGTTTACATTAATAAGGGTGATAACAATGGGGGGGTGGGGGGAGGAGGAAAGAGTAGTTCTGGCAATAAAATTCAGAGGTGAATTATAAAATTCACCAGTGCTTTTAAAAGATTAAAGTGAACAAAGCCGGCGTTTAAATGCATTTGAATTTATATCATACCATTTAAAAGTATGGAAATTATTGTGAAGATGACAATCTGTCATTGTACGGTCAGTCCAAGTGTAAGGTGCACAGAGAAATTAATTTCAAAACTAGGTTAAAACCTGCCAGGTAGCTTTTTTTTGTTTACTTTTTGCCCGATTTCAAAATTCTTTTTTTCTGCCAGCGACTAACATATGGCCCGACCATACAATATCAGACTGTCATCTCCACAATATTTTCCATACTTTTAAATGGTATCATTTGAATTTAAATGTATTATGACACCTGCTTTGATATTTTGGCCTTTACTGGGCCTTTAAAATTGACAGCATGATTTCTATGAGATACTGAAACACATAACAGAAAATGGGGTAACCAAAACAGTACAGTTTAGGGTTGCTCTTGATCTCACATACCTCTCGCTACAGTCAAGCTCTCGTTCTCTTTTAAAGTAGGTTGATCATCAGCTTCCTGATCATCAGATCCATCACCTCCACCATAAAGGTTGTAATTCTTCTCTGCCATTTCACTGTGTACAGATTCGTCACCAGAATTTTCATCTATAGGGTCTTCAGGAGTCGGATCATGACTATATTCATTACTTTCCTCTTGATTTGGTTCAGCAGTTGGTTCAGGAAACAGGCCAGTGGACGTGTTATGACTCCATCCTTTATCAACTTCATAGCTGTATTCAGCCCTCGCACTGTCCATAGACTCTTCATTCTGTTGAGGAATATTTCCATACTCTTGCTCACTTTGATCAGATGTGTTTTGACTGCTAGCACCATGATTTGATGTATCTGGTATTGGCTGTTCCTTGTCTAACATGTGCTCAGGAATCTCCAGGAGAAAGGTTTCTGATGGTAGTGAAAATTTACAGTTAACTCGTTACCAAACGACAAAATTTTGCCCAAACTGAAAGTGATTGCAGACAACAAATTAAAGGTGGCAAAAATGACACAAGTTTTACTTGATGCAGAAAACATTGTGGAAAACGAGAAAATACTGGTTACCAGCATTTTCTCCTTTTCTCACAGTGTTTTCTACAGGCTTCTTCCTCAGGGTCATTAAAAGTTGGGACTGTGCGGTAAAGAGTTAACCCCTTTCCACACTAATACAAACTGTTACACTTCAAAAAAAAAAGAAATAAAATAAACCAAAAGGAGCAATGGAAAAAATGCTTGTCTTTTACCACTTTTTTCCAGTGCTTAATTCTTGCTTGAACTTGTTCATTCTACATAAATTGTGAAACGAGTTCTACAATCTATATTAATCACTCTTAGTGATAGCTTCCTAGAAACTTTAACAAGCACTTGTGCCACCATGTGGGCAAGTTTCAAAGACTGATCTCCCTCTCATAACCGTATTCAAACCAAGAACCTCTGAATTGAGAGGCTGACACTCTTCCTGTACACTACTGTCTTTAACTTTATTCCAACCATGAATTCTAAATTCCAAGACTAGCCATCTTATTGACCAAAACATTCTGTCTTGTTCAATAAGATGATTTGTCTTTGAATGAAAAATTATAGCAATGTTTAGAACAGCTGTGAATACCACTCCTGATTGCTGATATACACCATATTTCTAATTAAGCTTATTTTAAAGACGAAACTTGCATAATTTTAATAGAATAGGCTCAATCAGAATTATAACATGAAACAAAGTGAGATCAGGACAAGCGCTTCTAATGATTAACTTCATCATTTATCCCTATTACCATCTGACAGCTTTGAGTGCCTATCATAAGATAGTTGAACTTGAATTAATGCTTTCCCACACAGACAATAGTTTTAGACTCTCCCAAATTCAAAACATCTGCAGAGGATACATTCAAAATTAATACAAATGGGTCTAAGTTCTCTAAGATAGAAAACATTGTGGGAAAAGGACAAAATGCTGGTTACCAGCATTTTCTCCTTTCCCATAATGTTTTCAAAAGACTCCTTCCTCAGGGTTGTTAAAACAAGTGATTAGGGTTAAGGTATTACCGGTTAATACTTGAAACTTCATAGTGACAAAAGTAGAAAGTGCAATTTACAAGCAATGTGTCCTTTTCCCACAATCTTCTCAAACAGGTCTTATGTAGTATGCATGAGGTCATTTGCTATGGTAATTTCACTATATTTCAACTCCGTAGATGTCTAACCAAATAAAACATACTTCTGTGTGCCTGTCTTCTCATTCTCCTTGAAATCTCAACACTTGCAGTATCCTGATCCTCAATCATTGAAGATTTAAAGGGACTGAAAGACAAAAACAGTAATTATTATGAATGGATTGCTTTCATTGGTGTAAAATTCCATCTTCAGTGTTATCTGAAAGCAGCCAGGGCATTTTTTGAGACTTTTTAATGACTGGCACACAATTCCAATACTAGGAAGAGACTGAACAATAAATCAAAATCCAGAAGTGGATGGTGTAGATATTAGATCAGAGTGCATGTTCTGTGCAGCCTGATTTAAATATTCACCATGCTCTAAAAGTGATTGAATTTGTCCACAGCAGTGGATTTGTTACATCAAGTCTAACTAGAACTGTTGTAAAGCAAACAAGTACCCCCCTCCAGGACCTTGTCACTGACGCAGCACAACCAGAGAACGGAAATGATTTTCAAATGAATGAATGAATGAATGTATGGTGTTTTATGGCACATCATCATCTAGGGTTATTTAGCGCACAAAAAAAAGTAATGAAAGGAGAGAAAAACGATTTTTCAAACAAAGTGACCATGACCTTTGACCCATGTGACCCAAAAATAATAATGTACCTCCTCGGGTCATGAGTAAAACTTGTATAGAGTTTCAGGGGTCTAGGTCAAGCGGCTTTGAGTTAGAGCACAGAAATGAAAGTCTACAGACAGACGGATGGACGAACAGACAGACATGGTGAAACCACTATACACCCTTCTACTTCATAGGTGGGGTGGTAGAAAAACAGTTGAACTATATAAGCAGCTTTGAGTTAGAGCACAGAAATGAAAGTCTACAGACAGACGGATGGAAGAACAGACAGACATGGTGAAACCACTATACACCCTTCTACTTCATAGGTGGGGGGGGTATAAAAACAGTTGAACTCTATAAGCAGCTTTGAGTTAGAGCACAGAAATGAAAGTCTACAGACAGACGGATGGACGAACAGACAGACATAGTGAAATACACCCTTCTACTTCATAGGGGGGGTATAAAAACAGTTGAACTATATAAGAGCAATCTTCCTATAGGAATGACTGTGAGCAAATCTTGCTTAGTACTTTCAATACTATGACTCTGAGATATGGTTAAGTGGAGGAGTCATTAACTAAAAACAAGACAATTCCACACACAGGTTTCAGTGGAAAGGTAAAAAAATAATACATTTAGAACCACATAACTACTCTCCCTTCTTGCCACAGGGGCTCTGTTCTTTAAGCATTTACCTAGGTGTGTGGTATGATCCGGGAACTGACTCAGCCACATCTGGCGACCTTGACAAGGTTGAAGATTTTGATCCTGGTGCATTTACAATAATGGGTGCTGAAATGGTATCAAGATTAGCAATCTACTACACAGACTTAGTATATACCAAAACACCAAACACCAGTTCTAGACACAAAACACAAGCCTTTTGACAAACTTTTCCCCCTATATTCTGTTTAACTCCCTTTCACTTTTTACCCATAGGGGTCCGTAGTTTGACTCCTGGCATCCATAGACTATATAGTATAATCAAGGGATTTAACTGTATGCAGCCCGTTACTCGCCCCCGGTTACAAAGAAACAACGTATGTTTTCTACCCCGTCAGTTATTCTCCTTATTCTTTGGATAAATGATTGCTAAATCATTTGTCTACCAGAAAAACACGACTATTTGTCAGTGGCTAATGCAATCTGGCTGCTAGTCCTTCGAACTTGTAACCTCGCACAAAAATCTTCGCCACTGACACGAGTTCGTACATTCAATACTGCCAGTCGCGCATATAACCAATGGAATTTCTCGTTCCAAAACAGTGTCACATGATAAAAGGTGTGAGCAGCTGTACGAAATTTCATTGGTCGAATGCATGACTGTCAGTACATATCAACCAATGAAATTTCTCGTTCCAAACCATGTCACATGACACAAGATGGTGGCAGCTGTTTGAAATTTGCATCTTGATAAAAAATCCACGAATTCTGAGGCGATTCGACTTTGTTGAACACAAAGACTACAGGTCAGTGATATTTTGAAACATGTTCAATGGGTGTTTGCCACTAATACTGTGTTTCATTGGATCTAAAGTGTGTTTTATATCTTGAAAGTCGGATGTACGAACCCATGTCAATGGCCAAGATTTTTGAGGGAGTTTACAAGTTCAAGCGACTGTAGCAGCCAGACTGCATTAGCAACTGACAATCAGTTGTGTTTATCTGGTTGAAAAATGTTTTAGCTCTCAGTTGTCGAAAGAATAAGGAGAATAACTGTTAGTAAAGAAAAGACACATTGTTTTTTTGCAATCGGGGGCGAGTAACGGGCTGAATAGAGTTAAATCCCTTGATTATACTATATAGTCTATGGGTGCCAGGAGTCAAACTACGGACCCCTATATTTTTACCAAGCGACAACATTTCAGACTGGTCAAAATTATAAATATTTGCTGACAATATATCAAATATGGCTCAAACATTTGAATAAGACATTAAAAGGGTATAAAATATTTTGGCAAAAGGAGAAAAAGCTTGATACCTGCATTTTCTCCTTTTCCAATACTATTTTTTAAGGCCTTCTCCCTCAGGGTCATTAACACTCAGGATTGTGCTTTAAAAGGTTAACACAGGTGGTCACTAAAACATATTTTACCATACATAAACAAGACAGTTGGACACTTTTATATTAGGTTATAATTTTTTTTTCTAAAAGCAAGCACTGAGGACATAAAGTAGAGTTATTTCAAAGAAAAAAAGGTCTTTCATTTACTGTAAGTTAACTCTTTACCACACAATCCTGAGTTGTAACAAAGAAGATGGCCTTTCAAACACTGTGCCTTTGAAAAACATGGAGGAATTTCATAAACTAGGGGCACCTTGGTCAATTATAGTACATCTCTACTAAAGTTAAAGAAAAAAAAAAAACATTTTTCTCTTGTCTCATAGTACTTGATACAATTTCCCTTGAAATGATCAGATTTACAATAGTGTTGTCTTTTTAGACAGATCCCCTGATCCAAGGTGCCTGTAAAAACTACAGCTCTAGTAACCTTGCTTTCTTGCAGCATAGTTTTCCTTATCATAGTATGATCAAAAGCGGGTTACTAAATATTGTTGAACAGTGAAAAATGCAAGTTTATGAGTCAATGGGCATTAGGAATTTGATGAAATACTTATGGCCACTGACTCTAGCTCAAATGCGAGAGTCAGATCCATACAATGAACTAGTCATATTGCTACTGTAGACTCGATCTAGGTCCAGTTTGTTTCTTGAGAGAAACAGTTTGCTCATAGGTCTTCATGAAAAGTTAAACTAGATCTAGCAAGAAATTGGTGATTGCTAATCTCTGTCACTTGGTGCGTAAATATTATTCAAAACTCAATTGAGAGGAAAAAGCGTCTGCTATTGTTTACATTTGTGATCAGTTTGCTAAGTCCAATATATTATAAATAAAACCGAAATTAATAATTGAAATAGAATGATTGTGGATTTTTCCAGGTTAGACTGTGACAAGTGTCAAAAGATAAAGATTTTGAAACCTGAATATACCAATTGTATGTTTCAATAATGCTTGAATGTGGAGAGAAAAAGGATATTTTCCTATTCTGCAGGATTTGTCTGCAAGTGATCTAAAAATAGAACATCGGGGAGATAATCTGGTCTTCCAGAAGTGTAATTGCTTACCTCCCTTCATTCTTTTTATGCAATACTGTAATCGTATCCATGAAAATTTTGTACAATTTCCTTCAAGTTTATAAATGTTACTGATGTAATTTGTTTTTGCATCTTTCACATCTTTTTTACCTTCAAAAATTGTGTGCGTTTTGCCGCGCATTACACAGAAATATTTGGGCAACCTAGAAGATTTTAGCATGAATCACGCAATCGCCCCAGTCTAGGATAAACACTGATGTGGGAAAAAAAGAAAATGCTAGTAACTGCTTCAGCTGATTTTTTTTCTGTTGTCTTTAAATGCTTCCAATTTCTCTGAGGCAAAAGTTTAGTTTACATTTGGTAAAGAGATAAAACAAATACCTGCATTCAATGTTTTCAAAAGCTGTCATTGAATGTATACAGATGTTTTCAGGGCTCATTTTGGCGTTGGACAAGTGACTTTTTTCAATCTAGTTGTCCGCAGACAAGTAGAAAATAGGGAAATATTTTGAAACAAATATCTGTTGTAAAAATTATGCAGTGAAATACAAATGTTCACCCTTTGTATAAAATGACATTAAATCTTCGAAGCAAATGAAATGTGAGAAGTCTGAGACCTAGGAAGCATAGACTATCAGACTACATAGTCTCTTAAGGTGTTTTTATACTTCATGCCAGAATTTTGCCAAAGTTGGTGGGAATGTCATGTGCTCAATAACATGTCTCGATTATGTGGAATCATATTCAAATAAGTGTGACAGCATCATACGACGTATTTGATTTCATTAAAATAGACAGACTAATAGATTACAAATGGAGCAACCAGTTCTTTGAAAACCAAATTTTCACCTTTTTACTGCATTTTTACCACAGCTAGCTTCTTTATGTTTGCAGGGAAAAGTATATTTTGTGGTATTAATCAGTATCTAAAAAAGCTAAAAAGGCCCTTTTAAATATTAGAATGTTCATAAACCTTGATACAACCTGCAATATTTGATATACAGTCACAAAAAAATCTAAAGAAATTTTACCATGAGGTCTGGGAGTCCGGCGGGTGGTTTTTCTGGTTAGAGATCTATTCGTGCTGTGGTCAATACTTTTATCTGAAGACTTGAAAGGGCTGAATCAAAAGAATGTCTTATATAAAGATATCTATGTAACAAGACAACAAGGTTATTTAGAAACGCGCAATATTATTCAGCACTTGGCAATGCCAACAATATGCACATCAGAAACCTGTTCAAATATAACAAACATCCATTGCAGAATTGGCGGCACAAATATAATTTTTTGTGGACCATCCATAGACGGCTTCTGACAACAGTGTTGAAAAAGGAGCAATTGCTTGTTTTGAAAAGTTGCTCCTTTGTCAACATTGTTTTCCTTACTATGCTAACCCCCCCCCTTTCCGCGTAATAGATTAAACCTAAATTTAGCCCATAAAGTAATGAAATAAATAATGTATTAAAACTATTGTGAAAGAAAGTAAGTCATTGCTTAAAAACAGATTACTACTGAATACTGATGTTTTTTGCAGTTAAGTTTAAAAAATAAAATCTTCTGGTTTATAGTTGCTTCTTCCTCTCAAAGATTTTATTACTATTATGCATGTTCTGCGCAGTCAAATCTTTGATTTACAGTCTGCTCTTTCATGAAATGTACTGGCAAAATATATTTGAAATTACAGTGTTTTTCTTTCACTGGAAAAAGTCTATCTATCTTGCACTCAACAGGATAAGGGTTTATAGATTTAGGAATACCTTGGTGTATGATACGAGCCTTGACTAGGTGCTGACACTTCCGGAGAGATGTTTTTCTGCTGTTGATTTCTGACAAGTGGTGTCTCAAATGAGTTTGAGGCTGAAATATCAAACAAAAAAAAGGGAAAAAAATATATATTTCAGCTTTTCATTTGCTTTTTCTGCTTCTTAATATCAGTATTCCAGACACATAATCCTTCATCAGAGGCTGACCTGTACCACAGAATTGTGGGAATTTCTAATTTTTTTCCTATGCATTTTGTGATACAGAGTTGGACAAGGGCCCCACCTAAATCATATAACTTACCAACATATATAAAGAAAAACTATCATGCTTTTGCTATTCAGACAAGTGTGGTGAGTTACCATTAGGGATAGTTTTATCCCATTTCTAGGCACAACTGACTTGTTCCCAGCTTGATAAAAACCATTCTATAAGACAAATATTTCAGCTATTGCTACTCAAGCCAGGAAATAGCATGCATTTTTTTTTACTTTAAACAACACATTTATTTACGATTTAGCCCTCATTTATTTTGAAAATCCCTTCCCTTTTTTTTTTAAGGATACCACTGATCCCCTGCTTTCATCAAATCCTGGGTAAAACACAGCTTTACCATGCATAACAACTTAGATGTATAACCCTTTACCAAACAATCCCGAATTTTAATGACCCTCATCAAAAGGGCCTTTTAAAACATTGTGGGAAAAGGAGGAAATGCTGGTAAACAGCATTTCCTCCTTTTCCGACAACGTTTTCTACCTTTTACAAGACGAATTTCATCATTTAAGCCACATTCAATTTGTCATCTGCAAATGCTTCCAATTTGTACAAGTCCAAAGTTTTGTAATGTGGTAAAAGGGTTATGTGCTTATAAGATGCTCCCCCTACTTCAAGCTCAAAATTCTGGGGGAAAAATGTTTTATAGTCCAGTATATACAGTATTTCCTACTACTAACCATTCTGAAGAAACTTCTGTATCAGAGTTCTTGGAGTCTCGCCCCATTCATCAGAGTTTTCTCCAGGCATAGGCTGTGACAGTGATCTTGTTTCTCTCAAAACAGCCGGCACACTTGTGGCTACTCCAGTCTGTGACGTTCTTGCTCTTTGTCTTAATACAGGCATTGTACTATCCGCTCCTTCTAAAAATGCAGCAACCTAGAGAGAGAACAAGTTTCTGCTGCAGACTGTAAATCAAGATCAGTCTTCAGTACATAACACAGTCTTTATGGCAAAGGATACTCTAGCCAAAAGAGCACTGAAAACTTGCTTCACAAACCTATTTTTGAGGATTAATGATAGTTAACATTGACAGTAATGGTCAAGTAACAGAAATCATTCCTTTCTCACTGCTGAACATTTTTCTGACTGTGTTTATGACGGAATTCTGTGGGAAGTTTGAAAAGAGTATTGTGCATAGGACTGGTTACATGCAAGGGCACTGAGCACCACCATATACCTGAAATACTGTGAATAATGGCATGAAACACCAGTCTTACCTGTATTCACCAAACTTTCTTAATAAAATCTCACGTATCATTCTCAAGAATTTTCTAAATTGTAAAGTAAAGCAACTGTTGACTGGGTAAACCAAATGATTTGGTCCATCAGAAATTACATTTCTTCTAACTGTAGAATACAACTAAAAATGCAATTTAGAATGGTTGGTAAATATAGGTCCTGATCTGGCCGTCGCATTATCACTGAAATAATGTCGAAAACAGAATTAACCATCATACAGTCAATCAATCAATCTGGTCTCCAGCATATTCACCTTTTCCCAATGTTTTTACCATGTAAAAGAAAAAAACTTCATTTCACTTGAACCTCACTCAAATTTGTTTGTCTGCAATTGTTTTAAATTTGGAAGAGTCTAAAGTTTGAAGTTTTAAAAAGGACAAAAGAAAAATGCCCAATTCATTTATTTTTATCTAAATAGTGTATTTGCAATTACGGTAATTTAACCCTTTACCAGTAGACAAAAATTCAGACTCATCCAAATTGAAAGCCTTTGCTGACGACAAATTGAATATGAATCAATTAATGTAGTTTGCATTTGAAAGGGTAGAAAATGTCGTGGGAAAGGAGAGAATGCTGTTTACCAGCATTTTCTCCTTTTCCCACAATGGTCTCAAAAGGCTTTTTCCTCAGATTCATTGAAAAACGGGATTGTGTGGTGGAGGATTAAAACAAAAAACAATAAAAGAACAAGAATCAAGAAAACAGATGATTAAACAAACCATTGTTCTTGGAGTAATTTCCTCTATAGTCATGGACAAGCTATGTAATTTTCTCTTTGCTCTCAAACTAGAGACCCTGTCATGCTGAAGAGGCCTACCAGGAGACTTTACCGGTAACTTCTTTATTGGCAACTTTTTTCCCTTTGACATGGATACCCAAGATGGTGAACGTTGAACATCAGGAGAGTCCACTACCCTAGACTGGACTCGACTGGTTTTGGTTGTTTGAGTGTTGGAGGCATTCAAGTAATCTCCTATCACTGTTCTAGGTGTTTTGCTTGCCATTTTGACTTTTAAATACCTTCTGGTGGTACTGATGTGGGCTCACAAAACAAAACTGAAAAAAAAAAAAAAAAAAATGATGATAGTTGTGTTTCAAACAATTGATATACCAGTAGATGTCCATACTATCAAGAGCTGATTAGACATAGCCACCATTTTCTAGAATATTCAAAAGCAGTCAACTGATTTTGCAGATTTTTATCTAGTAAGTGCCATAAAAATGAGCACAATAGCAAAGATTTACCTTTACACTCAGCTATAGGACACCCTTACCTGTACAACACATGCTCTTTTTCAAGGTTTCAAGGTCAAAATTTTAGAGTAAAAAAATATGTCTTATACTAGGGGCTTAACTACATACTACAAAATCCGATCTTTTGAGAGAGTCTTGCCACATGTAGTAATTAACTCTGTATCAGACAACATTATAGACATGTCCATTTCAAAAGATTTACAGATGTTTCCGTAACAGATAAGTTTGGTAAATTGGACTTACAGAGTAAATCTATTGGATGTTTCAGTAACAAGGTGTTAATGCACTGTTTTTCACACCCAAGACATGGCTTTGGTTTGTTTAAATGTTTCCTTTTTAATTTGCAACTTTCACTTGTTTTCTGGCATAAAATTTTTGTTATGTTGCTCATTCCAAGCTGTATACCTGTAATTCATAAATTTTGATCACCACATCACAGTTTTGCTTTTCATCCATAGCTGATGCAATGTATAATACCCAATCCCAAACTTGTAATTGCTATTTGGTTTTTTTTTCTGAAATAAAAATAACTGTTTTGTTTATTTGATACTCTAAGGGTTAAAATTTTTGATAATCAGATCAAAATACTGTGGCAAACAAGGACTCAGATGATGTCCCATTTTCACTGAGAAGTCCTTCGCTATTACATGTACCAGTATATATATTCCCATGTCTTTGTCATCTAAAATTATTCTGGAAAATCTAACAATTAGTTGTCCTATATAGAGTATATACACTTGTAAAGGCTTACAGATTGAATTTCCTTGTTTCAAATGTATATAGAAGGATGACTAAATTCAACAGAATCAAAGTGTGTAAAAGGTTGATTAACTCTTTAATTTCAAAAAGTTCAAACTTTCCAAGTTCAAAAAAATTATAATCCACAAAATTAGTGAGGTTCAAATGATGGGCTTTGCCTCTGAAAAGGTAGAAAACATCTTGGGGAAAAAGGAGAAAATGCTGGTTACCAGCATTTTCTCTTTTTTCAAAGATGTTTTCAGAAGCCCTCTTCTTTAGGGGGTCATTAAAACTTGGGATTATGTGGTAAAGGGTTAAAAATTAAAAGAATAATTGTTTTGTTACATAAATATATATTACACATGCTTAGCCCTTTATCGGACAACCACATTTTTCATGAGGGAAAAATATTTATAAACATCATAGTAAAAGGATGGCATGCAGATAACCGCATTTTCTCCTTTTTCCATGATATTTCATTATCTATCCAATCAGAGGGGCCACATGAAATTTTTTGAAAAGGTTTTCGAGTTATAGAGCTGACACGATTTGTGATGAACAGACAGAAAGACGGACAGACAGACGGAAGCACGGGGAAAAACAATATGTCTCCCGACCCTGACAGGGGGAGACATAAAAAAAAAAAACTAGGCACAGGTCTTAATCTGATATCTCAACAGAAGGCCGGTTAAAGGTGGGTATTTAGATTTTTCACATCTCACCAATTTAAAAAATATATATATCACTGAAATTTATATGAAAAAACAATACAAATCATCAATAATTAAGAATCATAAAATTACAAAAAAAAAATTTTTTTTGATGGTGTTCCCTTAAAAGGCTACGTAGCCTCCTAAGGTATTTTTAGATTTCGCGCCAAAAATCAAAAAAGCATTGTGGGAATGTCACGTGACTGGCACGTGACTAATGACGCTCAAATTCCATAATATAACAAACATGTAATTATTTTCCATAATGTCTTCTTCGGACGCTATGTTTGAAGCTTCGTCTGTGTATTTCCCGTATGTAAATGAGCGAGTTACTCATGTAAAAATAGACCGTGTTTCCCGTCGGTGTCGACCTGGGCCGTAGTAAGTCTCTAATTTCTCTTGTTGTCGGATGGCTTTCGACTACTGGGGTTTTATGAATGAAAATTAAAAGGCTTTGGGAGTATAAGGATGATTTTTTTTGTATTTTTCTAAAATTTTCGTCCCAAAATCTAAAGGGCCACCTTTAACGGGTATAAAAGCCGATAAGATTGTATCACTCTGTATGGTTTCAAGCATCCCTTCCATCGGATTAAAACTTGCCTCCCGCTGTCAACAGCTACAAGAGAGTAGCAACAGAGCAGCGTTTTCATATGACCAGTGACTCCAGATTTTAATGCTTGGAAAGTTGAAATGAACGCTTTTGACGCTCTAAAATTATCTTTCTTAGAGTCAATCTGGCGCATGAGTTTATCGGCTGAAGCTCCATATAAAGTAGTCTGGCTCATGTGCATACAGCAGAATTGTGGGCTTTAATAAACACAATCAGTAAAAAATGTGAAGGACGCACGCAGCTCTGTTAATCACAGCTAGTGAGTCAATTATGAAAACGTGATATCTAGATGTTGGTCCACTTATTTAGTGTAAAATGAGTTTTGAATGTCACCTGCTACCATAATTGACAAATTCAAGACAAAAATTAATTGGCATTCATACAAGATTGCTGGAAAAAAAACGCGCAAACCAATGACACAATGAAGGTCACTTTGGCATCGTCCGATCAGAGACACTTAAAACTGTCTTTTCATCTTTAATAATTAATTTTAACAGTGAATTTACATAAATTCCTGTATAAAACAATAAGTGGAAGCTAAAATCTCTATTTAATGAAATCTTTGCATTGTCCATGTAAAAAAAAATGGAAAAAAAAAATTTCCCAACCTACCCTACCTACAGCATCTCGGACTGAAACCCGAAACACAACTTTTTTTTTTAGGCCTTAGCACCCACCATGTACATGTACATAGATTTCCCGAATTTTAAGCATGTTTTCTTTTCTGTTCTTTCAGTGCCAATCAAATTCTAGGGGAGTATATAGACCATATGATCAGGATCAACTAACAAATGCATACATAGCAGTGAAAGATGGTAACCTATCTATCAGAAAAGCAGCGGCAACCTATGGTGTACCAAAACCCACATTGATTGACAGGCTTCATGGACGGGTTGACCTGCATGTTGTTAAATCTGGAGTTCAACCATTATTTTCTGAGGAACAAGAGTGTCTTTTAGCTGGACATATCAAAACCATGGCAGAGGTAGGATATGGTTATAGCAGGCAGGAAACTATAAACTTGGCATCTGACTATGCATTTTGCTTGGGGTTAAGAGAAAAGTCAGCATTACTTACAGATAGATGGCTTTATGGTTTTCTACAAAGAATTATTTAAGATGACCAGAATTGAAGTTAAAAAAGCCACGTAGCTTGGAAATTGCTAGAGCAAAGTATGCAACTAGGGAGGCAGTGAATAATTACTTTAAAGAAATTGAGAAAATTTTAATCTTGAAGAATTTGAAAGAAAAACCCAGTTAATATTCAATGCCGATGAAAAAAGCCTCCAACCTGTGCATAAGCCTCCAAGAATAGTATCTTCTTGAGGCTCAAGCTGTGACATCTGGAAAGTCAAAAATGACAACTTTGATAGACTGTGTGAATGGAACAGGACAACAGGTCCCCCCTTTTTTTGTATTTCCTGGTGCCAGGATGATGGATGCTTTATTAAAGGGAGCAACTCCAGGGGCAGATGGAACTGTCTCAGATTCAGGATGGTCGAATATGCAAATTTTCGCCATGTACATGCAAAATCATTTGATCAAGTACCTACCTCCCCGAACTGAAGAAGCCCCTGTACTGGTATTATATGATGGACATAAAAGCCATGTATCCTTAGATCTAATTCAGTGGGCCAAGAGTGAAAATATAGTTCTATTTGTTTTACCACCACACTGTAGTCATCTGTTACAGCCATTGGATGTAAGCTGCTTTTGGCCTTTTGAAAACGCCTGGAACTCTGCGTGCCACCACTACATGCGTGAAACCAGAGGAAAGTTAGTGACCCGGTATGATATTTGTAAATTGGCCTGTAAAGTTTATGTCTCCACCCTTACTGCTACTAACATTCAAGCAACATTCAAAAAGTCCTGACTGTACCCTTTCAATCCAAATGTCATTACTGATCCCCAAGCTGCTCCAAGCATTTCTTTTAAGAAAGATGATCAAAACCTGCCCATTGCATCTAAACAACAAGAGTGCCGTCATCACAATATACACCCGCCACATGGCTGCTATTTCAAGCAGCTAGCTATAGAGACTAAAGTGTTGGAATTTCTAGCACCTGCCTGGGTAGCTCAATGGATATATTGTGTTACTTGTAATCTAAAAGGTTTACGCACGGACTGATGGATGGACAGACGGACGCACGACAGACTCATTGGTAATTGGCTTTGATTAACCAATAAAAATATGAAGTTTCATGAAATTATGTCCATTTGTTGGAGATACATCGGTGAAAAATTAAATTTGACATGAAGACCCCTTTTAATTAAAGAGATATTGGTGAAAAATGAAATATGACATGAAGAACCCTTTTTCCATGACACAGCTATAAATCGCAAAACCTTGACAACACGTGCTAGGTCACATGATGAGAAACATTCTGTGAAAATTTTATCCAAATCCGTCAAGAAATGTGGGAGGAGTTGCGGAAATTTACCAAGAAATGGACGTACAGAAGGACGCAGTTTAAATTTGACATGAAGCCTCCTTTTTCCATGACACAGCAATAAATTCCAGAACCCTGACATTATGCACTAGGTCATATGATCTGTCACTGTGAACATCTCTTCCAAATCCATTGAGATATGTCCAGTAATTAAAGAGATATTGATAAAAAATGAAATAAAACATGAAGCCCCCTTTTTCCATGACGGAGCTACAAATCGCAAAACCTTGACAATATGCGATAGGTCACATGATGAGAAACATTCTGTGAAGGAGGTATGGACGGACGGATAGATGGAGAAGATGACGCCAATATATGTCACCTCCAGCAGCGTATAAAAACCACCTGACACAGCTGCTGAGAGATTTTTACAGAAGAGGGGAGGTGAAATACTTCAGAATGTTGAGGCTGCAAAGAAAAGAAGAAACACAATAAGCAGAATTGTTGGAGGCCAAGCGATAACAAATGATGACATAGTCCACAAAATTATTGAACATACTTATAAGAACACTGCTAAAGCCAACAAAACTCAGTCAAAATCTAATGGGAAAAAGTCATTCAGAACAAGACATGAACAGGATTCTCAAGTTCCCGGCCCCTCTGGTATTTCTTCCTACAAAGTGAAAAAATCAAAACACATTGAATCTGAAGATTTCTCTGATCCAGAGGATGACGTTCCATACAAAAATAAATGCACTGTATGTAAAAGATCAAACCCTGACTGGCAGAAAAAACCGTTCATTTTAATTGTCAATTGGGGACAGTGTGACATATGCTCAGGATGGGTGCATCTTTCATTCTGCAGTCCAATTAGAGTACTGAGAAGGGGTGATAGTTTCAAGTGTCCCCAGTGTGAGGCCAAAGATCAAGCCAATTAGTAACAATTCAAAACTCTAAAAACTTGTAAATATGTTAACCTGTTACATTTTGGTTAGAAATATTTTTTAAATACCTTGGCTTGAATTTAGTGACAACGGCGATATTCTACGACCTTCTTTTTTTGTGGTAAGTATACTTTCTATAAGTGTTCAAATTTTGATTGAGCTTTTCCAGGGCGCCTCCAGTGACCTAGGTCAAAATGGCCGCTGCTAGCGATGAAAACATTGCATGGAAATTGACTTCTTCCCTCGGTCCTCAACTATTTATTGCCGTTATATAATATATATAAATTCAAGTTTTATGTTTAGTCTGCGATGTGAAAAGGTTGTTAGACAGTCAAATATTGGTTAAACCCGGTTACTGTGAAATAATGAATCGCAAGGCTAAAACACGCTTTGATCACACACTAAAACAAAATTATGATAGTACAACAAAGTAAACATTTAAAGAAATTTGATTCTAGGAGCTTTGTCAAACAAGTGCTAGGAAAAAAATCGAACAAATTTTGCAAAACAAAATTTACACACAGGGGTCGAAGTGACACAAAAAGTGTCGTGAAATGACCTGGTGTCAAAATGACCAGATGTTGAAATGACTGTCGTTCTAATGATATCAGGAGAACTCGTACCCTGGAGAACTCGTACCCCAATCTCAAGGGTACACGTTCTCCAGAGAACTCGTACCCCACAAATATATATAATGATAGTTTACAAGCATGTTTCCAAGTTTTATTTTTTCAAAATTAACTAGACTACCGGTAATATTGTTTTTGTTTCAAACAAAATTTGTATAGAACTTTTGATTGATGATTGATGTTGGTTTGTATGGGAACAGTTTAACAATTAATATTTAATTGGATTAAATATTTGTTAAATGAAAGGAGTGGGTAAAATGAAAACATAGTTGATCAAATTTTAACACCTGGTTAAAAAGGAAAATTTCCAAAAGAAAGAGAGCGAGAAACATGCGATTTTCACAACAGATTAATCAAATTACAATAACATTATTGACAATATCCAATATTGAACCCTTAACCCTTTTAGTTCTATATAGTCGAAAATGGGTGGCAAAGAACGAGATCAGTATGCAAAGAATGTGCAGTCTGAGCTTCTTCCGGGTGGTTGAAATTCGAGATCGTGAAGTAAACAGCTCAGAAAGCATGTACAATGAAAATGAGAGAGTGAGAGAGCAGAGTGAAAAATGGAGCTATTGCTCTATATGAACTCACAATTTTAGACTCTTCAATATTCTATACATCTGCAGACTACAAATTCATATATGGTACAAATGGATTTTAGTTCTCTGAAAAGGTGGAAGACTTTGTGGAAAAATGAGAAAATACTGGTTTTAAGTGGTTTCTCTTTCTCTCTCTCTCTCTCTCTCTCTCTCTCTCTCTCTCTCTCTCTCTCGTTTCCAACAATATTTTCAAATGTATCTCCCACATGGTAGTATTTTACAACTCGGGCCTGTTTGGTAAAGGGTAAAATAATGATCCATAAAGATTCCAAAAGCTAAATTTCTTCTTTTAATGTTACATAAAAAAAACAGTTATACTCGTTTTCTCCTTTTCCAACAACGTTTTTTTCCAACAAGTCTTTATCCTCCTTAAAATATGCGACTGTTTGGTAAAGGATTAAAAGTGCTTGTAATATATTATATGGCAAGTGTGAACAATGGTGTTAATCACACCTGATGTGTGACTTTATTGTACCGAACACCTTTGACACGAATAAAGTGGCAAATTCCATGAAGAACCATCAATATCTAAAATAGCTATTCAAAAAAATCTTATCTTCGAAACATTCAATGTATCCAGATTATGTAGATCTACCTTAAAATTTCATCTTTCCAAAATTTACCTGTTCATTTACCTAACCTTCCTTTCCATTTAAATCTACCAAACATGTGATAAAATATATTAACAAATATTTTATTCCAAATACCATAAGTTATCAATGCTTGATTAATGTACAACCCATTCATTTCACAAGAGGTAAAATGAAAATCATCAAGTCACCAAAATCTGAATTATATATATAAAAAAAAAATCTATCCCGAAAAATATTTGTTGGGTACGAGTTCTCTGGAGAATTCGTATCCAGGGTACGAGTTCTCCAGAGAACTCCTACCCTTCAGATTATGGTACGAGTTCTCCAGAGTACGAGTTCTCCAGGGTACGAGTTCTCCAGCAACCATTCTAATGATACTGCAACGATTTCTGCATCCATTTACGCACAAAAAGATGATATTTACGTTTATCTTCACCTGTTTTATCCCGTAGATACAGAAAGGAATTAGCCTATTTGAATACACGTTTTACCTCTAAGCATTAGACTGGCTGTTTCTCGTTCATTTTAGATTGTTTTTCTTTCATTCGAAATGACCGCTTTTGGCACTTTCGAATCCAAAACTCTACTGTACCAAAAGCGTCGTGTTGCTCTATAGTTAGCGATGTGTATCATTTCAATGAATCCAAAGTTTCCCTTTTTACACGAGGGAATAAAAAGCAATAAAAACATTAGTTTTTTTTTAATTTAAACACGAAAACTGAGTTCTCAGAAATCCAGAATATCTATGAAATCACGACACAAGTCTGAAACTCAACACTCGAGTCTGAAAGAAAAAAAATCGAAACCACTAGGTAGCCTCGAGTGTCCCTATTTCCTGATGATAAGGAAACAATATAACAATACAAATTTATGATGCATGGCATCATAGAAGCCGAAATCTTTTGGTGGACAATTTCAGAAATATTGACTTTCTAGAAAAAATGTGATGAGATTTTTGTATCTGTTTTTTTTCACCCAAAACGGAAGATCATGACAAATGATGATACTAAAATGCGGCGGGGGGGGGGGGGGGGGGGGGGGGAAGAAAGGCAGAAATTAAGAGAGGAATCTTAAATTATCTTTTACCATTATTATCATCAAAATCATCATTATCATTTAAAGTGATAATGCGTATGTGAGAAAACATGTAAAAGCATTGGAATTTTCAAATTTCTATATCATACGTAAATATTCAGTTGTGAGCAAATAAAATTTACATACTTTGTCCCGGAGTTTAATGACGTTTAAACAGCTTAGGTTATATCACCACGGTCAGTGCATCTACACACATCAGCCATTCTCAGTAAGTAGGAACACGGAAGCTGTAAACATGTCGAAAATTCGACTTTGTCAAATACATGTGCCATGCTGTTTTTAATGCGAGGAATGCATTCAGGATCTTAAATCTAAAATTTTAAATGCATATATAGCTTTAATGGTTACAAAGTCATGAACAATTATCTAATGACACTGGTCTCACAAAATGGATGAAAAATTGAATATTCGGTAGGCTACTTGCCTTCCTATGAGTTTGACATCAAATGGCAGACCAATGCACACACTGATATTTAAGTTCTGTTCCATTGGTACATGCTTATCAAAAGAAAAGGTGTTCCTAAATGGAATATCAACCAATCTACTTACATAGCACAGCAAATTTAAAATCTTTTCTTATTTTCATTTGAAACTTTTTTAACATCAAATGATCAGAGATATTGTTTCATTTAAAATATTCTAACTTGATAGATTGAAGTTTAAATCAAATTCTGACATCCTTAAATCAAAATTCAGACTATTCTGTGTATTTTGCATAAATTTTCGAACAAGTGTAGCGCACTCTGCGAAGACAAGTCCCATCAGAAAATGTAGCTGCTTGGGCAATGGATATTTCATTCTAATTGCTCATTCTCAGTAATAAGGAACTCTTTGGATGTCAGATCTGGTCAAAAATCAACATGTGAAAAGCCGATTTCTGATACTTGCATATTATGAAGCTATTATCTGAGCTTAATTTAGCACAAGCTGTGCTGCATCAAAACATCCTGAACCAAAATATACAAAACAGACATGACATGGTGCGAACTGATTTCTACGTTACTGTTAGAGTGTGTTAAATTTGTCGTCAATTAAAGAATCAAGTAAATCTCTTTTGAGATATTCAAGTTTTCATAAATTACCAAAATAGTTTCAATTTTTTTTCTACCGATCTTTGGATTATTTTAAAGTACTTGTATATGCGTTCACAGACCGATTATAGTAGTCAAAAACAATGTTCAAAAGTAGTTTTCATTAACATGCAAAGATAGTAAGCTTCACATTCCGTTGAATTGTTAATGGTGGTCTTAAAAGGAGATCCCTTAACATTTTTTGTCAACCAGGAAACAGTACGAATACAATTAAATAGAACATGAAATGAAATATTATCGATTTTGAGTCTAGAAGCAGCTAATTTAATCAATAGAATTGGTGACGTACGAATCAAATTATATGGATAATGTCTAAAGTACTTGTACAAGCACCAAAGTCGTCAAATAAAATGTCCAGAACGAATAAGCAGTATGCATACCATACTGAAATGACAAGACTCGACAATAACATGATATTTCCCAGCCTAAAAATAGGGAATTTTATATGTCAACGTGATGCAAAATTTGACTTTACTTTCAGAGTAAATGTTTATAGGGTTTATTATCCCCAGCCGAAGGCGGAGGGATATAGTTTTAGCGTTGTCCGTCCGTCCTTCCGTCAGTGCGTGCGTTAACTTTAATTTTAAACATCTTCTTCTCTGAAAATACCCATCCAATTTTGATGAAACTTCACAGAAATGATCCTGCCCTGGTCCCCTTCAGAATTTCTTTAAAGAATTTGATTCCTTCAAAAACTCTGGTTGCCATGGCAACAAAACTTAAAAATATTGGAAATCTTTGAAAATCTTCTTGTCTGAAACCATAAGGCCTAGGGCTACCAAATTTGACATGTAGCTTTATCTAGTAGACTTCTATCAAGTTTCTTCAAATTATAGCCCTGGGGTCAAAATTGGCCCCGCCCCGGGGGTCACAAGTTTTACATGGGCTTATATAGAGAAAACATTAGAAATCTTCCAGTACCTAGCCATAAGGCCTAGGGTTACCAAATTTTGCATGTAGCTTTATCTAGTGGGCCTCTACCAAGGGTGCCCAAATTATACCTGGGATCAAATTTGACCCCATCCCGGTGGTTACAAGTTTTACATGGACTTATATAGAGAAAACTTTCGAAATCTACCTGTACCTAGCCATAAGGCCAAGGGTTTTCTAAATTTTGCATGTGGCTTTATCTAGTGGGTCTCTACCAAGAGTACCCCAATTATAGCCCTGGGATCAAATTTGGCCCCGCCCCATAGGCTTATATAGAGAAAACTTTAGAAATATCCCTGTACTTAGTCATAAAGCCTAGGGCTACCAAATTTTGCATGTAGCTTTATCTAGTGGACCTCTACCAAGAGTGCCCAAATTATAGCCCTAGGGTTGAAATTGATCCCACCCCAGGGGTCAGAAGTTTTACATGGGCTTATACAGTGAAAACTTTAGAAATCTTCTTCCTACTAACCATCAGAACTAGAGCTACCAATTTTAGTCCTATCTCAGGGGTTTCATGTTCAAAACCAGTTGGCCAAGTATTGTTATGTTTGGCATGTAGGGTTTTTACTTGTTAGCCAGTGGAGCGACACAGGGTCATCATGGCCCTCTTGTTTGTGGGAAATTATGTCCTTATCGGACAGTGTACATCATAGATCAGACTGCACGTTCTGTGCTGTCTGATCTTGGTCTACACCGTCCGTAAAAAGGTCACTGATTTGCACTTAGCAGCCCGGGAGTCAAAGCACAGAAACTTTGACAGTCAGCCGATGCACTGATACTACAGGTAATACTGTCGAAATTGGTGTAGTATACCATTCAAAGTGAAAATCCCTGTTTCATGGGTAGTGGTTCTTAGGAGGGTAAAACTTTGGAGGAAACATTTGCTTGTTTTAAGTCTTTACCAAACGACAAAAATTTAGACTGGTCCAAATTTGAAGCATTTGCAGACGACAAATTAAAGGTGGCCCAAATGACAAAATTTGTCCGTGATAGGGTAGAAAACATTGTGGGAAAAGGAGA
Organism: Hippopus hippopus; assembly: GCA_946811185.2. Taxonomy (NCBI): domain Eukaryota; kingdom Metazoa; phylum Mollusca; class Bivalvia; order Cardiida; family Cardiidae; genus Hippopus; species Hippopus hippopus. The sequence goes on from OX328103.1 coordinate 28,781,540, forward strand.
AAATGCTGGTGGCGTTTTCTCATGTCTCCACTACTTTTTAAAAGCCTTCTTTCTCAGGATCCTTAAAAGTTAGGATTGTGGGGTAAAGGGTTAACGCTTTACGAAACAGTTCTATGTTTTAATGACCCTGACGACAAACAATTTGGAAAACATTATGGGAAAATGAGAAATTACTTTAAACTCTTTACTGCACAATTCCAACTTTTAACGACCCTGAAAGAGAAGGCTTTAGAAAACATTGTGGGAAAAGGAGAAAATGCTGGTAACCAGCATTTTCTCCATTTCTCACAATGTTTTCTACCCTATCAGAGACAGAAATTGTCATCTTATCAACATTAAATTTTTCGTCTGCAAATGCTTTCAATTTGGATGAGTCCAACATCTTGTCGTTTGGTAAAGAGTTAATCAGAACTTCTCTATTTTTGTCTTACTGTTTGAACTACATTAAGTTTGTCCTCTGCTAATGCTTTCCATATGGACTGGTTTAAGATTTTGTCATCTAGTAAAGAGAGAACCTTTCAGACTATTACAAACTTGTTTTACCTTCAACTTTGTATCTTCCATTCTGCCATCAGTAGAGTCTGAAAATAGTACAACAACTGGAGAAGTTGCTTACAATGAGCACTTTCTCTGTTTGTCCCGATGGTTTCAGTGACTCACTCCTTGCTTTTAACCCTTTACCACACAATCCCAAGTTTTAACGATCCTGAGGAAGAGGCTTTTTAAAAACATTGTGGGAAAAGGAGAAAATACTGGTAACCAGCATTTTCTCCTTTTCCCACAATGCTTTATACTCTGATTATCAAAGACAAATTCCATCGTTTGAGCGACATTCAAATTGTTGTTGGCAAATGCTTTCAACTTGGACAAGTCTATATTTTGCTCATGTAGTAAAGAGTTAATTCATGCAATTTCTGCAACTTGGAATGGTCTACTTCATTTCATGCTTAAAATAGCACACATTTCAGGCAGACAACCTAACGCAATGGTTTGAGTGGAAAGAAGGCATGTCCAGAGAATTAGGATATTCCTTTACCACACAATCCCATGTTCAAACAACCACAAAGAAAAAGACGTATGGAAACATTATGGGAAAGGAAAAAATGCTGGTAGCCAGCAATTTCTCCTTTACACATAATGTTTTCTACCCTTTTTAAGATAAATTATCATAATTTGTGCAACATTTAATTTGTACTTTTTTTGCAAGTACTTTCAATAGGACCAGTATAAAATTTTGATGTCTGGTGAGAAGTTAAAATTGAAAAAGAGTAAGTCATATGTGTAATACTTTACACTTATTCTGTATCTGTGTAACTCTTTACAAACAATCCTGTGATTAAGTGACCCTGAGAAATAAAGCTGTTGAAAATCTTGTCAGGGGAGAGGGGGGGGAGGGAGAAGGGAGATAATTCTGTGCCTGTGCTTATAAAACTTATAAAAACGAGTCCATGCTTAACTGAGTTTGAGCTCAAACTTGAAGTCTCGTTTATATTAATCCTTTACCATACAGTCCCAAGTTTTAATGACCCTAAAGCAGAAGCCTTCTGAAAAATTGTGGGAAAAGGAGAAAATACTGGTAACCAGCATTTTCTCCTATTCCCACAGTGTTTTCTACCCCATCAAAAACAAAAATAATCATTTGAGTTACATTTAATATGTCATCTGCAAATGCTTTCAATATGGTGGAGTCTAAAATTATGTCATTTGGCAAAGAGTTAAAGACGTATGAAAATCTAAAATGAAGACTTTGATTAATCGATAGAGATAAAGAAAAGTTCTAAATTTCAGAAGTTACTCCATAAGGTTTATTAAATTTACATCTATGCAACTTTGAAATTTAATACTCAGCTGAATTTAGCACATGAAAAGTTTTATAAGCATTGACCCTTGTAAGCAGCATTTTCTTCTTTTCCCTCATTGTTCCCTACTGTATGGAAACAAATTGTATGATTTAAGCCTTGCATATCAGGTAAAGAGTTAGGGGTCAAATTATAGTATGTCTAAGGTTTTTAGAATTAAGCTTTGCTGAATGCATAGGTACATATATATATATCAAACTTATCAGCATAAACTCTTTATTAAATAACATTTTAGACTTGTCCATTTTGAATGCAATTGCAGGTAATAAGTCGAGTATGGCTTTGAAAGGGTAAAAAACATTGTTGGAATATTGAAAAGGATTGCTAGCATTTCCTCTTTTCCAGAATGTTTTTAAAAAGCTGTCCAAAGTGTAATAAGAAATATCTTTAAAAAAAGATGACATAAATTTGCCTATGAATAGGTAGGGGCGCTTAAAATAAACATGTCTACAATTTCTATTTATTCATTTTTTATCAGTAGGCTACCAAAAAGTAGGTCAAAAGCCAGCAGTTAGCTACGCCGAAAAAAAAACCAGCACATTATTTGGTAAAGGGTTTTAACAAGAAAGAAAGATTTTATCCCAATGGATTTAGTCTGCTTTTGACTTATTTTGAGCTATTTCATTTTTTGTGTGTGTACAGAAAGGGGACTCGTATTTGTATTTTTTTTTAGGTAAAGACTCCAAGCAGATACAAAATGTATTTTAGACATTGACTGAAGCATTGATGTATTTGGTTCCGGCCAAAACGATCACCGTTAGCGGATTTGCTATATAGCAAATCCGCTAAAAATGAATGCATGAATGACCTTTTTCACCCTTCTTCGCACAATAAATAATCTCAAACTCTTAAACTGCTAAATAAGTGAAGTGAAAGTCGGTAGTCAAAAACGGGTCTTGGTGTTTACAAGTTAATTTCTGGGAAAAATATCTCCTGTCCGGCAGTGTAGATCCAAGATCAGACTGCACGTTCTGTGAAGTCTGATCTTAATCTATACTGTCCGCCAAAAAAAACAAAAAAGTTCGTTAGTCGCGCTTAGCAGCTTAAAGATTATTACCGAAATTCCAATATCGATGTACAACACGAAGAGAACTGTTCTGTTCTGTATGCAACAAACATGGTATGGGAGCTTTTCTCCTCCACACACTAGTTCAATAATAATCATTACATACCGGCTCCTTTGTTTGGACCAGGTCTATCTTTTTCAGAACGACCCGTCTTAACAAAAGAATGCACGTGCACAGGTTTTTCTGTAGATAGAAAACCTGTCCAAGTGCGGGAAAGACCTGCTCCCGTGCTAGAAAGACCTGTCCCCGTGCAATTGACGGACCTTGGGTCGTGCAGACAGAGTCGTAAACGACATCGGTACTTGCGCGATATTGATTTTTAGGAATTTGTTAAATAAGAGGAAGAATCTTGCAAATATACCCTTTGCAAAAACAGATTTTAATATGATTTTTATTGGTGACCAAATCAGCTATTCTTTAATCATTTCTTTCAACGCGATCATTAAAAAATCTATCCCTTCCTATTTACAAAATGTGCTGTCACATTAAGGCCAACATTTAAAACATTGTTGATAAAGTGTTTTTGTGGTATTTGTCGAAGACAATACCACTACAAGTTGGCTTCTTTACAAAAGAAGCCAGGAGAGGTCAGCATCAATGTTTTCAAATAGTTGGCTTTCAATTTCAATACATTTTGGTACATGTAAACAAACAAGTAAATAAGCCGCCGCGTAGAAACCTCGTATGCTTTACATGACGCTCATTTGACCTTCTTGTCGCGTTTTCAAGTCGCATGATCTTGTCCAGCAGTCTTCTTTCTCTTTTTTAACGAAATTCTTCTTATTCTTTCTTCTGTTTAGATTTATTTGCTAAGTGAAAAATTACAATTATTTGAGGGGTCATTTGCAGCCATGGCAAATTAATATAACAACTATTTTTTTCTGAAATTCGTCATATAAAAATAAACCACGTCTATTTCCTGTTTCGGTTTTTTGATTTCGCTTTGTTTACAAAACCATGACGAAACAGACTGTATCAGAACAATTTCGCAAGAAAAATGGACTTAGACAGCAAATTCTGTGGCAGTCTGCCTTTTAAACTCACCACTGTTGGAGAGGTCTGATGAGTTCAATACTGAATTTTGAAGACCATGTATCGTCAGAGCTCCAGATAAGAGGGAGTGATGGTATTCTAAATCCATTATTTCTCTTTGAAACCCTATGTTGTGGGTACTCATTAGAATTGTCTCGATGAAACAGTTCTAATGAGTACCCACAACATAGGGTTTAGTGGAGAATTATTAACATTTTCAATTTTAAAATCAAAATCACTCCCTGTACCTGGAGCTCTGTATCGTATTTTGTGCAAAGCCGAAGGAAATAAACCCAATTAAACTCAATTTTTCTCAGACAAATGAGTTTTTCGGTAGCACTCAGATATGTAATTGGAAATGGCATGTTAAAATACACTGGGTGAGGCCATCGATCGTGAAAATATTAATTCTTGATTGAAAATAGCTTCACTCGTCCATATCCTTCTATTGGCGCAATGATATACAAAATTTGTCTACTGATCGCTTGGTCCTGGGCTTTTTCGTTCCAAAAACAGTTCGTCCCATGGCTTGTTCGTCCCATGATTGCGCGTTACTCCATTTGATTGGGCATGAATATTTATATATCGAAATAATTGATTTTAATATTGGGAATTAAATGTTAACGGCCAAATATATTTCGAAATCATAGTTTTCATTTACAAACTTAATTTTATTTGATATATTCACATTGTTTTCTCTCTATCCATCATGCATCCTATTGTCAAGGGACGTTACTCCTGACTCCTCCTAATGATCAATGGGAGACCACCAATACACAGATAATCCTAACTTTGTCGTGAGTACTCTCCCTTCAACGAAAAAAGTATTTATTTGCTTCGTAGGTTGACTTTTAAGCCAATATTTGAATAATATTTCTCCTTTTCTTTCAAATTATTAATTCCACACAATGGCTTCCTTGACAAATACCACCTCAGTGTTCTCGACGCTTTGATTCCTTAAGTTCTGTTGTTACATACATGTAATTCATTCATACCTAAACCCAACTTATTTTTCGTATTTTTTCTAGTTTTCATAAGTTAAATAGCAAAATTGAGAAAACGCTAATGACAGACGCATTTTCTAAAACATGTTTGCAATATTGTTGTATTTTGTTGTTAATGCACCCTATTTCCTATGAGACCGACTGTTGATTTGCCCGTATTAGCACAGTTCAGCCTCTGGAGCGAAAAGGCCCTCATGTTTCTTTTTATATTGTGAGAAAGCAACACTAACATAGGAGCACTTTCCTTCTATGGCAGACCCGGCACAGCTAGGCTCAAGAATTCAAACGAAATGCAAATTGAGCGGCCCGATCAGTTCCATAGTCTAATGATCAGAACTGCTTTTGAACCAGCTGTCCTAAGCTCGATCCCATGGTCCCGGGATGGAGCATCCCTGGAAGTGTCGCCGTGATATGACTGAAATAATGTTGAAAGCGGTGTAACACTGTTCAATCAATCAACCAATGATTACTGACCTACGGCCCTATAAAACTGGATGAATTAGTGCAAACGGACACACGGTAGAATTGAAAACACGAGAGTGTTACTGGCAAAAGCTCAAATCCATGAATAGTTCATTCATTTCGAACCTATATAGACCAATAAACTCACTCGTGCAGCATCAACAAACTTACCCAAATAAAAAAAATACAAAGGTCGATGCTCACGTGGTGTCAATTTCAAGCCACGATTCATTAATGTTCAAGTGAGAAAATAAAACTGATAAATGAATAATAAAAAAAAAAAAAACCCAAAAGTTACAAAACCATAAAACATGTAATACGCTTCTTTTTTTTTTTCATCGAACATACCCATTCTTTTCGACATGGTTGTTAAGTCGTCTGCTCAATACTGATGGTGGCCGGTATGTAAGTCGGATATCGGCCTCGTACATCGGTCTTTCCGTATAAGAACGACCTGGGCACGAGGTTCACAAAACACCTCGAGCGCTTCGCGCTCTCGGTGTTACGTGAAGCTCGTGCCCAGGTCGTTCTTATACGGAAAGACCTCGAACTCGGTCGATATTTTATACTAAACCTCGATATCTCCTTTTGCAGGGAAGAAGCTTAACTCTTACCAAACGTCAACATTTTAGACATGACCAAAATGTAAGCATGTGCAGACAACAAAATAAATGTCGCTCAAATGATGATTTCTGCATTTGATAAGGTAGAAAACAATTGTGGGAAAAGGAGAAAATGCTGGTTACCAGCATTTTCTCCTTTTCCCTCAATTTTTTCAAAAGTCTCCTTTCTTCAGGGTCGTTAAAACTCGGGGTTGTGTGGTAAATGGTTAAACTATATGTATAGAAATTACAACAACAAGCAGAAATACAATTGATAATGACTGTTTATTTTTAAATCATTAACAACAATGCTATTTGTAATAGCCCTTCAAAAAAAAAAAAAACCCGTCGTTGGCAATAATGCCTTCACAAGAGCAAAATCAAAGAGGTATTCGAATGTCTTCAAAAAATTAATTCTTCAGTCACGTATTCGAATGTGAGAGAAATTTTGGAAGCAGTCTTGCATAAATCAAACGTCAGATATATATATATTTTTTAATAGACTACACGATCTTCATTTTTTTAAACGTTTCACAGAAATGTTTCAAACAATTCGGAAATTCATCGATAGTGCTATACGAAGGGCGATACCTAAGAAGGTGCCGAATTGACTTTTTGGGTTCTGTGTATTCGTTATCGAAAGGGTTTTAAATTATTTACGGCCAAATTCTAGCTATCTGAACAGTTAAAGATATTTGATATAATACAGAGTTTAAAAATGTACTTTCATTCAGAAATTATTGCATAATCTCCTTGTTTATTTCGACAGCGGACGACACAAGCTGTGAATGAACATTTCTTGCATTATCTCCCGCTAAATGATATTCTACGAATACACATCTACATGTATCTAATTTGGGCATTCTGGGTATATGACATGCGCAGACAACATTTCTTTAATGAAAATGGGGGCAGCCTGTGTAAACAATGTTCATATGCATATGGCAATATTTAACGAAAAAAAAAAACTTTAAGTATTTAGAGTATTTCAAACTGACATTTTTTTTTTTTTTTAGTTTTGACGAAATTTCGACAAAGAAATCAAACATAAGTTGTATGATTTGTTAAGTCAGAGCTGAATATCATTTGTAGATCTGTGTTGTTCGTCCCTACGCCAGCCATGCAAAACTGAAAGTGAGTGCGCATGCGTCGTTGCGCATGATGTATTTGGTTCCGGCCAAAACGATCACAGTAAGCGGATTTGCTATATAGCAAATCCGCTAAAAACTATATCGACTCGAGCAAGATGGGGTCTGGCATTATCCCGTGGTCAAGTCGTTATGATATCATGGGTTTGAAGCAGTGGGACAACAACAGGGCCTCGAATATTTTCCTTCTGTATTTAAGCATCTAATTCCTTCAATAACGGCGATGGGGTGCGATACCCATAAGCATTACCTCCCCACACTGTATCTGACCCACCACCCCATACCATACTGCGTCGGAACAGTCGTACACGGGCCTCAGCTCGGGACAATATAACCATCGACTCATTAGACAAAAGAATTCTCCGCCAAAGCTTTCTTAACCCTTTTATTGTATCCCAAGGCCAATTGCTCTCAATTAAAGCGATGAAAGTAATAAGATTTCTGATAGGCTTAGCCATTTCTAAACCACATGATTTAGCCTATCAGAAACAGCGTTACTTTCTAACTTTATACATGTAATAAAATTAAGAATGCAATCTAGAAAGGTTGTTGAATATGGCCCCTGGAATCAGCATACCATGGTCGAAAGAACAGATCTCTCTACAAACATGAAATTTTATCGCCCTCCACCCATTGCAGCTGACATTTACAAAAAACTATTTGAGGGGGCTAAATGCATCACCGTTATGCAAGATACTAATGTCGCAATCATAACGATTATGGATCCCTAAGGCCAACCTTTCTAAAAACCGACTGAATCATGCCATAAGCTGGTCCTACGACATGCAGAAAATTAACCAGTAGCAAAAAGTTTCTGCCCAGGTCAGCCTGCGCAATCCGCGCAGGCTGACCTGGGTCAATACTTTTTGCAAATGCATTAAGCCCCCTTTCCACTGAGGCATGGCTCATTTATATTTAAAGGATTTTACATTCAACTACCACAATTTTTTCTTATCGTCTAATATTTCTTAAGATTTTCTGGTGAAAACGCGATAAACATTGTAATAGGCAGTTTTAATTTAAACCAGATTTATCCTTTTCACGTTGGGTTCTATGTGTCATAGTGGTAAAGTGTATGGTTGGTAGCCTGGAAATCCTGGGTTCGAGCCTTACTGGTAGCACTGTGTTTTTCAGGAGAGTGTCCTTCGGCATGATACTTCAGAGCCCTAGCCTGATACTAGTGAAGCTCTGGGCATACATGAATGGATCTATCTGAGCTGTCGCCGTGATATGGCTTGAATTACATTGAAAGGGGCGTAAAACACAACCTATCAATTAAGCGATCATTTTACACATCTGACACCAACACTAAGTGTGAGTTATTTTGACACTCTCCCATTCCACCATTTTTTTCTAAGCCTTTACCAGAAGAAAAACTTTAAGGATTGTCCGAGTTTAACTCTTTACCAAACGACCGAATTTAAACTCGTTTAAGTACAGCGTTTGCAGACGACAAATTACGAGTGGCTTAAAAAGTTGAAATAACAAAGGCGCAAACAGTCCCCGTTACCAACATTTTCTCTTTTTCCGACATTGTTTTCCAAAGCCTTCTTCCATAGCTCAGTCGGTAGCATGCAGGACTTGAGAACAGGGGTTTGCTGGTTCGATCCCCGGCTCGGCCAATTTCTTTCCGCATTATTTCGACGATTATATGGGACAGCAGTCAGTGGCTTAGAGAGAATATTGTGCGGAGTACTTGTGAAAAAAAGAACTTTAAGAAACCATGGATACGTGCAGTGGGCGCCGCGATATAACTGAAATAATGTTGAAAACGGTGTTAAACACGATACAATCAATCAAAGCCTTCTTCCTCAGAGCCGTTAACCTTTAACTTACTAAATAAGTGAAATGAAACTTTCAAGCGGATAGTAGGCTAAAAACCCAAATTTTGCGTTTTCAAAGGCATTTTCTAGGGGGGGGGGGGAGGGGTAAAGATATCTCCTTATCGGGCACGTAGATCCTAGATCAGACTACAAATTCTCTGCAGCCTGATCTTGATCTACACTGTCTGCAAAAGGTTTGTGAGTCGCGCTTAGGTAAGACTGTGTGGTAAAGGGTTAAACTGTACGAAAAACTAAATGCGTCTCTTTTGACAGTGACAGGCTTTCCCTCGAAAATGTAGAAATCATTGTGGGAAAAGGACAAAAAGCTGCTAACAAGCATTTTCTGATTGTCTAAAAATGTTTTCAACTCCTTCTTTGTCGTTTAACCCTTAAAGCGCTGAATAAATGGACCTTTTTAATTACGAAAACCAAGAGGGCCATTATGGCCCTGTATCGCTCCACTGGCTTTTTAACCCTTTACCACACAAATCGAAGTGTTGATGACCCTGAAAGAGAAGGCTTTCGAAAACATTGAACATTGTCAGGCAATACAAGCATGTTTATTCACTGGCATGAAAAGTAAAGTTCTTAGAAAAAAAAAAAAACAAAAAAACTGAATGATAGAAACCTTACTTTGAATTTAATGTTCCACGCATATGAAAATAACTATTAGCATCAAAATGAACCACTCTCCCTGAAACAGAATATTTTCTATCAAAAAACTTAAACACCTAGCACCAATCATGTATCACTGCAGTTTGATAATCAAGGGAGGTAAATAGTAACAAACTTTATCCTTTATAACAGGAGTTATTTCCCTTGATTAATATTTAAATTGAAGTGACTATATAAGAAAGCCCATGTTAAACATGTGATCCCTGGGATGGAGCCAATTTTGACCCCAGGCCTAAAATATGAAGATACTTGTTAAAGGTCCATTAGATAAAGCTACATGCCAAATTCAGTAGCCCTGGGCCTTATGGTTTCAGAGAAGAAGATTTTTAAAAATGTTCAATATTGTTCAGTTTTGTTGCCATGGCAACCAGTTTTTGAAGGAATCAAATTCTTTCAAGAAATTCTGAAGAGGACCATGGCAGGATAATTTCTGTGAAGTTTCATCAAATTTGGATGGGTAGTTTCAGAGAAGAAGATGTTTGAAATAAAAGTTAACGCACGCACAGACGAACGGACGGACGGACGCACGACGGACACCAGGCCATGACATAAACTCGCTGGCCAGTGGAACTAACAAGCAGAAGTATTGCTAATACAAGGTTGATTCCCTTACGATATGAAACACAGTTAGCAGACTGTGTAGATCCAAGATCAGACTGCACGTTCTGTGCAGTCTGATCTTGATCTACGCTGTCTGCAAAAAACAACTCAAATTAGTTCCTGGACTTTTTAAACGGGTTTTAGTTGGAAATGTATAATTAAATAAAAAGTGGGAAGATATTTTATTCCTCCCCCCCCCCCCCCAAGAAGTACATGTAGGGGGTTTATTTAAGGAGTATGAATATTGAATATGGTAAGAAAAAGAATAACCTAAAGACAAATTTGTGTTAGTCTAACGGATTAACTGCATGCAATACACAAATGCACCCAAGTCCTCCCAAAAATTGAAAGAAACGTGGCATATCTAAATTTAGCAGTAGGCCTATTGATCACGTGTTTTAGTCATTCTTTTCGGCCGCGGAATTTTCGAAATGGAAGAACCGTAGAACTAACCAGTATATTTCTCTGCATGACAGTTGAATATACTTCAATTTGGATTAATAAAGGAATTTAAGGTATGGGCAATGTAACAAACAAAATTCACAGGTGTAGAATATTTACAAAAGGAAGTAAAAAACATGACACGGCTAATTATAACTTGGCAAGGTCATTGTGTCCAAGTCCTAGGTTGACATGCGCAAATGTAATTCTATTAAGACTAATTATAATATTACTGATCACATGTTCCAGATTACCCAATCAGCGCTCAAGGCGATTCTTTTCGGCTGCAACGGCCATTATTGGGAAAGGCGCTCCAGTTTTTCTATGTGGAAAAATGAATTTTTCTTCTTTTAGGAATTGAATAGGGCTATTCCAGGTATGGATTATTTGATATATTCGATTTATACATAATTTACCAGGTTTATTTTCTAGTTTTTGATGTAATTTTTTGTTAAAATGAATCCAAATGCAGTGGCCCAACGTCCGTATTTGAGTTTGAAGCAGCCCTATTTTCATTTTGAGTCATTCCGCTTCCCGTGTTCATCACATATTATTGTTATTTTTCTCCCTGGAAGTAAATATGACAAGCATCACTTGGTACTGAAAAAGGATAATGCTCTATTTTGGAAAAGTCGTTTAGACGTCAGGAAAGAGTGAAATCGATCGACACTCAGTTTCATCATATTCCGAGCAAGAGCCGTTATATTTTTCTTGGAAGTCTGGCGATATTTTATCGAAATCGAGGCTGATGATGTCATACCATCTGTTGATATTATCGTCTGCAAGAATCGCAGAAAAATGAGGTTAAATAGGCAAATCGGTGAACTTTTAAAGCTCATATTCAAAACATGATTTTACCAGCGGACAAACCCCTTCTCATGAAAACTTCAAATTATTTCAAGACTAAACTGCGTTAAAAAAACTGTTAAAAATAAAAATTGCAAATGTATTTGATCACCCAAACAGGTCGCACCCTGTAAATTATATTTAAAATTTATTTCTAGTCTTTACTCAGGACAGTCCAAACAATTAGTTTTCCCGAAATATTTGGACAGTCTATAACATTATTTTTCCAAAATATTGGACAGTTGATTTTTCAGGAAATGTTTCTGATAATGATCGGTTGCATAATACACATTTCTACATGGTATTGTTAACTAATCGTTATGAACATGGATCCTTCGAAAGCCAGTAACTATCACATTGGTAGAGTCAGGAAATAAGACCAAAATAATTTCAACATCAAGGTTTTTTTGTTAAAAATGTCTTGTCAAAGCCAGCAATGTAGATTAAGATCAAAGATCAGACCCAAAATTCTGCCTAGTCTGATCTTGATCTACAGAGGCCGTAAAGGCAACAAAAGTTTTGAGAGATGATATAGGGGTTAAATCTTTCTTGAATTTTTTATTCTATGCACCTCCTTTTTTTCAAAACATTTTGATACCTTCTGCAGACGTCACAAGTGAAAATCGTTACTTTGACTGAGAGAAATAGTTCTAAACAGTACTGTTTTGTCCCCATATAAACAATATAAAATCACTGATAAATAGGAAAGCTTGTTGTTTGTTTTCTTTCTTTGTTGGTTATCCATTTATATTTTAATTTGATGCATTAATTTGCGCATGCATTGCTTTGTATGTCAGCAGCAAGGAATTTTTAAGTAAAGAGTTGAAGGACCTATTTTTCTGCTGACTACACAACACATGTAACAGGACTGTGGTGTTTCAGAAACAATCAATGCTTAAAGCAGAAAGGGTCTATCAGATAGTATAAAGCAGGCATGGTATTTGCTTATTGTGGGGTCATTTTGTGTTGAGTGGAGGTCAGCTTGCAACCAGGTATAAATTTCTTGGAGCAGAACAGTTATAAGTGTATTCCATGTGCATTACAAGCCTCTCTATTTTATGCAAATTCTAGAGCAAACATTTGTGTACTGCAGATGGCTAGTTATATACTTTTGGTCATACTAATTTACTCTTTCAATGTCCATGGCAAGATGGCAGTTGTCAAAGTTTTCATGGACGGTGCAGATAGATATCAGACTTCAGTGCAGTCTGATCTTAGATCTGTATCATCCGCTGCTCAATTAGTAATTATGGCCAAACTAGCAATTTTTTAGAAGAGTTCTTCTTTTAGGCCTAAATGAGGTAAGAAAATATCAATAACATGTATTTCAAGATAGAAAACCACCAAAACTATACCATTAACTCTGTACTCCATGACAAAAGTTAGACTTGTCCAAGTTGTAAGCATTTACAGGCAACAAATTCAATGTAGTCCAAACATTAGAGTTTGTTATTAAAAGGGGAGAAAACATTTTGGGAAAAGGAGAAAATGCTGGTTACCCTGTGGAAGAAGGCTTTTCCCAAAATGTTTTCAAAAGCCTTCTTCCATAGGGCTGTTAAAACTATGGATTGTCTGGTGAAGGGTTAACAGTTTTTACCCCTGCACTGCCTCTTTAAAATGAATCTAAATTTGTAGGATTTTACCCGTATTATTTCTGACTGGCTTTTTCCAGAAACAAGTTCAATTCTGTTATTTTGGCTACCCCCTATTTTTCAAAATGATAATTTCTTGAAGATTAGGACACAAAAAAACTTAATAATTAATTCAGAATATATAGGCATATTATGGTGCAATTTCACTGGTCAGGATTTACTAGTTATGGTTGTAACATGACCAGCTAGGGAGGTTTAGGGTCAGTCTGTTTTTAAAAATGCTGGTTTATTCTCACTCCTGGGGAATAAATCTGCATTATCAAGTGGCTGCACTGTGTTGGATATGTCATGCTCATTGAAATAATTTTGTAAATATTTGGAAAAAAATTGGATATGTCTGGTATACTTGAAGAACGTTGACCCTTTACCACACAATGAAGACTTTTAACGACCCTGAGGAAGAAGCCTATTGAAAACGTTGCAGGAAAAGGAGAAAAAGCTGGTATCTAGCATTTTCTCCCATTCCCCCAGTGTTTTCTACGCTATGGAAGACATGTTATCCTCATTTGAATTACATTTAAGTTGTTCTCTGCAAAATTAATGCTCTCAGTTTGGACAAGTCCATATTTTTCTCATGTGGTATACAGTTAATTTAAGTTTCATTTTTACCCCTGTAATTAATCAATAAACACTATTGCTTGTGGATTAACATCACAATTTTCAGTGTGATGAGAGTAATTCTTTCAGTGTCAAAAAAAATAATTCTGTCCTCTTTTGCTGTACAGGCAGAAGGTATAGATCTAAGATCAGACTGTATGTGCTGTGCAGCCAGATCTTGACCTATGCAGCTGCAAAAAGTGCCTGTCTGTGCCTATCAAATATAAAACTTAATGGATATTCAGCCTGATCTTGGTCTGCAAAAAGTGCCTGTCAGCATCTTGAAGATCAGACTCCAGGGATGTTCTGGCTGATCTTTGTCTACTCTTATCACAAAGACAAAAGACAAAAGCTTGTGACAAGGAGAGTATAGGTCAGGCAGCTTTTCACTCACTGTTGGAACAAAAGAGTCCTGTCAATTGAAAGATTTCAGATTTTTTTTTTTGTAAATAAGTTCGGATTTTGATATTTCAAACCCTTCAGCAGCTAAGCGTTGACTCCAGGCTCTTTGGTGGGCAGTGGAGACCAAGATCAGACTGCACAGAATGTTCAGTCTGATCTTGAATCTGCACCATTCTATACTGTGAATCTTTTACCAGGGAAATGAACTTACTATTGATTGGAAGTTTTTATTTTATCATTTAGTTATTCATTTAGTTAACTCTGTACACTCTGTACCTCATGACAAAACTTAAGACCTGTCCAAACTGAAATCATTTGTCAGGGCTTTTTTTTTTATGGTTTGGGGAAGACACTGGACGCTGGTCAAAAGGGGAAAAAACGCACGACAAAGGCCATATTTGGGGAATTTTCACCAGAATCCCAAGAGTCATTTACTCTTGTGCCGAAATTTTCAAAATTCATAATGGAATTTCCAAGAGTCAAAGAGAAATGTCCAAGGGTCAAAATTACTTGGTTATCATGGAGAGATAAGGGTGAAATAAAGGCAATTTTTCATTTATGCTATTTGTTTATGGAAACAAATTAGACAAGAAAATACCTCATCTTATGTACAAACTTGCTGAAATTAAGTGGAAAGAAGAATTTTGACTCGCAGCCCTAGCATGCAATTCATCTGTATGAACTAACAGACACAAACTGCCTTTTAACTGTTTACCAAACAACAAAATTTTAGACTCAATCATGTTTTAGACATTTGCAGATGATAATTCAAATGTGGCTGGAACAATTTGATTGTCTTTCATAGCCTAGAACATTGTGGAAAAGGGAGAAAATAAAGGTCAAATCCATTAAAGTGTTATTTCTTTAAATTTTAGTCTTCTTTTTTGGTCCAATTTCGTCTTCTTTCACACTTGTTCCAGTGCTAATACTGTAAGACAAGAAGGCCTAACCTCCATCCTTCCCCACCATCTAATCTATAAAGGTTGTGTATTTTCATTTTAAAAACAACCAAAGTTTTTCCTAACTTAGACTTGATCTAGATCTAGTTTGTTTCTTGAGAAATAGGATATATCGAAAATCTTCGTCAGAAGTTAAAATAGATCTAGTAAGAAATCTGTGGTTGCTGATCCTCATCACTTCGCGCGTAAATAAAATCTGAAACTCAGTTGAGAGGAAAAAAGTGTCTGCTATTTGTTTACATTTGTGATTGGTTTGCACACAAAGTCCGATACATTTCACCACAGGAATTTGACATTCTATAATGAAAATATATGATTAAATATGAAAAAAATACTCCCCTATATATAAAAAAAGTGTTTAATTTATATATAGGGGAGTATTTTTTTCATATTTATTCATATATTTTCATTATAGAATGTCAAATTTCTGTGATTTCACTGAAATTATTAATTAAATAAAATGATCGCTGATTTTTCCAGGTTAGTTTGTGAATAGTGTCAAAAGATAATGATTATACAACCTGAATATCCCAACTTTATGTTTTCATAGATCTTGAATGTGGAGAGAAATAGGATTTTTTCCGTTATGCAGAATTTGTCCGCAAGTGATCTAAAAATAGAACAAGGGGAATCTGGTTTTCCGTGTCATTGGTTACCTCCCTTCCATGAAAATTTCGTACATTTTCCTTCAAGTTTATAAATGTTATAGCTATATGTACTCTTTTTTACATCTCCTTTCATCTTTTCTTTCCTTCTTTGTCGTGCATTTTGTAGCAATATTGGAGCGACCTAGACAATTTTAATGTGAATCACGCAATCGCCCCTGTCCAGAATAAACGCTATTAGTATCCACGTTTTTGTTAACGCTCGAAAGAAAGCGTTGAATACCAAATGCTGGATTCCAGTGTTTTTTCGTATTATACTATGAGCGTGTTTGGAATATTCCGTGCAAAAAATGAACAGAAAGTATGAAATCAGACTATTAGTGACGGTTTTCCATGAATCTAAAAGGCGGATGTCTCATTATACAACAAAAATATGGGTCGTCTTTGCAGCCGATCTTTTGGTCTAGGATTGGGTTTATTGGCTAAATCTTAGTACAGAAATATTCATTACAGCAGGGAAAGTCGATTCCTAAGGAGAAAATTGATTGCTCGGGGGAAAACTACATCTTTGGGGAAAATTCCGCTGAGGGGAAGACGCCAACTATCGGGGTTACTTTCTTAGTAAAAAAAAAAATCTGTTTGTAGACAACAAAATAAATGTGACTAAACTAGTGGACATTGTCTATGATAGGGTAGAACACATTATGGGAAAAGGAGAAAATGCTGGTGACCAGCATTTTCTCCTTTTCCCACAATGTTTTCAAAAGCTTGCTTTCTCAGGTTCATTAAAACTTGGGATTGTGTGGTAAAGGATTAATGTGTGTGAGGAAAAAAATATTACTCTAAGGGGTCCTTGTAAATAACTATGACAGACAGAGAGGTGAGAGGATTCCCAAATACTGTACAATTTTGTTCAATACTAATCTAAAGATTATCTGATACCTAGCCCTCAATAAACAAGAAGTTACCCTGCAGCCTGCACATCATTACACTATTTTTGAACACAGCATTTGTTATCAGCTAAGTCCTTAGCTCAGTAACTCTCAGGCCTAGGAATGCAGTGGTAGTGAGTTTGAAAACCAGTGTATTTCACCTACCAAGCCCTGTAGGTCTGAATATAACCTAGTACTGTGGAGGTTGTGAGATTGAATACCAGTATTTTTATCCAGCCAAACCCTGTAGCTCATTTGATACTGTTCAAGGTCAGTTTTGCAAGAGTTGTTAGACTCAATTCCAGCTCAGCCAGTCTTTCTGTCACAGGATTCATATCTTTCGCTGCTCTAAACAATACTTTGATGATGTTCATGTGGAAAAGCAGCCGGCAGGTCAAAAGAGTGTTGTGGGTAGCAGTAGTAAACAAAACTCCAGGATTGAATGGAAAAGGGCACTGGGTGTCCTGATATGACTAAAATGCCATGCAATCGATTTGTTATCATTTCATTTCTCCTCTCTCTGTCTGTCTCTCTCTCTCTATTTTGACAGCTGGAAATACAATCCACTGTACCTTAACTCTTTACCAAATGACAAAATTTTATACTTGTCAAAATTGAAAGCATTTCAAGACGACAAGATAAATGTCCCTCAAAATTTTAAAATCGGTTTTGGAAGGGTAGAAAACATTGTGAGAAAAGGAGAAAATGCCGGTTACCAGCATTTCCTCCTTTTCCCACAATATTTTCAAAAGGCTACTCCCTCAGGATTGTTAAAATCGAGGTTGTGTGATAAAGGGTCAATACTTTTCTTGTAATTTTTAATAAAAGGCGTTTTTGAAAAAAAAAAAAATAACGGAAACTAATAAATCAATAAACATGTAGACCTTAGTCAAAAACTCTCTCTCTCTCTCTCTCTCTCTCTCTATCTTGACAGCTGGAAGTACAATCTACTGTACCTTAATACTATTTTTTCTGATCCTTTATGAAAGAAAATGGGAGGTGTAGATTCAAGATCATACTGTAGTTCCTTTGCAGTCTAATCATTTTTGCCTATGGCAAAGGCCCATGTTTTTGCCTATTGCACTGAGAGGGCGGTCCGATGAATCACTGAAATACCACCAAAACACTCGAAACACAAGTTTCTCGGCACATTTTGTTCTCTTCTGTTCTGTTAAAGTGAAGCGATAACAATTGAAGATGTTTGGCTGACATAATCAAACTTGTTTGATGTGTAGGTTTGTCACTGTTATTTTTGAAGTAATATGGTTATTACTCATAATCTTATCGGTGAAATTGTAATTGTCTTATCAACTTAGGCCTGGTACCGTGCTAACTAAAGATTCAAAATGGCTGCCAGTTTTCTAATTTTGTGATGTTTTAGTTTCATATTCCCAACATAAAAAGCTATTTTTTTCTATTGTACATATGGATAAAGATCAGACCCAGCAGTCATGTACAAAAGCTACTGAAGTGAGATTGTGGAGGTATAATCCCTGAATTGACCAATTTTAGTACGTGGAGTGGGTATTTCGGTGGACATGTACAGTATAGTAGGCTATTCCAGTGCACATTCTTCACGGCGGGCTTCAATAACATGTTGCTATTTTGACATTAGGTTTAATATTAACCCTCCTTCATAAATAAAATTACAAGTTGGTCAAAAACCACAACTTAAGTTATCTTAATTACTCAAAAAATACTGGTATTTCAGTGTTTCAGTGGTATTTCGGTGATTCATCAGACCCCCTGAAAGGGCTAATCCCAAAACTACCTTTTTGCTGGAAAAGCAGACAACGGCATACACTCTGATCAAAGATGAGATGCAGCAAAAAGTATCGTCTGATCTTGGTCAATTATATTTTCCTCTGAAACAAATTTTTGAGCTGTACTCTGTAAAAAGGGGGTTTAATGCATCTGCTAGAGGTATCGAACTAGGTCATCCTACACAGCCCATGCAGACTGACCTTGGTTGAAACTTTGTGCATTTGGCAAATTTTCTGCACGTCAAAAAAAACCTCCCTCATGATTCACTCCATTGTTAGACAAAACGGATTTTATGGATCCATGGATAACTGTGTGATGACTTGCCTGGTAAAATGCATCACGGAGATGCATTAAACCCCCTAGTGCCAGAGCAAGGCTAATTTGTCAAAAGCATGACCTACTTTAAACTGGCAGTAAAAGAAGGCGAGTATGCTTGTAAAAGTGTATATTAAACTAATTACATTTTTTTTGGATAAATTACAGGCTGACAGCTAATATAGCAGCTGAACTTGGATGGAATCTGCGTGTGACAAAATCTGCTAGAATTCAGCTGAGACAGAAACAGCAGAAAATCCAAAGAACGGCGATTGCATGAGCATGAAGTACCCATAGTCCCGAAGCAGAAACTGTATGTTAAAAACAATTGTTAAAATGCAGAATTTATTCCTCAATGACTTGGTGTCTGTAATTTGTCTTACTGATAAACCCTTATGCACTAAACACAGCTTTGGTTTATTTAACCTTTTACCAAACTATCACGAATTTTAAGGACCCTGAGATAGAAGCGTTTTGAAAATATTGTGGGAAAAGGAGAAATGCTGGTAACCAGCATTTTCACCTTTTCCCACAATGTTTTCTGCCCTATCTAATACAGAAATCATCATTTGAGCTACATTGAAATTGTCATGTTGAACTGCTTTTAATTTGGACCAGTCTGAAATTTTGTTGTTCAATAAAGAACTAACCGATAGGGTAGATACAGATCAGGCTGCATAGAATGTAAGTCTGATCTTGAATATACACTTTCCTCTATTTCATTAGCTATTCCTGCAAGAATATTTATGGAAAAGCATAGGCACAGAGGTATTTACCTTGCTGAAAGTATAGAATTCACTTATTTTGCATCCTAACCTTTTACTAATCAGTCCCTTGGTTGAACGATCCTGTGGCAGATAGTGTTTGAAAACTATACTGGAAAATGAGAAAATGCTGGTAACCAGCATTTTCCTCCTTTACCACAATAAGTTCTTTCATTTCAAGAGCAAATGTCATCAGTTAAGCCAAATTTGATGTGATCCCTTCAAACACTTTCAATTTGAGACAGTTCTTTAATTTTGTCTTTTGGTATAGAGTTAAACAATCCTGTGGCAAAACCTTTGAAAAATATTTTTGGAAAAGGAGAAATGCTAGTAACTCAAAAATGTTTTCCACAATATCAAAGACAAATACTATCATTTGAACCAAATTTAAATGTTTGTCTGCAGATGAATTAAACTGGACCAGTATAAAATTTGGTCATCTAGTTCAGAGATAGGGTAAATAAATACTAGCAAATAGAATTTTTGCAATAGTGTCAGAAGTTTAGCTCATAAAGTGCTGGAACCTGTTGCTTTCGTGGACATGCAGTCTGATCTTGGATCTGCACTGTCCTCTATTTTTTTTTAACATATTCTGGAACAAAAGAGCCTTGGAATAACAAAAGTTTGCATGTTTTTCCTATTCGAAAGGGGCCATATTTCATCAGTTCAACACTAGGGGTTAAGGATAGCAATTTTTTACTTTTTTAATCCAGGAATTGTGAACTGCAGCCTTTAGTAAGCGCAGTTGTCTTTCAGTTAAAATGTAATACCCCACTCACTTGCAGTTTTTAGCTCTACTGGCTGAAAGCCAGCAGAGCTTATGTCATGGCGGGGTTTCCGTCGTCCGTCTGTCTGTCTGTCTGTCCGTCCGTTAGTCTTTTTCTTGTTTACGCAATAAAGTCTGCATTTGTTGTCAGATTTTTGTGAAACTTGCACAGTTTGTTTATCTCATCAATAGCTTGAACCCTATTGATTTTAAAAAATTTCCAACAAACAGTATGGGAAAAGTAGCCATTTCAAGTTGAAAATTTCCATTTCTTGTTTACGCGATAAAGTCTGCAATTGTGGTCAGATTTTCGTGAAACTTGCAGAGTTTGTTTATTTCATCAATAGCTTGAACTGTATTGATTTTGAAAAAAATCCAACAAACAATACGGGAAAAATAGCCATTTCAAGTTGAAAATTTCCATTTCTTGTTTACATGATAAAGTCTGCATTTGTAATCAGATTTTTGTGAAACTTGCACAGTTGCTTTATCTCATCAACAGCTTTAACCCTATTGATTTTGAAAAAATACAACAAACAGTATGGGAAAAGTAGCCATTTCAAGTTGATAATTTCCATTACTTGTTTACATGATAAAGTCTGCATTTGTAATCAGATTATTGTGAAACTTGCACAGTTTGTTTATCTCATCAATAGCTTGAACCATATTGATTTTGAAAAAAATCTGACAATTAGTATGGGAAAAGTAGCCATTTCAAGTTGAAAATTTCCATTTCTTGTTTACACAATTAAGTCAGCATTTGTGGTCGGATTTTCATGAACATAGCACAGTCGCTTTGTCTCATCAACAGCTTTAACTGTATTGATTTTGAAAAAAATCTGACAATCAGTATGGGAAAAGTAGCCATTTAAAGTTGAAAATTTCCATTTCTTGTTTACGCGATGAAGCAGGCATTTGTGGTCCGATTTTCATGAAACTTGCATAGTTGCTTTGTATCATAAACGGCTTGAACCCTAATGATTGTGAAAAAAATCTGGGAAAAGTAGCTATTCAAAGTTGAAAATTTCCATTTCTTGTTTAGGCAATGAAGTTCATAGTGTTGATTCAATTCTTTTGAAAGTTGCAAAGGTTGTTTGGTTCAGCAAGGGATTGAACTCTATTAAAAGTGAAGAAAATCTAGTAAACTGTTCAGGAAAAGTAGCCATTTGATGACTTAGTATTGTTTACTCAACAAAGTCCACATGTTTAGGCACATTTGTTTGAAATTTGCTAGGATTGTTTAATACAAGGCGTACTGAAACCCTTTCAAAGTTGGCTGGATTCCAAACATTTAGTTTTGAGAAATTGCACTTCATTTTTAGCTCTACTGGCTGAAAGGTCATGGTATGGTTTCTGTTGTCCGTCCGTCCGTCTGTCTGTCCTTCCGTCCGTTAGTCTTTTTCTTGTTTACGCGATAAAGTCTGCATTTACTGTCAGATTTTCATAAAACTTGCACAGTTGGTTTATCTAATCAATAGCTTCAATTGATTTTGAAAAAAATCCAACAAACAGTATGGGGAAAGTAGCCATTTCAATTTGAAAATTTCCATTTCTTGTTTACGCGATAAAATCTGCATTTATAATCAGATTTTCGTGAAACTTGCACAGTTTGTTTATCTCATCAATAGCTTGAACCCTATTGATTTTGATAGTATGGGAAAAGTAGCCATTTCAAGATGAAAATTTCCATTTCTTGTTTACGCGATAAAGTCTGCATTTCTGGTCAGATTTCCATGAAACTTGCACAGTTTCTTAATCTTATCAATAGCTTCAACCCTATTGGTTTTGAAAAAAATTCAACAAACAATATGGGAAAAGTAGCCATTTCAAGTTGAAAATTTCCATTTCTTGTTTACATGATAAAGTCTGCATTTATAATCAGATTTTTGTGAAACTTGCTCAGTTTATCTCATCAATAGCTTCAACCCTATTGATTTTGAAAAAAAATCCAACAAAAAGTATGGGAAAAGAAGCCATTTCAAGTTGAAAACTTCCATTTCTTATTTGGTATGGGGCTTTATCTTGTGGACCTCCACCAGGATTGAAGTAATTTTAGCTCTGTTGTCAGAAAAGGCTTTGTCCTGGGGTCATAACTTTCTCGTTAGTTTTTATAGAAAAAATTATGTATGTTTTCTAGTTTGAAACCGATTAGCCAAGTATTGCAGTGTTTGGCTTGTAGTGTTTTTACTTATTAGCTAGTGGAGAGATACAGGTCATCATGGCCCTCTTGTTTTCACTGTTTGTTCAATTCACCATGCCTACTTATGCAGTCTTAGTGGGTTCAAGCCCAGCTGCAAGAAGACATTTTTGTGTTTTTTGTGTTTTTTTCTTTTTGCATCATGAATTCATAATGTATGTTAGCATAAAAGCAAAATCACTGCCAGTAGAGCGATTTCAGGCCCTCAAAGGCCTCTAGTTTCTAAATATGAGCCAATCACCAATAGATGTACATTGCTTTATATTACTGAGTCAGATGGAAAAATTTAATTGAATTAAAAGAGGTTGATCATAACAGTCAAAAGAGGAATGAATTCTGCATAGGATATACTACAAACAATGAGTCACAAATTTACTTAAACTCTTTACCAAACTACAAAATTTTAGGCTGGTCCAAATTGAAAGCACTTGCAGACAACAAGATAAATGATACTGAAAAATGGAAATTTGTTTTGGGAAGGGTAGAAAACACTGGGAATAGGAGAAAATGCTTGTTATCAGCATTTTCTCCTTTTCCCACAAAGTTTTCTACCCTGAAACATTTAAAATAATAGAACTTAGTTCTGTTCATGCATGGGTAATTTAACTCATACCTGTTCTACCTTCTACTTGGACCTGTCTGTTCAGTCTTTGTGGTATATCTGTAGTGTCGTTATATTTCAGTTTCTTTTGTTATTTTTCATTTCTCTTGCTATTTTTCAGTTCTCTTGTTATTTTTCAGTTCTCAGACAGGAAAGTGTAATCAAACTTGATTATCACCTTCTGAAATCAAACACAGTTTGAGTATAATAAAAACATGTTTTGCTGTCTTTGATTTATTCATTAACACTGTACCTTATGACTGGCCCTTACTGGAAAATTTTTCAGAGGACAAATAAAAATGTGGCTCATGTTTTAGTAGCTGTGTTTGAAAGGGAGGGAAACATTGTGGGAAAAGTAGTACAATCGTCAACAATTACCTTGTGTGCACTCTAGAGGCCATTTCATTGGGATATTCATGAAATTAAGTCAGAATGTTTGTCTTGATACTATCTCAGAAAAGTTTGAAATTGGGTCATGTAGGGTCAGACTATTTCAGTTGGATACTCATGAAACATGGTCAGAATGTTTGTCTTGAGGTTATCTCAGACATGTTTAAAATTGGGTAATGTCAGGTCAAATAGTAGGGTCATGAGGACAAATCTTCTAGAAACCCTTTGTGCACTCCAGAGGCGAGATTTTCAGTCAGATATTCATAAAACATGGTCTGTATGTTTGTTGTGACAATATCAGGCTAGAGTTTTGGTCACCTTGGATTACAAAGTAGGTCATTCGGACAAATCTTTGAAAAACATTGTGGGCATTCAAGAGGCCAAACTTTCGGTTTGATACTCATGAAACTTTGTCAGAATGTTAGTCTTGACATTATCTCAGAAAAGTGTGAAATTGGGTTATGTCAGGTCAAAAAGTAGGTCACAGGGACATTTCTTAGAAAAAAACATTTTGTGCACTCTCGAGGCAACACTTTCAGTTGGATAATCATGAAACTTGGTCAGAATGTTTGTCTTATTCAGGGTTCCCTCTGGCTACTTTTTTCCTTGCGCCATCACTTTCACCAAATGAGAAAAGTTTGCGCCAGATTGAGATAATTGGAGCCAGTTGGTGCCAATTTTAAAATGAAAGTATAGTAGGTCTGGCATAATCAAGAATTGGTCAATGAATTATAATTGCATGGTTGTGCCATGAGCAATAATATAAACAAGAAAAAGTTTGTTTTCTTCAGATTTTATTACTCATTTCTATGTTTATTGTGTGAATATATTCCAAAAATTAGTTTTGTTAACAACGAAAAATCATTATGCATTAAGTTTAGGTAATCTATCTATTACTTAATGTTTGTTAGCCAATTCTCCTATATTAACAAAATTTTAAAGAGAGACTTTTTTGAAACAGAAAGAAGTTTAAATGGTACAAACCAAACAACAACAAAGTCAGTATGTGGAAAAAAAATGTTACATAAGTACAAATTGCTCATTTAGAGAATTTTCTAAATCTGTAACAATGTTTTCATGAGGGGACAATTTACATTTTGAAATATACAGAAGTAAAAATGTTAAAAACCAAACAAGTTTTCTGAAAGGTAGGCAATTAATGCAGGAAAAACGACATAGAAAATTTCTAGGACAATGGTAACATATCAGTCTGGGTTTTAGCCAGTGCCGACGCTGTCAGCATTACGTCCAGCTGTATGTTAATACAGAATCTATCGATTTTACCTGTGATTATGATTCATTTTGACATTTAGTAACATTAACGATTTATATGGGACTCTGGTTTTCTATACTTTCACTTTCTTACAGTTTTCCTAAGTTAACTGACAAGTTTTGTCTAGCCGGAAGTTTGTTGTCGAAGTGTATGTATATTCGGATAGTCAGGTGTAAATGACAACGATTTGTAAAGTAATTAGGATTACGTCAATGCCGTAGTTTATTCCTGCTGATTTATTTCAACTTTATCAATGGATTAGCGGTTATGCATCCATGCATTGCGGTGCAGGAGACCAGTATCAAAATGTATGGCATCCCGATATGAGAAATATCGGCGCCAGTCATTTTCGCCAATCGGCGTTTTCTTGCGCCACATTTAAAAATCTATCGCAAATGGCCCCAAATGCGAAGCCCAGCGGGAACCCTGCTTGTTAATGTCTGGGATGGGTTTGAAACTGCAACATCAGGTCAAAATGTAGATCAACAGGTCAAGTCAGAACCTTGAGTGCACTCTAGAGGCTACAGTTTTGGTCGAATACTCATGAAACTGGGTCAGAATGTTTAAATGACATTTTAGACAAGTTTGAAATAAGATCATGTTGGTCAAAAAGTAGGTCACAGGATTAGATCTAAGAAAAACATTGTGAGCATTCTAGATACCACGTTTTCAGTCTGAAACTCATGAAATGTGTTTAGAATGTTAGTCTTCGTTATATCTCAGACAGGTGTGAAACATGGTCATGTCATGTCATAAACTATGTCACATGGACCGTTTAAAAAAAAAACACCTTGGGTCCACTCTAGAGGCAACATTTTCTGTTGGATAATCATGAAACTTGGTCAGAATATTTGTCTCGATAGTATGTGTATCTGGGACAGGCTTGAAACTGCAACATCAGGTCAAAATATAGATCACCAGGTCATATCATAGAAAAACCTTGAGTGCACACTAGAGGCTACATTTTCAGTCTCATACTCATGAAACTTGGTCAGAATGTTTGTCTCAATGACATTTCGGACAAGTTTGAATTTACCGTATTGCTTTGGTCATAAGTTGACCTCAGTTATAAGTCGAGGTGGTATTTTGGAAGAATTTTGGAAGGATTTTGCGTAGGCTCGTTCGTAAGTCGACTTATACTTTTAGTATGTACTTGAGTCCTGCCTAGCCATAAAAGGATTTTGAGGAAAACATACTATTTTTAGATTCATCGGCGGTCGAAATTTTCTCATTTTTTCCTATGGATAAATACTGGTAGACTTTCTGCCAGTCAGATTAGGCCCAATAGGTTGTTTCATTTTATAATCCTTAAATAAAAGCATAATGCTCAATTTATTAAACTTGAAATTCTAAATCAAACAAATTATTAAATAACATTACATGCATAATGCTGCATTGTTTGTTTTGGGACAGAAAAACAGTTGAAAATTTTTTTGTAACCGTTTCATACCATCATCCTATAGTACTCAAACAATGCCGTAATGCTTACTGAGGTTATAAAAGTTAACTCTTTACCGAACAACAAAATAAGACTTTTCCAAACTCAACACATTTGTAGATGATAATTTGTTTGTAGGGTAGAAAACTATGTGTGAAATGGAGAAAATGCTGTTTACCAGTATTTTCTTCTTCTCTCACAATAGTTTAAAAAGTCTTCTCCATGAGGGTCATTAGAAATCGGGATTGTGTGGTAAAGGGTTAAATTGTCCAGATTGGTGATCTCATGTGTATTTCTGTGCATCGATTACCTTTTCTTAATAAAGTTGAAGTAAAATAGGTCAAAAGAACAAACCAACAATCAAAAGCAGTTTCTTTTGTCAATCATTTGTATGATCGGTAGACTCCACCCCATACAACCTCTTCTCTTACAATCTATTGGTTAAGAATAGGTCTACTACACTTATCAGAAAGTGTCAGTCAGATCTTGAGAAGTACAGACCTGTACATATTAGTTAGTGTTTATTAATTGAAAATTTAACAGTTAAGACACCCTAAGGGAGCAAATGTAGTGAGCAACCGGGGTGTCTTAATTGTTAAATTTTCAATTAATAAACACTAACTGACTTAGTGTTTAATCTTTGACCTGTAGTGCGACAGCTAGTTAGATCCTTTTGTGGTGAGGTTGATACCAAAACAGAATGAAGATCCTTCATTTGACCTCGTGACGAAACAATTTATGTCATGAAATTTCATTTTCCTGCTTGATTCAATGTCCAGCGTGCCCTATTTCCTATACCGGGGTTTTCCATGACGCACAAATCCTGCATCAATGACGCAATTTTTACTGAAATGACCCCCAGAATAAATAACAGCGCTTCATCAGTGACGCAACTTTCCAAAATTTTAATCATCTAGGAAATTGAATAAATCATCATATATCCAAGTCTGTTCTTGCCTCAATATCGGAGGAACACCACTCTTTTTTTAACTACAGGGTTTATTTTAGATAAAAGTGGTTTTCTGGTAATTTATTTAAAGAATAAGATTGGTTTACGCATTATTGCAGTAAAGTACATTGGACATATGTCGTAAATATGGACCCAGTCAAAGTCTTAGTTGGGTTCTCTGTATTTAATAGCATATTTTACGCGACTTTTGGTAAATAAAAGTACACATTACCAGTCTGTTCTGTTAGCAGAAAATAATGTCACGACGAAGTAAACTAGTATTCTCTTTTATTGTCTGCTTCCTACACCTGCCAATCAAGCCACATCAGGCAGCGATTCGGAGGAGAATGTTTTGTCTGTCAAAAATTGAAATCAAGCTTTCCGTCAGAAATGACTTAGAGCGAGTGCACCCATTACCGAACACCTAAGTGTGATAATTTGCGGTTCGTAAATAAAACCACCTACTGAACTGGTGACGTTATTTGTATCATCTTTTGTGTATTCAATTGTGACTGATAACTAACACAGTATAGCGCACTGAAAACAAGTTACTGGCATTTCTACAGTGTAACTGAAGGGTTGAAATTACGAACGCTGATTATGAATCTGAACACATATGGTTGTAAATCCGAACACCTCGGCGATTTTTGAAAAATACCACATCAAACATGTCTACACCAAAATTTGCGGTTATTTGCATACACACTTGTGTATGCAAATAACGACAACTCTCTGTTCGTAATTAAAACCAGTGTGAAAAAATAAGGTTTGAAATCTGAACAGTCAAATATCTTTATCAACCACATGTAACGATTAAAAATGCCTGTTGATGCTGGTAAATAATAGTTTCACCATTCATAAAACAATACAAGAACAGATTTCTAGCGCTTCTGTGGCGCAAGGTAACCTTACATAACAATGTCGTTGGATTAGCGAATGTCACAATTTTACTCGCCTGATTGTGGGTAGCAAAACAAACATGGTGTTGTGGGAGATATAATTACGGTATCGGCTCCAAAATGGCGAAATGAGAAAGAGTAGATCCAATATAGTGATGTTATACATGTGATGCCATATCTGTACATAGTGCAAAAGAACTAAGGTCAAAAATAGGAACTTGTTCGGAATAAGACGTCGTTCGGAATCACATGCACCCGCTCTACAGACTTTACTTTCTCGTGGAGTTTAAAGTTGAATTGCATTGTAATCTGTGCTTGACAACGAAGAGACCCAAGACCCATTTATTTTGACCCCCTATGTTAAAGAAATGACCCTCAACTAATGAGGCAAGGGGTCACAATAACCCTTAGTTTTTAAAGCTGAGTGAAAACCCTGCTATACAAATCATAAAGTAGGCCTCAGCGATGATGGAAGCTGATTTCAATTTAAGCATGTCTCAGTTTTTATCATTTTCTTCTTTTCATTGTTATCATGCCACATCAATTAACCCTTTGCCTCCAAAACCAATATTGACACTTTTGTAAACAGTGCTGATTTAAACAGGTGAGGCAGCATGATGAGTTGGTTCACTTGAATTCTGCATTGTTTGCTTTTAGATATACAAATAATACTAAATCATATTATACAAAAATGAAATGGTCCAATAACTAAAATGGAACTGTCTAGTGTTTCAAATGCTGCGCCGAAAGGGTAAAATAGGTCCATGTAGTACAGTACATTGTTACGGGAGACCACTCCTTCATGCATGGCTTCATCCCGATTTAAATACAATACCTAACAACTGCATTAGGGAGAATTCTCTTTAACTCAGTGGTTATGGTATTGGCCTTTCGTCTGGGCGTCCTAGGTTCGAATCCTGCGCGGTAAATGTATTTCTGCCATGCATTTGTTCATTTGTTTCTTTGTTACGGACTTCGTTTGTAAGATGGGGGCCCGTCCGGGATTCGCCATTGAGCCATTAATCCCATTTGTTGTCCAAAAACGGACTTTCTCCTAATAAGGCTTTGAGTCATCAATAAATGATGACTTTAAGAGCGGGTGTGTTGCGGGAGACCACTCCTTCATGCATGGCTTCGTCCCAATTTAAATACAATATCTAACAACTGCATTAGGGAAAATTCATTTAGCTCAGTGGTTATTGTATTGGCCTTTTGTCCGGGCGTCCTACGTTTGAATCCTGCCCGGTACCTGTATTTCTGCCATGCATTTGTTCATTTGCTTCTTTGTTATGGACTTTGTTCGTAAGAACTTGTAAGCCTGACAGGACAGTGTGGCAGAGTTTTCACAATTTACTTGCACATGCGCACTGTGCCTTAAACACTTAACCATTAAGTGGAGAACTCTTAATTAATTGTTCAGGTAGCCAGGTTTAGAAAATAAGACGGACACTTTTTCAAAATATAGGGCCATTTGATTTGTCAGCAAATGAGGTTAAACACTAAATTTGCATAAAACATCTAATTTGGTATAAGGTAACAAGCCATTGTCTCAAAGTCATTAGAGGTGCAACGGTTCACTGCGGTGCACCGAAAACCGAGTTCATGATGTCTCGGTTTGATCTCGATACGTTTTTTCGTATTTTCGGTTCGATATGGAAGTGAGTTTTACCATACCTTTCCCACTTCCAGAAAGTGGTTTGGTGCGATTTCATTGGTTAGAATTAACCAATCAAATTGAACGACATTCATTGTTTACAAAACGGCTTAAAGATGCCCGTCTACAGCCGGTGAGCAAAAACGCTGTTAAAATTAAAAAAATTTAGAATGGTACAGAAATCAGTCCTTTGTGTAAACATGGATAAATTACTGACATATATGGTGTGCTTGAAAAAAAGAAACACAGAGATTTGTATTAGAAACCGAACATTGATCAGCAGAAAACTGGCTGACGATCGGAGCTGTAAACAATGGTGGTACGTCATGGAAATTTATCGTTGGTTTCCGCCTAGAGTCGGTACGGTGTAATTTGCATATATAGGCCGCGACCTCCGTCTGAAAATTGAGGCTGCAACAGAGAAGCCTCCTTTTTCCTTCGTTTACCTCATTAGACACAGGGCGAAGGTCAAATATAGTCACGTGACAGAATGCATGATCATCATACGAATCTACCCGAGTGTATAACAGACATATCGAAATGTTCGATTCAAAAACCGTGAACGACGAGTCTGTTTACATGGAAGGCCGCAACTCAGCGAAATGCATTCATTTTCTATCAACTGTAATCTAAGCAACCTTGCAACCGTGAGGCGCAATATTTGGCATGAAGATATGAGAATGACTATAGTTTGATAAAATAAAGACAAAATGAGTTAAAACTGGCTGAAAATGAGTATCAGGGCCTCTTTAAGGTGATGGAAAAATTTGTCTTTGGGACGACCCCCCCCCCCCCCCCGGCAAGTTGCAAATAAAAAATTTGGAATCATTTTCGCTTTAGGGACGCAAATAAAGATAAAGCTACTTGCCGCTTATGTTTTACTTACGCAAGCTGCGAAAATTAAATATCATTTGCACAATTTCAAGATTTGCCATGGTTCCTTAATGGTCAAAATCTGTTTTGAAGTAAGTGTAACTATTATTTATGTACTATTTATTATCAAAATTCAGATTGGTTTTGTTTAACTCTTTCCATACCAAAGACGACAGCAGAAGCTTTTGTAGACAGTGTAGATCAAGATCAGACTGCACAGAACGTGCAGTCTGATCTCTGATCTTCACTGTCCACTACTATATTCTAGACTATGACCAAACTGTCTTTTGATCTTGCAGAGGAAATGTATTTTTAGCCTTTGAGAAAATGCAATTTATTTATCAGAAGTGAAAGAGTTAAAGTCTGTAGAACACAATCCTGATTTAACAACCCTGAAGGAGAATGCATCTGAAAACATTGGGAAAAAGGAGAAAATTATGGTTACCAGCATTTTCTTCTTTTCCTACGATGTTTTCTCTCCAATTCAATAGGGAATTCCATCATTTTGAGCCACAATTTATTTCTGGTGTGCAATTGCTTTTGATACGGTCAACTCTGAATTTTTGACAAAGCAATCAACCCTTGTTTCACATCAACATTTTTTAAAATGGGAAACAAGATGTTGGCAACCGATTTACCATTTCAAGAAAAATAAAAGCTGAAAATTATAATTACATTTACTTTTATTATTTATAAGTGTGTATCAAACCGA
Organism: Hippopus hippopus; assembly: GCA_946811185.2. Classification (NCBI taxonomy): domain Eukaryota; kingdom Metazoa; phylum Mollusca; class Bivalvia; order Cardiida; family Cardiidae; genus Hippopus; species Hippopus hippopus. The sequence goes on from OX328103.1 coordinate 28,812,841, forward strand.
AAATAATCGAACTGAGGTTTCTGTATCGTGATACTAATTGAACCAAAGCATGGGTGTATCGTTGCAGCCCTAGTAGCCATAGAGTTGTAATGGCAGTGTTTATTGAATACCCTTTCACAGGAGTGTCCTTGGGCAAGACACCTCAGAGCCCAGCCTAGTACTGGTGCAACCCAGGAAAACATGAATATGTGAGCTGTCACCGCGATATGACTGAAATAATGTTGAAAGCGGCGTAAAACACCATTCAAACAAACAAATTTATTGAAGACATTTACAACTGTTCTGCACGAAGAACTCTATACCCAGTTACACACTGACTTCCAATCAACACATACATGATCTGGCAGTTAGCCAATATCATGCAGGCCTATGACTGGAACATCTGGGCAGTTGTGTCACATGTTTTGCCTGGAGCACATGAAAATGCACCAGTTAGATGCATTGCCAGTAAATAAACATAAAAGCGAAGTTTAGTATTTTACTTTGCTTTATTGTTCTTTGGGACAACACAGTTATGGCTTTAACCATTTCCCTTACGACTTTTCAGCCCCCTGCAGAAACTGCCTTTTGAAAACGTTGAGGAAAAAGAAGAAATTGTTTTTTAAAACATAGATAAATCGGGAAAGTATTAACCCTTAAAGCGCCTATTACAACTGCTCAGTAGTTTTTGCATTTAGTATAGATCAAGATCAGCCTATACAATTTTTTTAGTCTGATCTTTTATCTACACTCTTTGCTTTGATGAGACATTGTGAATAAGACACTGAATATTGTAATTATTTTGGTCCAATTTAAAGGCTGAAAATGACCACCAAACTGAATGTATCACTTGTCAAAACGGCAGCCGATTTGACATAAATTGTCTGCATGATTTTTCTGTGCGCTCTTTCATAAGTCGAGGTAGGTTTTCATGCTGATTTTTTTGCGCTGTTTATGTCGATTTATGGCCGAAGCAATACAATAGGTCATGTTGGGTCAAAAGGTAGGTCACTGGATTAAATCTGAGAAAAATATTTTGTGCATTCTAGATACAACATTTTCAGTCAGATACTAATAAAAGTTTGTCAGAATGTTTATCTTGATAATATCTCAGACAGGTTTGAAATGGGGGTAAAGTCGGGTCAAAATGTGAGTCATTGGGTCAAAGCTTAGTAAAACAATTTGGTTTAGCCAATCAGAAGTTACGTTACTTTCATATTTAGAAAACCTTGGAGAACAGGACCAGGAGTGTTTTTTAGAATGGTTGGTGACTATGGACCGAGATTGCACATTAAATGCAGTCTGATCTTGGTCGACACTGTCCCTAAACGGCATTGAATTGTGCCTAGGAGCCTAGTATTTGTTAACTCTTAGCATACCAAGGACAGCATCAGGAGGGTTTTGCTGACCAAGTAGATCAAGATGAGACGAGAACAAAAGAGTAGTTTGATCTTATATTTTAACTGTCTGTTTTCTTGGACTAATTTGGTAAAATGGTCTTGAAATTAAAAGGGGTTTTTATTCCGCTGAGAATATAAGTCAATTTCATTTCTTCTGTGTTTGATTGTCTAGATTCCCATGATTGCCATTTGAAACATGCCAGACTTAAGATTTTAAAGGTCAAGTGTACTGGTATAGATTGGGGAAACAATTTGTAAAGAAAAATGCTCATATTGAACAATTACAATAGTTGTCTGAATGTTTTCAAAGTTTTTTTCTACACAAATTGTCAGGAAAATTGAGAATGAAATCAACAAGGTTGATATCTGTTTGGTGACACTTCCTTCAGCATGTTTTGTTGAGCCAATCCCATGCACCTGTTATTTGACTCCCTTATCCACCTGACATTTATCAATCCTCTACCAAACCATCCCATGTTTGAACAACCTTGAAGAAGTAGGCTTTTGAAGACATTATGTAAAAAGGAGAAAACACGCATAACCAGGATTTTTCCCTATTCCCATAATGTTTCCAGCCCCAGCTTTTCAACAATGAATCTTATCATTTGAACCATGCACATTTCATTCCTTGCAATCACCTGCAAATGCTTTCCAATTGGATAAGTCTAAAATTTTGCCATTTGGTACAACATTAACCATTAACCACACAATCCCAAGTTTCAACGACTGAGAAAGAAGCCTTTTCAAGACATTGTAGGAAAAGGAGAAAATGCTGGTAACCAGTATTTTCTCCTTTTCCCATACTGTTTTCTTTCCTTTCAGAGACAAAATCTTTTATTTGAACAAAATTCAACTTGTGGTCTGCAGGTGCTTTTAATTTGGACCAGTCCCAAATTTTGTCATGTGGTAAACAGTTAACCCTCGACCAAACGATCCAATATTTAAATGACTTTGATCAAAAAGGCCTTCTGAAAAGGAGAAAGTGCTGCTTTCAAAGACAAATCATTTAGTCCATTAATTTGACATTGGTAAATGCTTTTAACCCCTAACCAAACAATCAACATGTTCTAAAGACCATAAAGAAGAAAGCTTTTGAATACATTGTGTGTAAAGGATAAAATGCCGGTAATCAGCACTTTTTCCTTTTCCAACAATGTTTCTAGCCTTTCTAAGCACTATGTTGACATTTCAGATGCATTCTGTTATACCCCCCACCTACAGTGTAAAGAGTAGTATATTGGTTTCACCATGTCTGTCTGTCTTTCCATCCATCCATCAATCCGTCTGTATGGATACCTTTTTTTTTGTCCGCTTTGCGACAGTTCTAGACGCAACATTTTCAGTCCAATACTCATAAATGTTTGTCAGAATATTTGCGCCCAGCTGGGTAGCCAAGTGGTTAGTGTATCTGACTCATGTCCTGGTGGTCGTGAGTTCAGTAACCAGTTTAGGCAAACTTTCTTTCCTGTGATTTTTCGCCACTACCCTCTGTTGCATGTGAAAAAAGTAGTCCGTGATTTGAAAAGAAAATTGTGCCAGTACTGGTGTCATAAAGCCAGGAAATACATGCATAGGTGCACTGACTGCCATGATAGGACCTTAGCTATAAAAATGGCGTTGAACTCAAATACAATCAGAATGTTTGCTCTGATGACATCTCATTTTAAAAATTGTTCACCGTCAGTCAGAATGTAAGTCACTGAAACAAATCTTTGAAAAAAAACATTGTATTCTCTCTAGAGGCCACATTTTCAGTCAGACTCATTGACTTTGTCTTGATGATACCCTGAAAAATTGTGAAACTGGGTCATGTTGGATCAAAATGTAGGTTACTTAAACTCATTTGTTTTACATCATCACAACCAGAATATCTTCAACTTCATCAATCTTAGATGACTTTATTCAGGTGAGTGCTTTAGGACTAATTGCCCTCTTATTTCTTAGTAATGGCTGTAAATTTTAATTTCATTTATTGAATTGTCTAACCCTTTACCAAACAATTCCGAGTTTTAATGACGCTAAGAAAAAAGACATTTGAAAACATTGTGGTAAAAGGAGAAAATGCTGGTAACCATGTACTGGTAACCAGCATTTTCTCCTTTTACCACAATGTATTCAACCCTTTCAGAGACAAAAATTTTCATTTGAGCCACATTCAGTTTGTTGTCTGCAGATGATTTGAATTTGGAACGGTCTACATTTTTGTCGAGTGGTAAAAAACTAACAGTTAAGATAGGTACAAGTTTCTTTTATCACTATATTTTACAAAAGTTGCAACTGCACATAATATTATATCAGACTTGTGTTTCAACCCTCTCAGCACTGACAAATGAACTGTACCTTTTCAATTTAGGAAAACAGCCAAAATGATTGTTCTTCCAAAATTTTTTTCAGTCAGAGCATTTGTTAAAGTAGAGGGCAGTGTAGATTCATGGTCAGGCTGCATGTCGTTTGGAGTTTAATCTTGATCTATACTGTCTTCAAAAGCAGCATTAGTTATACTTAGCTATCTTAGGGTTAAAAGAGTAAGCATGAAATGAAACAAGATGTAGTATTTTTCAACTCTGCAAAACTGACCATTTAGGATGCTTAATAAAACCTTAGGTATAATTCTACAGACAGTGCAGATCAGATAAGACTGTACCTAAGTGCTTACAGTGTCAAATTTTCAAAAACAGCCTGATCATTGAGTGCAATCTTATGTTTGATTCACTGTACACTGGTGATTATGACCTGGAATAATTAGCTTTTCAAAGTGCATGGACCATTTTATTAATAATGAAAGCATAACCAATAGGAACTGAATTTTTTTATCAGGTCATGTGCTGCTACTTTATGGACGAAGTTAATCCAATATATATGTGGAGTCTAATCTTATACTACACCTTTCTCCTCTGGATTAACCCTTTTTCTCTTGAGTGTCAATGAACTTTGGTACTTCAGTGAGTAATCTTCTGAAGATTTGAAAGATAAATAATTTTCAGGTTGATTGATTGAATGCTGTTTTATGTTGCTTTCAACATTATTTCAGCCATATCATGGCAACAGCACACATATTCATGAATTTCCTGGGTTTCACTAGTACTAGGCTAGGGCCCTGAAGTGTCCTGCCCAAGGACACTCCCACGAAAAACCCAGCAGATCCAGTGAGGCTCGAACCCAGGGCCTCCAGGTCACGAGTCCAACACTTTACCATTGAGCCACGCACAATCCCTATTACCTCTAAAGTTTGTATCTTTCTTAACCCTTAAAGCGAGTTTGTATCTTTCTTAACCCTTAAAGCACCTTTCACAACTATAGTTCTTTCTGCAGGCAGTGTAGATCAAGATCAGGCTGCACAAAACATTTGCTGAAACACTGTAGACAAGAGCAATCTTGAAATTGTGATTATGTGGGATTTATTTCCAGATTGAAAGTATCTTTTGGGTTTATTTGGCGCTCTAAGGGTTAAAAGTGGTTGCTGTGCATATACCTGGTACTAAAATTTAGAACACATAAAAATTAGTGCTTGTGTAATGAGCAGTGTCTACTGTTTTGCAATGACTAGCACAAGGCTTCAGTTAAATCAGGGAGAAAAAGATCATATAACAGAATCATGAAGTTTTTAATTATAATGTGTAATACCTGTAGAATATGTTTAAACTAGTATTAGTAAAACAAAATTCAACTTACCATTCATTTACATGTAGTTTCGTAAGGTTATCGGCTGTAATAATAATGATAGCCAACAGAGATAAATGAATATGCACCAGGGTTTTCCATGACGCACAGATCCTGCGTCAGTGATGTGATTTTAACTCAAATGACCCCCCAAAAAAATAACAGTGGGTCATCAGTGAAGCAACTTTCCAAAATCTAGATAATCTAGGAAATTGAATAAATCATCATAAATCCAAGTCTGTTCTTGCTTCAGAATCTCAGACGAACACTGTTCTTTTTTTAACTACAGAGTTTTAGATAAAAGTGGTTTTCCAGTAATTAGTCCCCTACCGGCGAAGCCAAAGGGGACTTTAGGTTTGCACTCTGTCCGTCCGTCTGTCCGTCAGTCCGCACGCAAATCAGTTTTCCGGACTTTTTTTCTGAACGCTGGTAGATATTGAGCTGATTTTTGGTGTATAAGTCAACCACCATGAGTTACAGATCAAGTTCGTTTCGTTCTGGTCCACTGATTTTTGACAAAATTACGGGCCTTGGACTTAGAAATTTTCACGGAAAAAACAGTTTTCCGGTTTTTTTTTCTGACCGCTGGTAGATATTGAGCTGATTTTTGGTGTGCAAGTCAACAATTATGAGTTACAGATCAAGTTCGAGTTTCGTTCCAGTCCACTGATTTTTGACAAAATAAGGGGCCTTGGACTAAGAAATTTTCATGGAAAAAACAGTTTTCCGGACTTTTTTTCTAAACGCTGGCAGATGTTGAGCTGATTTTCGGTTTGTAAGTCAACCACTATGAGTTACAGATCAAGTTCGAGTTTCGTTCTGGTCCGCTGATTTTTGAAGAAATTACGGGCCTTGGACTTAGAAAATTTCACTGAAAAAACAGTTTTCCCAACTTTTTTACTTACAATGCTCATGTTTGGTATGTAGGTACCTGTCATTGATACCGATCTTCTGTGGGTTATATGCCCAAGGTCAAGGTAAAAAATTTTAACCCTTATCATGAAAACTGATCCTCAAAACTTTTCATAGTCATTTCTCTATATTTTTTAAGTACTTAAGTTATAACACTTATACATGGTAAGCTGGTACCTCTCATTGGTACACACCTGCTGAAGATAAGTTTAAGGTCATCTCACAAGGTAAAAGTCATATTTCTGAAAATTTGCTTTTATGGGGGCATTTGTGTTTCACAAACAAATCTTGTCTTAGTAAAACTTCTTCAATGAACTTACTTTAATGAGGAAAATGCTTATATATCTGACTTTCATTGAAGCATACAAAGACAGACTCTATGCTTATAATTCTGAAAGGGGGTCAAATACATTCTTTCTCCTCCACAGAGTTTCACAAACTATACCTACCAGCGATATATACGGCCAGTAGGGGATTCGGTATTGCTATGCAATACTATCAGAATGCTTGTTTATTTATAGAATGAGACTGGTTTACGCATTATTACCATAAAGTACAGTGGACAGTTGTTATAAATACGAGCCCAGTCAATCATAGCTGGGTTCTCTGTAATTTATAGCTTTTTTTTTTACACCAATTCCAGTAGATAAAAGAACACATTACCAGCCTGTTCTGTTTGCAGAAAATGTCACAACGAAGTAAACTGTGGCATTCTGTCTTATCGTCTGCTTCCTACATCTGCCGATCACGCCACATCAAGCGAGAATGTTTCATCTGTTAAAAATTGAAGTCGAGCTTTCTGTCAGAAATGACTATAAGACTTTACTTTCTTGGAGTTTAAAGGTGAAATGTATTGTAAAGCGTGCTTGAAGACGAAGAGACCCATTTATTTTGACTCCCTAAGTTAAAGAAATGACCCTCAACTAAAGAGGTAGGGGCTCAAAGTGACCCCCAATTTTTAATGCTGAGGGAAAACCCTTATGCACTGAGGGCACTTCTAACCTTGTCTCATAATTATGTTACATTATTCTGTCCATTCTCTCTCCCCAAACAAGAAGCTTGTTACTGGAAATCATGCGATTTAATTTTATAACATGAGTTTATGAAAATTTCTGGAGAAAGAAATGACGCCTTTTCAATTTTTAATATTAGTATTTTATATAAGTTTATCATCGCACCAATTCTTTATATACATGTGATATCCATTGTCTAATAGCCGACATAAGCTTATGTTTTAATCACTTGATTTTTGGTGTACTCAATTATGTGCATGCTTGTTTCACATTTTGTCATTTTTTCTGTTAGTTTTCATTGTTTGTGTTAGATTTTCAGCAAGAATTTCAGGTGAGAGTGGGGACCGTAACGAAAGGTAAGTGAAACAGGCCATTTTTTAACCCTTTACAGAAAATTGTTTAAATGATCCTGAGAAAGAAGTCTTTTGAATACATGGTAGGTAAAGAAGAACATACAAGTAGTCAGAATTTTTTCCCATTCTTCTCAGCTTGTCCATCCCATCAAAGACAAATCTTATCGTTAAGTAGCATTTGAACTGTTGTCTGCAAATGCTCTGAATTTAGAGACATCTGAAATTTTGTCAGCTGGTTAAGAATTAAATGATTCACTAATTGTCTCAAATATTGATGTTATAACCCTTATCCTGCTAAATAGGTGAAATGAAACTTTCAAGCCGATAGTAAAACTAATATGCTGCTATTTCAAAGGTATCTTTTGAGGAAGGTATCTCCTTATCAGACAGTGTATATCCAAGATCAGACTGCATTTTCTGTACAGTCTGATCTTGCCTGATCTACACTGTCCACAAAAGGTCTGTGAGTTGGGCTTAGCAGCCTAAGGGTTAAGAGTTTAAAAAAAAGAATTTCTTTTGCGGGGGTGGGGGGGGTGTAAAGGGTGTAGCGTGATGATATGGTATGAAATAGCTATAAATTTGTTTGATACTAAGGGGGAAAAATGAATTTCAGCTGAAATTTTCTTAAACTTTTCCAAACAACAAATTTCAGAGTATTTGCAGACAATAACATAAATAAAGCATGGATCAAAAATTGAAATTTGTTTTGGGACCAGTGAAAAAGCTGGTGGGAAAAGGAGTAAATGCTGGTTACAAGCATTCTATCCTTTTTTCCACAATGTTTCCAAAAGCCTTTGGTAAGGTAGTTTAAACTGGGGATTGTTTGCTCAGAGTTCAGAATATGGTTTCTTAACTCTTTACCAAATGACAAAATTTTAGACTGGTCCAAATTGAAAGCCTTTGCAGACGACAAAATTAATGCAACTCAAAAATTGAAGTTTCTAGTGGGAAGAGTAGAAAACATTGTGGGAAAAGGAGATTCAAATGCTGGTAACCAGCATTTTCTCTTTTTTCCACATTGTTTTCAAAAGGCTTCTTTCTCAGAACTAAAAACCCAGTATTGTTTGGTAAAGACTTAACTTATCTGAGCAGAAAATGCTAAAGATGAGCATTTGTGATTGTACTGTTCCAGCTTTGTCTGTGTTGAGAATGTCAACAGTAACCTTGTATGTTCTCTAGGACTACATTGTCTGTCTAAAACTCGTGAACCATGCTCTGTGAAAAGGGGGTTTAATACATCTCCATTATGCATTATAGCAAGCAAGTCATCACATAATTATGGATCCCCAAAATCCATGTTGTTTAACTACTGACTAGATCATGAATTATAATGGTCCTTTGGCATGCAGAAAAGTTAAAGATAGCAAAAAACTTTTGACTCATGTCAGCCTGCACAGATTACACCACTGACATGGGTCAATATTTTTTGCAAATGCACTTAACCCCCTTTTCACAGATCATGACTCTCATTAAACTTTATTGAACTGTTTGTCTAGATGGTATTTCGCACTAGTTGGAGATGGGTCACGTCAGGTAAAAAAGTAGGTCACCAAAATAAATCTTAGACACATTTTCTGACCAACACTTTTGAAAGTTGGTCAGAACGTTTGTGTCAATGATATCTGGGACAAGTTTGAAAATCAATCGTGTTAAATAAAAAAGGTCATTGGTCAAATCTAAGAAAAACTTTGTGCCCACAAGAGACCACATAAAATTAGTCCAAAACTCTGGGAAAATTGGTCAGAATGTTTGGCTTAATGGTATTTCAAAGGACTATGAAAACTGGTTTCTTTGGATCAAACAGTAAATCACTGGGAAAAATCATAGAAAAACATTGTGTGCATTTTAGAGGGAACATTTTCAATCCAATGCTCATGGAAGTTGGTAAGAATGTTTGCCCAGATTATTTGTCTAGAAAGTTTCTAATATGGACAAATCCTAGAAAATCCTTGCATAAAGTATAAAGAGGCAAAATTAGTTTGATTCTAATGAAACTTTGTTGTGGTGTTTGCCTTAATGAGATCTTGGATAAGTGCAAAATTGGGTTAACTCTGAGCATGATGTAGGTCAGTGGGGTTAATCTAAGAGAAACTTTGTGTGCACTCTACAGACCGTATTTTCAGTCAAATATTCCTTTAAACTCATTGAATCTTCAATAGAATGCTTGTCTAAATTACATCTTGGACATGTTCGAAAAAGGTCACGTTAGGTGAATAAATACATGTAGATCACTGGGGCAGAGCTTAGAAAAACCTGGTGTGCTTTTTAGAGGCCATAATATTATTTTCAATCAGTGCTTATGAAACTTGGCCAGAATCTTCGTCATGATTGTATTTTAGACAGGTTTGGAACTGGATTATCCCAGGTCAAAAAGGAGGTTAGTAGGTTCAATCCTAGAAAAAAACATTGCTTGTACTGTAGAGGTCATATTTTCAGTCTAATGTACATAGAATTTGGTCTGAATGTTTGAATTTGTTGTTTGATTTGAAGCCCCAAACATGTCAAAACGCCATGTTACAGCATTACTGATAAAGACCTTGTTCCTCATTTGAATGCATAATAACCATTCATTATGTACATTTTATCTTGTGCTTTTAAATATTACTGTATAACTGATACTCCTAAAACAGATGGATTGATCATAAAATTGTGTATTTTCATACACGATTAGCAAATGGCACTGAGCATTAATATGCACATTCGATTTTTATGCTGTATGACACTCAGCTATTAACTCGTATATTGCCAGATATACCAAGGTTTGCATAATATGACTTTAATCAACTATTTTCATTAAAACATTAATACTTTATCACTCATGTAAGGATCTTTATATCAGAGTTATACGGTAACTACACGTGTAATCCTCTCAACAGTACAGGCCCAGGTGAGCGATTCAGGGCCATTATAGCACTCTTGTTGTATTGAGTGAAGATTTAATCGTTTAATATAGTGAATGTCAAAGGGGTAAATTTATCCTCTGGAGGAGGTTGGAATTATTTTGAAACAAATTTTGTACATATAGTGTGTGTGTGTGCGCGCGCATGAGAGAAAGGGAGAGAGAATGAATGGTACATCCCTTTTTCAGGAATCCCAGATTCACTGTTAGGAAAGAATTGTGTTGATGAAACTTTCTTTTGTAACTGATCAGATCTGAAAGGGGAACATGTGCATTGAAATTAAAAAAAAAAGTTCACGATCCATTTTTGCTCAAATGGGAGATAGATTGATTAATTGTATTGGAGTTAAATGTCATTTTAACAGCTTAGGTCAAATCACGGCAGTCAGTGCACCTAGGCATGTGTTTCCTGGCTTTCTCACACCAGTACTGGCACACCTTGCTTTCCAAGTCTCTGACTACTTTTTTCACATGCATCAGAGCTGAGAGGCGAAAAAATCGCCAGAAAGAGAGTTTGTCTCGACTGGATATCAAACTCAACTACCAGGTTACGAGCCTGATACACTAACATCTGAGCTACCCAACACGGTAGAGGTAGACTTTTGAAAACATTGTTGGAAAGGGAGGTAATGCTGGCCTCATTCTTCCTTTCTACCATTTTTTGGTACCCTTCCAGTAACATTTTATTTATCATTGCTCAAAATGTTTTATTATGAAAGAACCATTAATTTTGTTGTTAGAGTTCAAATAGATTGACAATGTTGGAAGCAGTCTCAGATACCCACAAAGTGCCAGGTGTTTTTTGATTGCCGTTGACTCATTTCGAAAATTATAATGTTGTTGCTGGTGATGAAGATGATGATGATGATATGACAATAATGGTGATGCTGATGGTGAATTTGGTGGTGGAGAGAGATTTCTATCCTTGGTGTTTCCACGCAGTCTTCAACCTTATTTCAGTTATATCTGGGCGTCATGTGCACCTATCCATGCTGTGTTGGTATTTCATTTACCAGTACTTTGCACAGTTTTCAGAACCAATGGCTGCTTTCCTTCATACCTGTTGTCGGGATAAAAAGAATGGTGAGCGATGAGAAATGAATGAATCTTGTCCCAATGACTGTCATCAAACCTCGGATAAAAATTGCAACAGCTGGGGTATCGAACCTGTGAACCCCTTGTTTCGTACCTCGTACTTCATCAACTGAGCAACAAAGCTGAGAATTATGCTGATAAAGTTTTCTTTTGTAATTGATCAGATCTTAAAGGCAGCCACATTAACGAAAATGAAAGTTATGAGCCCGATCTGACGACTTCAACATAATTTGAGTTATATTGCAAGCACCTACTTATGCGTTATTGGAGTTTCTTTTACCAGTATTTTGCTTTTAACCTTTCCCAAACCACTGTTTGCTTTCAAACGTAGATCATTTGAAACATTGTTCAAGGATGAGAGAAGAATGAATCTTGTCGCAATGAACTTAATCCTGAAAAAGAAAATACGATAAACCGGGGAATCGAACTATAGAACCATGGGTTTTAAGTCTGGAACATTACTTAGCCGCTGCTTTTAGTGATGTTGGCTTTGTGTGTGTGTGTGTGTGTGAGAGAGAGAGAGAGAGGATTTGATTTTGAAATGTTTACTTTATTTCTGGAGGGTTGTTATGTGCATGAAGAAACTGGAACATTCTGTAAAGCAAAATGATGTCAGTTACGTTGTGAATTGAATGGGGTAAAAATGTGAGCGATGAGAAATGAATGAATCTTATCGCAATGACTGTCATCAAACCTCGGATAAAAATTGCAACAGCTGGGGTATCGAACCTGTGAACCCCTAGTTTTGGACCTCGTACGTCATCAACTGAGCAACGAAGCTGAGAATTATGCTGATAAAGTTTTCTTTTGTAATTGATCAGATCTTAAAGGCAGCCACATTAACGAAAATGAAAGTTATGAGCCTGATCTGACGACTTCAACATAATTTGAGTTCTATCGCACGCACTTACTTATGCTTTATTGGAGTTTCTTTTACCTGTACTTTGCTTTTAACCTTTCTCAAACCATTGTTTGCTTTCAAACGTAGATCATTTGAAACACTGTTCAAGGATGAGAGAAGAATGAATCCTATCGCAGTTGAACTTAAGCAATCCTGAAAAAGAAAATTAGATTAGCCAGGGAATCGAACTATAGAGCCTTGGGTTTCAAGTCTGGAACATGACTTTGCCGCTGCTTTTAGTGATGTTGGCAGAGAGAGAGAGAGACAGAGAGACAGAGAGTGTATTTGATTTTGAAATGTGTACTTTATTCCTGGAAGGTTGTTATGTGCGAGAAGAAATTGTAACATTTTGTAAAGAAAAATGATGTAGAGTTGTGTTGTGAATTGAAGGGAAAAAAACCTATTTTGAAGGAGGCAAGCATATCTCATGTTTAGGAATTCTTGACACAATTTGATTTTGTGAAGAAGTGGTGAAAAGTAAAGAAGTATGTTGCGGAAGCCTACTTTTGAAGTTGATCGATTCTTAGGGGGAGACATTGATAAGGTAAACGAAAAATATGTTTGAGTCATGTTTGCAAGACCTTGGAGAGAAAGATCTTGCTATGATGGGAGAAAATACTGGTGTCATATCCCCAAGCCTGTCCCCATAGTTTGGAAGCACTGGAAATGATAAGTGTATATTTGATTGTTCTTTACTGATTTTTTGGAAAGAATCAAAACTTAAAGATAAAAAAATTGGAAAAACTGTGGACAAGCAATTGGAAATACAGTAGACTAGCTGGAAATCGAGTAAAGAAATGGCATGATTTGAATGGAGAACAAAGATGTTTTCCTGAGTGTTGAAAAGTGAACTAAAATAGTATTGAGCAAAACTGTTTAAGTTTACAGCAGTTGTGAAGCTATTTAATAATTGCTTGGATGATGATGATGATTAAGTTGGTAGTGCTGGATGTTGTATCGGAGCCAGATTTCTTTGTTAGCGTGTTTTTTATCGTTGTTTTAACTTGATGTGAGGTAAATGGCGCGGCCAGTGCTCTTGTAACAGTCTTTCGAAACCACTGGCTGCTTTTCAAAATAACTTGAGTCGATAGAATGATCGGTATTAAGCAAAGAATAAATCCTGCAACAATGAATATCATCGAACCTCGGACAGAAATTGGTACAGCTTGGGGACCGAACCTGCGACCGTATAGGTTTTAAGCCAAGTACTTTACCGACCAAGCAACTTGGCAAGGCAATCTGAGAGAGGGAGAGAGAGAGAGAGAGAGAGAGGGAGTGTATTTGATTATGACATGTTTACTTTAATCCTGAAGGGTTTTTATGTGTGAGAAGATATTATAACATTTTGTCAAAACAAATGATGTAGTTGTGGATTGAAGGAAAATAATATAAGCTTTTGGAAGGGGGATAACTTCCTTTTACCAGTACTTCGCACAATATTGTTCCCATTGGCACTGGCTGCATTCCTCACATAACCTCGTCGAAAGAATTATGAGCGCTGAGATAAGAATAAACCCTGTTGCAATAACTGTCATCAATTCCATAGAGCATATTCTCAATCTAAGAGATTGTATCCTTAGTCCGTAGGTTTTACTTTCACACCGGGAGAAATTTTTTCAGTCCGTATTTATTTATTCCTGGAGGGTTATGTGCGAGAAGACATTGTAACTTTTTGTAAAGAACAATGATGGAAAAAGTAAATTGTGTGAACACTAGATTTTAATGGCCATGTATTTAGAAATGTGCAGAAGTTAATTTTAAGGGGCTCGATATTTTCTGGACAGTTTTGGATTCAATAAAAAAAAGTTATAAGCTATTTAGGAGGAGATCACTACTTTCTTTTACCAGTACTTTGCACGATATTGTTCCCATTGGCACTTGCTGCTTTCTTTTTATGACTTCGTCGGAAGGATTATGAGCGCTGAGATAAGAAGAAACCCTGTCGCAATAACTGCCATCAATTCCATGAAACATATTCACAGTCTTGGAGATTGTATCCTCAGTCCGCATGTTGTACTTTCACATCGGGAGAAATACATTTAGTCGGTAATACTGGCCCATTAGTCCTTACCATCGTCTTTAGTCTCATTTGACCCAATCTCAGTATGTACCCTCGATTCGTGAGATAAACACTTGGCCCATGAGCTACGTCAACAAATGCTTGAGATTGAACCAGTTCCTTATTTCTTTACTTCATTAGGCTGCACTCTTAGTGAATGAGATAAACCTTACCTCTGGAAATTATTCGATATGATTAACCACTTTTTGGTCCTTTGGTCGCACAGCGCCTTAAACCAACACTCAGGCCGTTACAAGTATATTGAGTCCTTGGGATTGTATCCTCAGTTCGCGGAATGTTTCCCCAGTCTATTTCTTGTCCTCTTAGACTTTGAAATCGTACCTATAGTCAGTTGAATGTACCCCCAGGCCCTGAACCACTGGCCTCACTCAAATGGTACATTTGCACAGTTTGCCTATACACTCTTTTCCTGAAATGTACCCTAAATCTGTTAGGTGTAAGTTCAGAGAGTATCCTTAATATAACTTTTCTTCCAGTCTTATAACATTAGTCAGCACGTTGAGCCCAAAGTTAGCAATAAAAACCCCCAGTCTATGAGATGCACCTCAGTCACTCGGATACACCATAAGGCCTTCAAGCTGTGTTCTATCTTAAAATTTAGCCGTTTTCAATTAGACTATCCCTTGCCCACTTGATGTACCTACAGTTCGAAGATGTGTCGTCTGTCCATTGGTTATTGCAACAGCCCGTTTTATGTTCTTTTAGGAATTGAGATGGTAGCCTTAGTGTGTGAGATGTATCATTAAGCTATAAACCTGTGTCCTTTCAGAGATTTTACTCCCAACCTGTTAGCCTGCATCGCCAGTCGGTAAGATGTTCTTTTAGTTCCTTCTACTTTCTCACAGACGGTGAAATACATTCTGAGTTCGATGTTCCCTCAAACCTTGAAACAATGTCCCTTCTATTATTTCAACCCAATGCCATATGCCTGTATCTATGGTAGGTTATATATTCTCTCAGTTCGACACAGATATACCCTCAGTATTTCCAACTATGCTCTTTGTCCTATTTTAGCTCCAGGCGATTAGCTTATTCTATCTGCTTCCTTCATATTTCAACCTAACTTAATTGAATGTACCTTCAGATGACGAACCTATGCCTGCACTGTTGTTTCACCGATAACTCTTTGGCCTCTACTTCTTCTTCATGATCTTAACCCTTAGTCTAAATAATGTATTCACCTCATTTCATTGTCATCTCGCTCTATCTCTCTTCTTCCTTTCTCCCTCTCTTTTTCATGTCTCTCTCTCTCTCTTCCTCGTTTCACTATTTCTGTCTCTCTTCACCTGTCTCTCAATCTCACACTGTCTGTCTGTGTATCTCTTTCTTTCTCTGTCTTTCTCTCTTTGTCTCTCACTCTCTATCTACTCCTTTCCGAACTCTGTCTTACTCTCTGCTGCTCATTTTTATCTTCTCTCTACACTGTTTTCCACTCTCTCTCGCTGTCGCTCTCTCTCTCACTTTCTCTCTCGCTGTTGCTCTCTATCTTTATCTATCTGTCTCGCTTTCTATCTTTCTCTCACTATCTATTTCTCTCTCTATCCCTCCCATTTCTCTTCATCCTCTTCTTATATTTCTCCTCTTTCTATCTGTATCTCACTGCCTCCTTTCACACAGTCTATCTCTGTTTTTCTCTGTCTCTTTCGCTATTCCACCATCTTCTGTCTGTCTATCGTTCATTATTCTCTCACTTTCTCTCTGTCTGTCTATCTGTCTCCCTTTATTTCTTTTTCCTTCCTGCAAACTTCTCTCTGTCCCTCTATCCATCTCTTTCGCCTTTTGTCCCTCAAATTCTGTCTCTCTTTTGGCTGACTTGATTTGCATCTGTGGTCTCCTTGTTGTGTTTCTCACGTTTATAAGACTGTATTCTCGGACTGTGATGTTTATTTCTTTTTCCTCCAAAAATGTACTTCCTACAATAAATTTAGCTTCCTTTCCTTCATATCTTCCTCAGTCTGTATGATTGATCGTTTCTCAGTTGATATGATGCTCCCTCAGACCGTAATTTTGAGTGTAATCTGCTTTGAAATACATGTAGATCAAGAACTATGTAGAATTCTGCATTAGATTTTTTAGTATGAAATGTTAAGGTATAACTGGCACAATTGAGACATCCTGGCAAGATCTTACAAAATTATGTAATCACCCTGTGCATTTCTACATACGACTACTTTGAATGTCTTATCAACCTCAGCTGTTTTACCTTAAGAATGCCGAAAAAGCCAAGGTTTTGACTTTATGATCTGAAGCAACTTGTTTATTGAAAATAATACATAAACATTCACGTAAGATTCTCTATATGATATTTATGCAGTACTGATTCATTGATTGATTGCAGAGTGTTAAACGCCGTTTACAACATTATTTCAGTTTATATAGTGGCGGCCAGTGCACTTACGTATTCTTTCCTGTAATTTGTTTTACCAGTACTACGCACACTATTCTTTCCTAGCCACTGGCTGCTTTCCCACATAACAATCGTCGAAACAATGATCAACGTTGAGAGTGGAATGAATCCTATCGCATAGAATATCAGCAATCCTCGGAAAATAATTGGCCGAGCCGGGAATGAAACCAGCGACCCCCTGTTCTCAAGTCCCGTATGCTACCAACTGAGCTACCGAGGCTCGTCAATTATGCAGTAACTCCACTCCGTATAATCACAGGGTCAGTTGAGCAACTCCGGGGCATGACCATTTTTTGATATCGTTTGTTTGTATGGTGTTTCTCGTAGTTTCAGCATATTTCTATTATATCACGGAGGCCAGTGCATCTACCATTGCCTTCCTGTGATTCTTTATCCAGTGCTCCGCACAATATTATATCCACTGGCTGCTTTCTCACATACTCAACGTCATAAACATCAATCAGCACAAAGAGAGAGAGAGAGAGAGAGAGAAAGAAAGAGAGAGAAATCCGGACAGAATGACTATAATCAATCCTTGGAAAGCATTCGCCGAGCTTGGAATTGGAACCAGCAATAGCCTGGTCTCAAGTCCCATAGATTACCGACTGAGCTACCGACTCGGCATTGTTTAATTTAGTGAAGGTTTAATAAACGTTGTGAAGATTCTTTCAGCGCGACCTTAGAAAACATAGTTTGAATCAGGAAAGAATGCTGATTTCATTCCGCGTTTGCCCCACTACTTCAAAAGACAAATTTGATCATTTGGGCCACGTATAATTTATCGCCGTAAATGAAATTACTAGGGAGAATCTAGTTGTCTCTTGCCTTAGTTCAAATGGATTGACGATGTTCAAAGGAGTTTAAGTTTAAAGCGGATACATAGAGAGTTGAAAGTGTATTTTATATTCATATTTAGAGAATTCATAAAAGAGTCAAACTTCGAGATAAGTTGTAAATTTCTGAAATATCCAGGAAGGGTTTCAGACAGATTGTACAAACATCTTTTATTTCGTTTTATAGAAGAGATTAAAAAATTGTTGAATAAAGCATGTTGAATTTGGAGGAGTTGTGAAGCTATTTAATCATGGCTTGGATAATGATAGATGATGAAAATGATAATGTTGTTGCTGGTGATGATGCTGATGATGTGACAATAATGGTGATGCTGATAGTGAATTTGGTGGTGGAGAGAGATTTCTATCTTTGGTGTTTCCACGCAGTCCTCAACCTTATTTCAGTTATATCTGGGCGTCTTGTGCACCTATCCATGTTGTGTTGGTATTTCATTTACCAGTACTTTGCACATTTTTCAAAACCAATAGCTGCTTTCCTTCATAACTGTTGTCGGGATAAAAAGAATGGTGAGCGATGAGAAATGAATGAATCTTGTCGCAATGACTGTCATCAAACCTCGGATAAAAATTGCAACAGCTGGGGTATCGAACCTGTGAACCCCTTGTTTCGTACCTCGTACGTCATCAACTGAGCAACGAAGCTGAGAATTATGCTGATAAAGTTTTCTTTTGTAATTGATCAGATCTTAAAGGCAGCCACATTAACGAAAATGAAAGTTATGAGCCCGATATGACGACTTTAACATAATTTGAGTTAAATTGCAAGCACCTACTTATGCGTTATTGGAGTTTCTTTTACCAGTATTTTGCTTTTAACCTTTCCCAAACCACTGTTTACTTTCAAACGTAGATCATTTGAAACATTGTTCAACGATGAGAGAAGAATGAATCTTGTCGCAATGAACTTAATCCTGAAAAAGGAAATAAAATAAACCGGGGAATCGAACTATAGAACCTTGGGTTTTAAGTCTGGAATATTACTTAGCCGCTGCTTTTAGTGATGTTGGCTGTGTGTGTGTGTGTGTGTGTGTGTGTGTGAGAGAGAGAGAGAGAGAGAGAGAGAGAGAGAGAGAATTTGATTTTGAAATGTTTACTTTATTTCTGGAGGGTTGTTATGTGCGAGAAGAAATTGGAACATTTTGTAAAGCAAAATGATGTCAGTTACGTTGTGAATTGAATGGGGTAAAAATGTGAGCGATGAGAAATGAATGAATCTTGTCGCAATGACTGTCATCAAACCTCGGATAAAAATTGCAACAGCTGGGGTATCGAACCTGTGAACCCCTAGTTTTGGACCTCGTACGTCATCAACTGAGCAACGAAGCTGAGAATTATGCTGATAAAGTTTTCTTTTGTAATTGATCAGATCTTAAAGGCAGCCACATTAACGAAAATGAAAGTTATGAGCCTGATCTGACGACTTCAACATAATTTGAGTTCTATCGCACGCACCTACTTATGCTTTATTGGAGTTTCTTTTACCTGTACTTTGCTTTTAACCTTTCTCAAACCATTGTTTGCTTTCAAACGTAGATCATTTGAAACACTGTTCAAGGATGAGAGAAGAATGAATCCTATCGCAGTTGAACTTAAGCAATCCTGAAAAAGAAAATTAGATTAGCCAGGGAATCGAACTATAGAGCCTTGGGTTTCAAGTCTGGAACATGACTTTGCCGCTGCCTTTAGTGATGTTGGCAGAGAGAGAGAGAGAGACAGAGAGTGTATTTGATTTTGAAATGTGTACTTTATTCCTGGAAGGTTGTTATGTGCGAGAAGAAATTGTAACATTTTGTAAAGAAAAATGATGTAGAGTTGTGTTGTGAATTGAAGGGCAAAAACCTATTTTGAAGGAGGCAAGCATATCTCATGTTTAGGAATCCTTGACACAATTTGATTTTGTGAAGAAGTGGTGAAAAGTAAAGAAGTATGTTTGCGGAAGCCTACTTTTGAAGTTGATCGATTCTTAGGGGGGGACATTGATATGGTAAACGAAAAATATGTTTATGAGTCATGTTTGCAAGACCTTGGAGAGAAAGATCTTGCTATGATGGGAGAAAATACTATTGTCATATCCCCAAGCCTGTCCCCATAGTTTGGAAGCACTGGAAATGATAAGTGTATATTTGATTGTTCTTTACTGATTTTTTGGAAAGAATCAAAACTTAAAGATAAAAAAATTGGAAAAACTGTGGACAAGCAATTGGAAATACGGTAGACTAGCTGGAAATCGAGTAAAGAAATGGCATGATTTGAATGGAGAACAAAGATGTTTTCCTGAGTGTTGAAAAGTGAACTAAAATAGTATTGAGCAAAACTGTTTAAGTTTACAGCAGTTGTGAAGCTATTTAATAATTGCTTGGATGATGATGATGATTAAGTTGGTAGTGCTGGATGTTGTATCGGAGCCAGATTTCTTTGTTAGCGTGTTTTTTATCGTTGTTTTAACTTGATGTGAGGTAAATGGCGCGGCCAGTGCTCTTGTAACAGTCTTTCGAAACCACTGGCTGCTTTTCAAAATAACTTGAGTCGATAGAATGATCGGTATTAAGCAAAGAATAAATCCTGCAACAATGAATATCATCGAACCTCGGACAGAAATTGGTACAGCTTGGGGACCGAACCTGCGACCGTATAGGTTTTAAGCCAAGTACTTTACCGACCAAGCAACTTGGCAAGGCAATCTGAGAGAGAGAGAGAGAGGGAGAGAGAGAGGGAGAGAGAGAGGGAGTGTATTTGATTATGACATGTTTACTTTAATCCTGAAGGGTTTTTATGTGTGAGAAGATATAACATTTTGTCAAAACAAATGATGTAGTTGTGGATTGAAGGAAAATGATATAAGCTTTTGGAAGGGGGATAACTTCCTTTTACCAGTACTTCGCACAATATTGTTCCCATTGGCACTGGCTGCATTCCTCACATAACCTCGTCGAAAGAATTATGAGCGCTGAGATAAGAATAAACCCTGTTGCAATAACTGTCATCAATTCCATAGAGCATATACTCAGTCTAAGAGATTGTATCCTTAGTCCGTAGGTTTTACTTTCACATCAGGAGAAATTTTTTCAGTCCGTATTTATTTATTCCTGGAGGGTTATGTGCGAGAAGACATTGTAACTTTTTGTAAAGAACAATGATGGAAAAAGTAAATTGTGTGAACACTAGATTTTAATGGCCATGTGTTTAGAAATGTGCAGAAGTTAATTTTAAGGGGCTCGATATTTTCTGGACAGTTTTGGATTCAATAAAAAAAGGTTATAAGCTATTTAGGAGGAGATCACTACTTTCTTTTACCAGTACTTTGCACGATATTGTTCCCATTGGCACTTGCTGCTTTCTTTTTATGACTTCGTCGGAAGGATTATGAGCGCTGAGATAAAAAGAAACCCTGTCGCAATAACTGCCATCAATTCCATAAAACATATTCACAGTCTTGGAGATTGTATCCTCAGTCCGCATGTTGTACTTTCACATCGGGAGAAATACATTTAGTCGGTAATACTGGCCCATTAGTCCTTACCATCGTCTTTAGTCTTATTTGACCCAATCTCAGTATGTACCCTCGATTCGTGAGATAAACACTTGGCCCATGAGCTACGTCAACAAATGCTTGAGATTGAACCAGTTCCTTATTTCTTTACTTCATTAGGCTGCACTCTTAGTGAATGAGATAATCCTTACCTCTGGAAATTATTCGATATGATTAACCACTTTTTGGTCCTTTGGTCCCACAGCGCCTTAAACCAACACTCAGGCCGTTACAAATATATTGAGTCCTTGGGATTGTATCCTCAGTTCGCGGAATGTTTCCCCAGTCTATTTCTTGTCCTCTTAGACTTTGAAATCGTACCTATAGTCAGTTGAATGTACCCCCAGGCCCTGAACCACTTGCCTCACTCAAATGGTACATTTGCACAGTTTGCCTATACGCTCTTTTCCTGAAATGTACCCTAAATCTGTTAGGTGTAAGTTCAGAGAGTATCCTTAATATAACTTTTCTTCCAGTCTTATAACATTAGTCAGCACGTTGAGCCCAAAGTTAGCAATAAAAACCCCCAGTCTATGAGATGCACCTCAGTCACTCGGATACACCATAAGGCCCTCAAGCTGTGTTCTATCTTAAAATTTAGCCGTTTTCAATTAGACTTTCCCTTGCCCACTTGATGTACCTACAGTTCGAAGATGTGTCGTCTGTCCATTGGTTATTGCAACAGCCCGTTTTATGTTCTTTTAGGAATTGAGATGGTAGCCTTAGTGTGTGAGATGTATCATTAAGCTATAAACCTGTGTCCTTTCAGAGATTTTACTCCCAACCTGTTAGCCTGCATCGCCAGTCGGTAAGATGTTCTTTTAGTTCCTTCTACTTTCTCTCAGACGGTGAAATACATTCTGAGTTCGATGTTCCCTCAAACCTTGAAACAATGTCCCTTCTATTATTTCAACCCAATGCCATATGCCTGTATCTATGGTAGGTTATATATTCTCTCAGTTCGACACAGATATACCCTCAGTATTTCCAACTATGCTCTTTGTCCTATTTTAGCTCCAGGCGATTAGCTTATTCTATCTGCTTCCTTCATATTTCAACCTAACTTAATTGAATGTACCTTCAGATGACGAACCTATGCCTGCACTGTTGTTTCACCGATAACTCTTTGGCCTCTACTTCTTCTTCATGATCTTAACCCTTAGTCTAAATAATGTATTCACCTCATTTCATTGTCATCTCGCTCTATCTCTCTTCTTCCTTTCTCTCTTTTTCATTTCTCTCTCTCTCTCTTCCTCGTTTCACTATTTCTGTCTCTCTTCACCTGTCTCTCAATCTCACTCTGTCTGTCTGTCTATCTCTTTCTTTCTCTGTCTTTCTCTCTTTGTCTCTCACTCTCTATCTACTCCTTTCCGAACTGTCTTACTCTCTGCTGTTCATTTTTATCTTCTCTCTACACTGTTTTCCACTCTCTCTCACTGTCGCTCTCTCTCTCTCACTTTCTCTTCCGCTGTTGCTCTCAATCTCTATCTATCTGTCTCGCTTTCTATCTTTCTCTCGCTATCTATTTCTCTCTCTATCCCTCCCATTTCTCTTCATCCTCTTCTTACATTTCTCCTCTTTCTATCTGTATCTCACTGCCTCCTTTCACACAGTCTCTCTATCTATGTTTTTCTCTCTCTTTCGCTATTCCACCATCTTCTGTCTGTCTATCGTTCATTATTCTCTCACTTTCTCTCTGTCTGTCTATCTGTCTCCCTTTATTTCTTTTTCCTTCCTGCAAACTTCTCTCTGTCCCTCTATCCATCTCTTTCGCCTTTTGTCCCTCAAATTCTGTCTCTCTTTTGGCTGACTTGATTTGCATCTGTGGTCTCCTTGTTGTGTTTCTCACGTTTATAAGACTGTATTCTCGGACTATGATGTTTATCTTTTTCCTCCAAAAATGTACTTCCTACAATAAATTTAGCTTCCTTTCCTTCATATCTTCCTCAGTCTGTATGATTGATCGTTTCTCAGTTGATATGATGCTCCCTCAGACCGTAATTTTGAGTGTAATCTGCTTTGAAATACATGTAGATCAAGAACTATGTAGAATTCTGCATTAGATTTTTTAGTATGAAATGTTAAGGTATAACTGGCACAATTGAGACATCCTGGCAAGATCTTACAAAATTATGTAATCACCCTGTGCATTTCTACATACGACTACTTTGAATGTCTTATCAACCTCAGCTGTTTTACCTTAAGAATGCCGAAAAACCAAGGTTCTGATTTTATGATCTGAAGCAACTTGTTTATTGAAAATAATACATAAACATTCACGTAAGATTCTGTATATGATATTTATGCAGTACTGATTCATTGATTGATTGCAGAGTGTTAAACGCCGTTTACAACATTATTTCAGTTTATATAGTGGCGGCCAGTGCACTTATGTATTCTTTCCTGTAATTTGTTTTACCAGTACTACGCACACTATTCTTTCCTAGCCACTGGCTGCTTTCCCACATAACAATCGTCGAAACAATGATCAACGTTGAGAGTGGAATGAATCCTATCGCATAGAATATCAGCAATCCTCGGAAAATAATTGGCCGAGCCGGGAATGAAACCAGCGACCCCCTGTTCTCAAGTCCCGTATGCTACCAACTGAGCTACCGAGGCTCGTCAATTATGCAGTAACTCCACTCCGTATAATCACAGGGTCAGTTGAGCAACTCCGGGGCATGACCATTTTTTGATATCGTTTGTTTGTATGGTGTTTCTCTTAATTTCAGCATATTTCTATTATATCACGGAGGCCAGTGCATCTACCATCGCCTTCCTGTGATTCTTTATCCAGTGCTCCGCACAATATTATATCCACTGGCTGCTTTCTCACATACTCAACGTCATAAACATCAATCAGCACAAAGAGAGAGAGAGAGAGAAAGAAAGAGAGAGAAATCCGGACGGAATGACTATAATCAATCCTTGGAAAGCATTTGCCGAGCTTGGAATTGGAACCAGCAATAGCCTGGTCTCAAGTCCCATAGATTACCGACTGAGCTACCGACTCGGCATTGTTTAATTTAGTGAAGGTTTAATAAACGTCGTGAAGATTCTTTCAGTGCGACCTTAGAAAACATAGTTTGAATCAGGAAAGAATGCTGATTTCATTCCGCGTTTGCCCCACTACTTCAAAAGACAAATCTGATCATTTGGGCCACGTATAATTTATTGCCGTAAATGAAATTACTAGGGAGAATCTAGTTGTCTCTTGCCTTAGTTCAAATGGATTGACGATGTTCAAAGGAGTTTAAGTTTAAAGCGGATACATAGAGAGTTGAAAGTGTATTTTGTATTCCTATTTAGAGAATTCATAAAAGAGTCAAACTTCGAGATAAGTTGTAAATTTCTGAAATATCCAGGAAGGGTTTCAGACAGATTGTACAAAAATCTTTTATTTCGTTTTATAGAAGAGATTAAAAAATTGTTGAATAAAGCATGTTGAATTTGGAGGAGTTGTGAAGCTATTTAATCATGGCTTGGATAATGATAGATGATGAAAATGATAATGTTGTTGCTGGTGATGATGCTGATGATGTGACAATAATGGTGATGCTGATAGTGAATTTGGTGGTGGAGAGAGATTTCTATCTTTGGTGTTTCCACGCAGTCCTCAACCTTATTTCAGTTATATCTGGGCGTCTTGTGCACCTATCCATGTTGTGTTGGTATTTCATTTACCAGTACTTTGCACATTTTTCAAAACCAATAGCTGCTTTCCTTCATAACTGTTGTCGGGATAAAAAGAATGGTGAGCGATGAGAAATGAATGAATGTTGTCGCAATGACTGTCATCAAACCTCGGATAAAAATTGCAACAGCTGGGGTATCGAACCTGTGAACCCCTTGTTTCGTACCTCGTACGTCATCAACTGAGCAACGAAGCTGAGAATTATGCTGATAAAGTTTTCTTTTGTAATTGATCAGATCTTAAAGGCAGCCACATTAACGAAAATGAAAGTTATGAGCCCGATATGACGACTTTAACATAATTTGAGTTATATTGCAAGCACCTACTTATGCGTTATTGGAGTTTCTTTTACCAGTATTTTGCTTTTAACCTTTCCCAAACCACTGTTTGCTTTCAAACGTAGATCATTTGAAACATTGTTCAACGATGAGAGAAGAATGGATCTTGTCGCAATGAAATTAATCCTGAAAAAGGAAATAAAATAAACCGGGGAATCGAACTATAGAACCTTGGGTTTTAAGTCTGGAATATTACTTAGCCGCTGCTTTTAGTGATGTTGGCTGTGTGTGTGTGTGTGTGTGTGTGTGTGTGAGAGAGAGAGAGAGAGAGAGAATTTGATTTTGAAATGTTTACTTTATTTCTGGAGGGTTGTTATGTGCGAGAAGAAATTGGAACATTTTGTAAAGCAAAATGATGTCAGTTACGTTGTGAATTGAATGGGGTAAAAATGTGAGCGATGAGAAATGAATGAATCTTGTCGCAATGACTGTCATCAAACCTCGGATAAAAATTGCAACAGCTGGGGTATCGAACCTGTGAACCCCTAGTTTTGGACCTCGTACGTCATCAACTGAGCAACGAAGCTGAGAATTATGCTGATAAAGTTTTCTTTTGTAATTGATCAGATCTTAAAGGCAGCCACATTAACGAAAATGAAAGTTATGAGCCTGATCTGACGACTTCAACATAATTTGAGTTCTATCGCATGCACCTACTTATGCTTTATTGGAGTTTCTTTTACCTGTACTTTGCTTTTAACCTTTCTCAAACCATTGTTTGCTTTCAAACGTAGATCATTTGAAACACTGTTCAAGGATGAGAGAAGAATGAATCCTATCGCAGTTGAACTTAAGCAATCCTGAAAAAGAAAATTAGATTAGCCAGGGAATCGAACTATAGAGCCTTGGGTTTCAAGTCTGGAACATGACTTTGCCGCTGCTTTTAGTGATGTTGGCAGAGAGAGAGAGAGAGAGAGACAGAGAGTGTATTTGATTTTGAAATGTTTACTTTATTCCTGGAAGGTTGTTATGTGCGAGAAGAAATTGTAACATTTTGTAAAGAAAAATGATGTAGAGTTGTGTTGTGAATTGAAGGGAAAAAACCTATTTTGAAGGAGGCAAGCATATCTCATGTTTAGGAATCCTTGACACAATTTGATTTTGTGAAGAAGTGGTGAAAAGTAAAGAAGTATGTTGCGGAAGCCTACTTTTGAAGTTGATCGATTCTTAGGGGGAGACATTGATAAGGTAAACGAAAAATATGTTTATGAGTCATGTTTGCAAGACCTTGGAGAGAAAGATCTTGCTATGATGGGAGAAAATACTGGTGTCATATCCCCAAGCCTGTCCCCATAGTTTGGAAGCACTGGAAATGATAAGTGTATATTTGATTGTTCTTTACTGATTTTTTGGAAAGAATCAAAACTTAAAGATAAAAAAATTGGAAAAACTGTGGACAAGCAATTGGAAATACGGTAGACTAGCTGGAAATCGAGTAAAGAAATGGCATGATTTGAATGGAGAACAAAGATGTTTTCCTGAGTGTTGAAAAGTGAACTAAAATAGTATTGAGCAAAACTGTTTAAGATTACAGCAGTTGTGAAGCTATTTAATAATTGCTTGGATGATGATGATGATTAAGTTGGTAGTGCTGGATGTTGTATCGGAGCCAGATTTCTTTGTTAGCGTGTTTTTTATCGTTGTTTTAACTTGATGTGAGGTAAATGGCGCGGCCAGTGCTCTTGTAACAGTCTTTCGAAACCACTGGCTGCTTTTCAAAATAACTTGAGTCGATAGAATGATCGGTATTAAGCAAAGAATAAATCCTGCAACAATGAATATCATCGAACCTCGGACAGAAATTGGTACAGCTTGGGGACCGAACCTGCGACCGTATAGGTTTTAAGCCAAGTACTTTACCGACCAAGCAACTTGGCAAGGCAATCTGAGAGAGAGAGAGAAAGAGAGAGAGAGAGAGAGAGAGAGAGAGAGAGAGAGGGAGAGAGAGAGGGAGTGTATTTGATTATGACATGTTTACTTTAATCCTGAAGGGTTTTTATGTGTGAGAAGATATTATAACATTTTGTCAAAACAAATGATGTAGTTGTGGATTGAAGGAAAATAATATAAGCTTTTGGAAGGGGGATAACTTCCTTTTACCAGTACTTCGCACAATATTGTTCCCATTGGCACTGGCTGCGTTCCTCACATAACCTCGTCGAAAGAATTATGAGCGCTGAGATAAGAATAAACCCTGTTGCAATAACTGTCATCAATTCCATAGAGCATATACTCAGTCTAAGAGATTGTATCCTTAGTCCGTAGGTTTTACTTTCACATCGGGAGAAATTTTTTCAGTCCGTATTTATTTATTCCTGGAGGGTTATGTGCGAGAAGACATTGTAACTTTTTGTAAAGAACAATGATGGAAAAAGTAAATTGTGTGAACACTAGATTTTAATGGCCATGTGTTTAGAAATGTGCAGAAGTTAATTTTAAGGGGCTCGATATTTTCTGGACAGTTTTGGATTCAATAAAAAAAGGTTATAAGCTATTTAGGAGGAGATCACTACTTTCTTTTACCATTACTTTGCACGATATTGTTCCCATTGGCACTTGCTGCTTTCTTTTTATGACTTCGTCGGAAGGATTATGAGCGCTGAGATAAGAAGAAACCCTTTCGCAATAACTGCCATCAATTCCATAAAACATATTCACAGTCTTGGAGATTGTATCCTCAGTCCGCATGTTGTACTTTCACATCGGGAGAAATACATTTAGTCGGTAATACTGGCCCATTAGTCCTTACCATCGTCTTTAGTCTTATTTGACCCAATCTCAGTATGTACCCTCGATTCGTTAGATAAACACTTGGCCCATGAGCTACGTCAACAAATGCTTGAGATTGAACCAGTTCCTTATTTCTTTACTTCATTAGGCTGCACTCTTAGTGAATGAGATAATCCTTACCTCTGGAAATTATTCGATATGATTAACCACTTTTTGGTCCTTTGGTCCCACAGCGCCTTAAACCAACACTCAGGCCGTTACAAGTATATTGAGTCCTTGGGATTGTATCCTCAGTTCGCGGAATGTTTCCCCAGTCTATTTCTTGTCCTCTTAGACTTTGAAATCGTACCTATAGTCAGTTGAATGTACCCCAAGGCCCTGAACCACTGGCCTCACTCAAATGGTACATTTGCACAGTTTGCCTATACGCTCTTTTCCTGAAATGTACCCTAAATCTGTTAGGTGTAAGTTCAGAGAGTATCCTTAATATAACTTTTCTTCCAGTCTTATAACATTAGTCAGCACGTTGAGCCCAAAGTTAGCAATAAAAACCCCCAGTCTATGAGATGCACCTCAGTCACTCGGATACACCATAAGGCCCTCAAGCTGTGTTCTATCTTAAAATTTAGCCGTTTTCAATTAGACTTTCCCTTGCCCACTTGATGTACCTACAGTTCGAAGATGTGTCGTCTGTCCATTGGTTATTGCAACAGCCCGTTTTATGTTCTTTTAGGAATTGAGATGGTAGCCTTAGTGTGTGAGATGTATCATTAAGCTATAAACCTGTGTCCTTTCAGAGATTTTACTCCCAACCTGTTAGCCTGCATCGCCAGTCGGTAAGATGTTCTTTTAGTTCCTTCTACTTTCTCACAGACGGTGAAATACATTCTGAGTTCGATGTTCCCTCAAACCTTGAAACAATGTCCCTTCTATTATTTCAACCCAATGCCATATGCCTGTATCTATGGTAGGTTATATATTCTCTCAGTTCGACACAGATATACCCTCAGTATTTCCAACTATGCTCTTTGTCCTATTTTAGCTCCAGGCGATTAGCTTATTCTATCTGCTTCCTTCATATTTCAACCTAACTTAATTGAATGTACCTTCAGATGACGAACCTATGCCTGCACTGTTGTTTCACCGATAACTCTTTGGCCTCTACTTCTTCTTCATGATCTTAACCCTTAGTCTAAATAATGTATTCACCTCATTTCATTGTCATCTCGCTCTATCTCTCTTCTTCCTTTCTCCCTCTCTTTTTCATGTCTCTCTCTCTCTCTTCCTCGTTTCACTATTTCTGTCTCTCTTCACCTGTCTCTCAATCTCACACTGTCTGTCTGTCTATCTCTTTCTTTCTCTGTCTTTCTCTCTTTGTCTCTCACTCTCTATCTACTCCTTTCCGAACTCTGTCTTACTCTCTGCTGCTCATTTTTATCTTCTCTCTACACTGTTTTCCACTCTCTCTCGCTGTCGCTCTCTCTCTCACTTTCTCTCTCGCTGTTGCTCTCTATCTTTATCTATCTGTCTCGCTTTCTATCTTTCTCTCACTATCTATTTCTCTCTCTATCCCTCCCATTTCTCTTCATCCTCTTCTTATATTTCTCCTCTTTCTATCTGTATCTCACTGCCTCCTTTCACACAGTCTCTCTATCTCTGTTTTTCTCTGTCTCTTTCGCTATTCCACCATCTTCTGTCTGTCTATCGTTCATTATTCTCTCACTTTCTCTCTGTCTGTCTATCTGTCTCCCTTTATTTCTTTTTCCTTCCTGCAAACTTCTCTCTGTCCCTCTATCCATCTCTTTCGCCTTTTGTCCCTCAAATTCTGTCTCTCTTTTGGCTGACTTGATTTGCATCTGTGGTCTCCTTGTTGTGTTTCTCACGTTTATAAGACTGTATTCTCGGACTGTGATGTTTATTTCTTTTTCCTCCAAAAATGTACTTCCTACAATAAATTTAGCTTCCTTTCCTTCATATCTTCCTCAGTCTGTATGATTGATCGTTTCTCAGTTGATATGATGCTCCCTCAGACCGTAATTTTGAGTGTAATCTGCTTTGAAATACATGTAGATCAAGAACTATGTAGAATTCTGCATTAGATTTTTTAGTATGAAATGTTAAGGTATAACTGGCACAATTGAGACATCCTGGCAAGATCTTACAAAATTATGTAATCACCCTGTGCATTTCTACATACGACTACTTTGAATGTCTTATCAACCTCAGCTGTTTTACCTTAAGAATGCCGAAAAAGCCAAGGTTTTGACTTTATGATCTGAAGCAACTTGTTTATTGAAAATAATACATAAACATTCACGTAAGATTCTCTATATGATATTTATGCAGTACTGATTCATTGATTGATTGCAGAGTGTTAAACGCCGTTTACAACATTATTTCAGTTTATATAGTGGCGGCCAGTGCACTTACGTATTCTTTCCTGTAATTTGTTTTACCAGTACTACGCACACTATTCTTTCCTAGCCACTGGCTGCTTTCCCACATAACAATCGTCGAAACAATGATCAACGTTGAGAGTGGAATGAATCCTATCGCATAGAATATCAGCAATCCTCGGAAAATAATTGGCCGAGCCGGGAATGAAACCAGCGACCCCCTGTTCTCAAGTCCCGTATGCTACCAACTGAGCTACCGAGGCTCGTCAATTATGCAGTAACTCCACTCCGTATAATCACAGGGTCAGTTGAGCAACTCCGGGGCATGACCATTTTTTGATATCGTTTGTTTGTATGGTGTTTCTCGTAGTTTCAGCATATTTCTATTATATCACGGAGGCCAGTGCATCTACCATTGCCTTCCTGTGATTCTTTATCCAGTGCTCCGCACAATATTATATCCACTGGCTGCTTTCTCACATACTCAACGTCATAAACATCAATCAGCACAAAGAGAGAGAGAGAGAGAGAGAGAAAGAAAG
This sequence comes from Hippopus hippopus, assembly GCA_946811185.2. Classification (NCBI taxonomy): domain Eukaryota; kingdom Metazoa; phylum Mollusca; class Bivalvia; order Cardiida; family Cardiidae; genus Hippopus; species Hippopus hippopus. Next base: position 28,843,626 of record OX328103.1, read on the forward strand.
AGAGAGAAATCCGGACAGAATGACTATAATCAATCCTTGGAAAGCATTCGCCGAGCTTGGAATTGGAACCAGCAATAGCCTGGTCTCAAGTCCCATAGATTACCGACTGAGCTACCGACTCGGCATTGTTTAATTTAGTGAAGGTTTAATAAACGTTGTGAAGATTCTTTCAGCGCGACCTTAGAAAACATAGTTTGAATCAGGAAAGAATGCTGATTTCATTCCGCGTTTGCCCCACTACTTCAAAAGACAAATTTGATCATTTGGGCCACGTATAATTTATCGCCGTAAATGAAATTACTAGGGAGAATCTAGTTGTCTCTTGCCTTAGTTCAAATGGATTGACGATGTTCAAAGGAGTTTAAGTTTAAAGCGGATACATAGAGAGTTGAAAGTGTATTTTATATTCATATTTAGAGAATTCATAAAAGAGTCAAACTTCGAGATAAGTTGTAAATTTCTGAAATATCCAGGAAGGGTTTCAGACAGATTGTACAAACATCTTTTATTTCGTTTTATAGAAGAGATTAAAAAATTGTTGAATAAAGCATGTTGAATTTGGAGGAGTTGTGAAGCTATTTAATCATGGCTTGGATAATGATAGATGATGAAAATGATAATGTTGTTGCTGGTGATGATGCTGATGATGTGACAATAATGGTGATGCTGATAGTGAATTTGGTGGTGGAGAGAGATTTCTATCTTTGGTGTTTCCACGCAGTCCTCAACCTTATTTCAGTTATATCTGGGCGTCTTGTGCACCTATCCATGTTGTGTTGGTATTTCATTTACCAGTACTTTGCACATTTTTCAAAACCAATAGCTGCTTTCCTTCATAACTGTTGTCGGGATAAAAAGAATGGTGAGCGATGAGAAATGAATGAATGTTGTCGCAATGACTGTCATCAAACCTCGGATAAAAATTGCAACAGCTGGGGTATCGAACCTGTGAACCCCTTGTTTCGTACCTCGTACGTCATCAACTGAGCAACGAAGCTGAGAATTATGCTGATAAAGTTTTCTTTTGTAATTGATCAGATCTTAAAGGCAGCCACATTAACGAAAATGAAAGTTATGAGCCCGATATGACGACTTTAACATAATTTGAGTTATATTGCAAGCACCTACTTATGCGTTATTGGAGTTTCTTTTACCAGTATTTTGCTTTTAACCTTTCCCAAACCACTGTTTGCTTTCAAACGTAGATCATTTGAAACATTGTTCAACGATGAGAGAAGAATGGATCTTGTCGCAATGAAATTAATCCTGAAAAAGGAAATAAAATAAACCGGGGAATCGAACTATAGAACCTTGGGTTTTAAGTCTGGAATATTACTTAGCCGCTGCTTTTAGTGATGTTGGCTGTGTGTGTGTGTGTGTGTGTGTGTGTGTGAGAGAGAGAGAGAGAGAGAGAATTTGATTTTGAAATGTTTACTTTATTTCTGGAGGGTTGTTATGTGCGAGAAGAAATTGGAACATTTTGTAAAGCAAAATGATGTCAGTTACGTTGTGAATTGAATGGGGTAAAAATGTGAGCGATGAGAAATGAATGAATCTTGTCGCAATGACTGTCATCAAACCTCGGATAAAAATTGCAACAGCTGGGGTATCGAACCTGTGAACCCCTACTTTTGGACCTCGTACGTCATCAACTGAGCAACGAAGCTGAGAATTATGCTGATAAAGTTTTCTTTTGTAATTGATCAGATCTTAAAGGCAGCCACATTAACGAAAATGAAAGTTATGAGCCTGATCTGACGACTTCAACATAATTTGAGTTCTATCGCATGCACCTACTTATGCTTTATTGGAGTTTCTTTTACCTGTACTTTGCTTTTAACCTTTCTCAAACCATTGTTTGCTTTCAAACGTAGATCATTTGAAACACTGTTCAAGGATGAGAGAAGAATGAATCCTATCGCAGTTGAACTTAAGCAATCCTGAAAAAGAAAATTAGATTAGCCAGGGAATCGAACTATAGAGCCTTGGGTTTCAAGTCTGGAACATGACTTTGCCGCTGCTTTTAGTGATGTTGGCAGAGAGAGAGAGAGAGAGAGACAGAGAGTGTATTTGATTTTGAAATGTTTACTTTATTCCTGGAAGGTTGTTATGTGCGAGAAGAAATTGTAACATTTTGTAAAGAAAAATGATGTAGAGTTGTGTTGTGAATTGAAGGGAAAAAACCTATTTTGAAGGAGGCAAGCATATCTCATGTTTAGGAATCCTTGACACAATTTGATTTTGTGAAGAAGTGGTGAAAAGTAAAGAAGTATGTTGCGGAAGCCTACTTTTGAAGTTGATCGATTCTTAGGGGGAGACATTGATAAGGTAAACGAAAAATATGTTTATGAGTCATGTTTGCAAGACCTTGGAGAGAAAGATCTTGCTATGATGGGAGAAAATACTGGTGTCATATCCCCAAGCCTGTCCCCATAGTTTGGAAGCACTGGAAATGATAAGTGTATATTTGATTGTTCTTTACTGATTTTTTGGAAAGAATCAAAACTTAAAGATAAAAAAATTGGAAAAACTGTGGACAAGCAATTGGAAATACGGTAGACTAGCTGGAAATCGAGTAAAGAAATGGCATGATTTGAATGGAGAACAAAGATGTTTTCCTGAGTGTTGAAAAGTGAACTAAAATAGTATTGAGCAAAACTGTTTAAGATTACAGCAGTTGTGAAGCTATTTAATAATTGCTTGGATGATGATGATGATTAAGTTGGTAGTGCTGGATGTTGTATCGGAGCCAGATTTCTTTGTTAGCGTGTTTTTTATCGTTGTTTTAACTTGATGTGAGGTAAATGGCGCGGCCAGTGCTCTTGTAACAGTCTTTCGAAACCACTGGCTGCTTTTCAAAATAACTTGAGTCGATAGAATGATCGGTATTAAGCAAAGAATAAATCCTGCAACAATGAATATCATCGAACCTCGGACAGAAATTGGTACAGCTTGGGGACCGAACCTGCGACCGTATAGGTTTTAAGCCAAGTACTTTACCGACCAAGCAACTTGGCAAGGCAATCTGAGAGAGAGAGAGAAAGAGAGAGAGAGAGAGAGAGAGAGAGAGAGAGAGAGAGAGGGAGAGAGAGAGGGAGTGTATTTGATTATGACATGTTTACTTTAATCCTGAAGGGTTTTTATGTGTGAGAAGATATTATAACATTTTGTCAAAACAAATGATGTAGTTGTGGATTGAAGGAAAATAATATAAGCTTTTGGAAGGGGGATAACTTCCTTTTACCAGTACTTCGCACAATATTGTTCCCATTGGCACTGGCTGCGTTCCTCACATAACCTCGTCGAAAGAATTATGAGCGCTGAGATAAGAATAAACCCTGTTGCAATAACTGTCATCAATTCCATAGAGCATATACTCAGTCTAAGAGATTGTATCCTTAGTCCGTAGGTTTTACTTTCACATCGGGAGAAATTTTTTCAGTCCGTATTTATTTATTCCTGGAGGGTTATGTGCGAGAAGACATTGTAACTTTTTGTAAAGAACAATGATGGAAAAAGTAAATTGTGTGAACACTAGATTTTAATGGCCATGTGTTTAGAAATGTGCAGAAGTTAATTTTAAGGGGCTCGATATTTTCTGGACAGTTTTGGATTCAATAAAAAAAGGTTATAAGCTATTTAGGAGGAGATCACTACTTTCTTTTACCATTACTTTGCACGATATTGTTCCCATTGGCACTTGCTGCTTTCTTTTTATGACTTCGTCGGAAGGATTATGAGCGCTGAGATAAGAAGAAACCCTTTCGCAATAACTGCCATCAATTCCATAAAACATATTCACAGTCTTGGAGATTGTATCCTCAGTCCGCATGTTGTACTTTCACATCGGGAGAAATACATTTAGTCGGTAATACTGGCCCATTAGTCCTTACCATCGTCTTTAGTCTTATTTGACCCAATCTCAGTATGTACCCTCGATTCGTTAGATAAACACTTGGCCCATGAGCTACGTCAACAAATGCTTGAGATTGAACCAGTTCCTTATTTCTTTACTTCATTAGGCTGCACTCTTAGTGAATGAGATAATCCTTACCTCTGGAAATTATTCGATATGATTAACCACTTTTTGGTCCTTTGGTCCCACAGCGCCTTAAACCAACACTCAGGCCGTTACAAGTATATTGAGTCCTTGGGATTGTATCCTCAGTTCGCGGAATGTTTCCCCAGTCTATTTCTTGTCCTCTTAGACTTTGAAATCGTACCTATAGTCAGTTGAATGTACCCCAAGGCCCTGAACCACTGGCCTCACTCAAATGGTACATTTGCACAGTTTGCCTATACGCTCTTTTCCTGAAATGTACCCTAAATCTGTTAGGTGTAAGTTCAGAGAGTATCCTTAATATAACTTTTCTTCCAGTCTTATAACATTAGTCAGCACGTTGAGCCCAAAGTTAGCAATAAAAACCCCCAGTCTATGAGATGCACCTCAGTCACTCGGATACACCATAAGGCCCTCAAGCTGTGTTCTATCTTAAAATTTAGCCGTTTTCAATTAGACTTTCCCTTGCCCACTTGATGTACCTACAGTTCGAAGATGTGTCGTCTGTCCATTGGTTATTGCAACAGCCCGTTTTATGTTCTTTTAGGAATTGAGATGGTAGCCTTAGTGTGTGAGATGTATCATTAAGCTATAAACCTGTGTCCTTTCAGAGATTTTACTCCCAACCTGTTAGCCTGCATCGCCAGTCGGTAAGATGTTCTTTTAGTTCCTTCTACTTTCTCACAGACGGTGAAATACATTCTGAGTTCGATGTTCCCTCAAACCTTGAAACAATGTCCCTTCTATTATTTCAACCCAATGCCATATGCCTGTATCTATGGTAGGTTATATATTCTCTCAGTTCGACACAGATATACCCTCAGTATTTCCAACTATGCTCTTTGTCCTATTTTAGCTCCAGGCGATTAGCTTATTCTATCTGCTTCCTTCATATTTCAACCTAACTTAATTGAATGTACCTTCAGATGACGAACCTATGCCTGCACTGTTGTTTCACCGATAACTCTTTGGCCTCTACTTCTTCTTCATGATCTTAACCCTTAGTCTAAATAATGTATTCACCTCATTTCATTGTCATCTCGCTCTATCTCTCTTCTTCCTTTCTCCCTCTCTTTTTCATGTCTCTCTCTCTCTCTTCCTCGTTTCACTATTTCTGTCTCTCTTCACCTGTCTCTCAATCTCACACTGTCTGTCTGTCTATCTCTTTCTTTCTCTGTCTTTCTCTCTTTGTCTCTCACTCTCTATCTACTCCTTTCCGAACTCTGTCTTACTCTCTGCTGCTCATTTTTATCTTCTCTCTACACTGTTTTCCACTCTCTCTCGCTGTCGCTCTCTCTCTCACTTTCTCTCTCGCTGTTGCTCTCTATCTTTATCTATCTGTCTCGCTTTCTATCTTTCTCTCACTATCTATTTCTCTCTCTATCCCTCCCATTTCTCTTCATCCTCTTCTTATATTTCTCCTCTTTCTATCTGTATCTCACTGCCTCCTTTCACACAGTCTCTCTATCTCTGTTTTTCTCTGTCTCTTTCGCTATTCCACCATCTTCTGTCTGTCTATCGTTCATTATTCTCTCACTTTCTCTCTGTCTGTCTATCTGTCTCCCTTTATTTCTTTTTCCTTCCTGCAAACTTCTCTCTGTCCCTCTATCCATCTCTTTCGCCTTTTGTCCCTCAAATTCTGTCTCTCTTTTGGCTGACTTGATTTGCATCTGTGGTCTCCTTGTTGTGTTTCTCACGTTTATAAGACTGTATTCTCGGACTGTGATGTTTATTTCTTTTTCCTCCAAAAATGTACTTCCTACAATAAATTTAGCTTCCTTTCCTTCATATCTTCCTCAGTCTGTATGATTGATCGTTTCTCAGTTGATATGATGCTCCCTCAGACCGTAATTTTGAGTGTAATCTGCTTTGAAATACATGTAGATCAAGAACTATGTAGAATTCTGCATTAGATTTTTTAGTATGAAATGTTAAGGTATAACTGGCACAATTGAGACATCCTGGCAAGATCTTACAAAATTATGTAATCACCCTGTGCATTTCTACATACGACTACTTTGAATGTCTTATCAACCTCAGCTGTTTTACCTTAAGAATGCCGAAAAAGCCAAGGTTTTGACTTTATGATCTGAAGCAACTTGTTTATTGAAAATAATACATAAACATTCACGTAAGATTCTCTATATGATATTTATGCAGTACTGATTCATTGATTGATTGCAGAGTGTTAAACGCCGTTTACAACATTATTTCAGTTTATATAGTGGCGGCCAGTGCACTTACGTATTCTTTCCTGTAATTTGTTTTACCAGTACTACGCACACTATTCTTTCCTAGCCACTGGCTGCTTTCCCACATAACAATCGTCGAAACAATGATCAACGTTGAGAGTGGAATGAATCCTATCGCATAGAATATCAGCAATCCTCGGAAAATAATTGGCCGAGCCGGGAATGAAACCAGCGACCCCCTGTTCTCAAGTCCCGTATGCTACCAACTGAGCTACCGAGGCTCGTCAATTATGCAGTAACTCCACTCCGTATAATCACAGGGTCAGTTGAGCAACTCCGGGGCATGACCATTTTTTGATATCGTTTGTTTGTATGGTGTTTCTCGTAGTTTCAGCATATTTCTATTATATCACGGAGGCCAGTGCATCTACCATTGCCTTCCTGTGATTCTTTATCCAGTGCTCCGCACAATATTATATCCACTGGCTGCTTTCTCACATACTCAACGTCATAAACATCAATCAGCACAAAGAGAGAGAGAGAGAGAGAGAGAAAGAAAGAGAGAGAAATCCGGACAGAATGACTATAATCAATCCTTGGAAAGCATTCGCCGAGCTTGGAATTGGAACCAGCAATAGCCTGGTCTCAAGTCCCATAGATTACCGACTGAGCTACCGACTCGGCATTGTTTAATTTAGTGAAGGTTTAATAAACGTTGTGAAGATTCTTTCAGCGCGACCTTAGAAAACATAGTTTGAATCAGGAAAGAATGCTGATTTCATTCCGCGTTTGCCCCACTACTTCAAAAGACAAATTTGATCATTTGGGCCACGTATAATTTATCGCCGTAAATGAAATTACTAGGGAGAATCTAGTTGTCTCTTGCCTTAGTTCAAATGGATTGACGATGTTCAAAGGAGTTTAAGTTTAAAGCGGATACATAGAGAGTTGAAAGTGTATTTTATATTCATATTTAGAGAATTCATAAAAGAGTCAAACTTCGAGATAAGTTGTAAATTTCTGAAATATCCAGGAAGGGTTTCAGACAGATTGTACAAACATCTTTTATTTCGTTTTATAGAAGAGATTAAAAAATTGTTGAATAAAGCATGTTGAATTTGGAGGAGTTGTGAAGCTATTTAATCATGGCTTGGATAATGATAGATGATGAAAATGATAATGTTGTTGCTGGTGATGATGCTGATGATGTGACAATAATGGTGATGCTGATAGTGAATTTGGTGGTGGAGAGAGATTTCTATCTTTGGTGTTTCCACGCAGTCCTCAACCTTATTTCAGTTATATCTGGGCGTCTTGTGCACCTATCCATGTTGTGTTGGTATTTCATTTACCAGTACTTTGCACATTTTTCAAAACCAATAGCTGCTTTCCTTCATAACTGTTGTCGGGATAAAAAGAATGGTGAGCGATGAGAAATGAATGAATGTTGTCGCAATGACTGTCATCAAACCTCGGATAAAAATTGCAACAGCTGGGGTATCGAACCTGTGAACCCCTTGTTTCGTACCTCGTACGTCATCAACTGAGCAACGAAGCTGAGAATTATGCTGATAAAGTTTTCTTTTGTAATTGATCAGATCTTAAAGGCAGCCACATTAACGAAAATGAAAGTTATGAGCCCGATATGACGACTTTAACATAATTTGAGTTATATTGCAAGCACCTACTTATGCGTTATTGGAGTTTCTTTTACCAGTATTTTGCTTTTAACCTTTCCCAAACCACTGTTTGCTTTCAAACGTAGATCATTTGAAACATTGTTCAACGATGAGAGAAGAATGGATCTTGTCGCAATGAAATTAATCCTGAAAAAGGAAATAAAATAAACCGGGGAATCGAACTATAGAACCTTGGGTTTTAAGTCTGGAATATTACTTAGCCGCTGCTTTTAGTGATGTTGGCTGTGTGTGTGTGTGTGTGTGTGTGTGTGTGAGAGAGAGAGAGAGAGAGAGAATTTGATTTTGAAATGTTTACTTTATTTCTGGAGGGTTGTTATGTGCGAGAAGAAATTGGAACATTTTGTAAAGCAAAATGATGTCAGTTACGTTGTGAATTGAATGGGGTAAAAATGTGAGCGATGAGAAATGAATGAATCTTGTCGCAATGACTGTCATCAAACCTCGGATAAAAATTGCAACAGCTGGGGTATCGAACCTGTGAACCCCTAGTTTTGGACCTCGTACGTCATCAACTGAGCAACGAAGCTGAGAATTATGCTGATAAAGTTTTCTTTTGTAATTGATCAGATCTTAAAGGCAGCCACATTAACGAAAATGAAAGTTATGAGCCTGATCTGACGACTTCAACATAATTTGAGTTCTATCGCATGCACCTACTTATGCTTTATTGGAGTTTCTTTTACCTGTACTTTGCTTTTAACCTTTCTCAAACCATTGTTTGCTTTCAAACGTAGATCATTTGAAACACTGTTCAAGGATGAGAGAAGAATGAATCCTATCGCAGTTGAACTTAAGCAATCCTGAAAAAGAAAATTAGATTAGCCAGGGAATCGAACTATAGAGCCTTGGGTTTCAAGTCTGGAACATGACTTTGCCGCTGCTTTTAGTGATGTTGGCAGAGAGAGAGAGAGAGAGAGACAGAGAGTGTATTTGATTTTGAAATGTTTACTTTATTCCTGGAAGGTTGTTATGTGCGAGAAGAAATTGTAACATTTTGTAAAGAAAAATGATGTAGAGTTGTGTTGTGAATTGAAGGGAAAAAACCTATTTTGAAGGAGGCAAGCATATCTCATGTTTAGGAATCCTTGACACAATTTGATTTTGTGAAGAAGTGGTGAAAAGTAAAGAAGTATGTTGCGGAAGCCTACTTTTGAAGTTGATCGATTCTTAGGGGGAGACATTGATAAGGTAAACGAAAAATATGTTTATGAGTCATGTTTGCAAGACCTTGGAGAGAAAGATCTTGCTATGATGGGAGAAAATACTGGTGTCATATCCCCAAGCCTGTCCCCATAGTTTGGAAGCACTGGAAATGATAAGTGTATATTTGATTGTTCTTTACTGATTTTTTGGAAAGAATCAAAACTTAAAGATAAAAAAATTGGAAAAACTGTGGACAAGCAATTGGAAATACGGTAGACTAGCTGGAAATCGAGTAAAGAAATGGCATGATTTGAATGGAGAACAAAGATGTTTTCCTGAGTGTTGAAAAGTGAACTAAAATAGTATTGAGCAAAACTGTTTAAGATTACAGCAGTTGTGAAGCTATTTAATAATTGCTTGGATGATGATGATGATTAAGTTGGTAGTGCTGGATGTTGTATCGGAGCCAGATTTCTTTGTTAGCGTGTTTTTTATCGTTGTTTTAACTTGATGTGAAGTAAATGGCGCGGCCAGTGCTCTTGTAACAGTCTTTCGAAACCACTGGCTGCTTTTCAAAATAACTTGAGTCGATAGAATGATCGGTATTAAGCAAAGAATAAATCCTGCAACAATGAATATCATCGAACCTCGGACAGAAATTGGTACAGCTTGGGGACCGAACCTGCGACCGTATAGGTTTTAAGCCAAGTACTTTACCGACCAAGCAACTTGGCAAGGCAATCTGAGAGAGAGAGAGAAAGAGAGAGAGAGAGAGAGAGAGAGAGAGAGAGAGAGAGAGGGAGAGAGAGAGGGAGTGTATTTGATTATGACATGTTTACTTTAATCCTGAAGGGTTTTTATGTGTGAGAAGATATTATAACATTTTGTCAAAACAAATGATGTAGTTGTGGATTGAAGGAAAATAATATAAGCTTTTGGAAGGGGGATAACTTCCTTTTACCAGTACTTCGCACAATATTGTTCCCATTGGCACTGGCTGCGTTCCTCACATAACCTCGTCGAAAGAATTATGAGCGCTGAGATAAGAATAAACCCTGTTGCAATAACTGTCATCAATTCCATAGAGCATATACTCAGTCTAAGAGATTGTATCCTTAGTCCGTAGGTTTTACTTTCACATCGGGAGAAATTTTTTCAGTCCGTATTTATTTATTCCTGGAGGGTTATGTGCGAGAAGACATTGTAACTTTTTGTAAAGAACAATGATGGAAAAAGTAAATTGTGTGAACACTAGATTTTAATGGCCATGTGTTTAGAAATGTGCAGAAGTTAATTTTAAGGGGCTCGATATTTTCTGGACAGTTTTGGATTCAATAAAAAAAGGTTATAAGCTATTTAGGAGGAGATCACTACTTTCTTTTACCATTACTTTGCACGATATTGTTCCCATTGGCACTTGCTGCTTTCTTTTTATGACTTCGTCGGAAGGATTATGAGCGCTGAGATAAGAAGAAACCCTTTCGCAATAACTGCCATCAATTCCATAAAACATATTCACAGTCTTGGAGATTGTATCCTCAGTCCGCATGTTGTACTTTCACATCGGGAGAAATACATTTAGTCGGTAATACTGGCCCATTAGTCCTTACCATCGTCTTTAGTCTTATTTGACCCAATCTCAGTATGTACCCTCGATTCGTTAGATAAACACTTGGCCCATGAGCTACGTCAACAAATGCTTGAGATTGAACCAGTTCCTTATTTCTTTACTTCATTAGGCTGCACTCTTAGTGAATGAGATAATCCTTACCTCTGGAAATTATTCGATATGATTAACCACTTTTTGGTCCTTTGGTCCCACAGCGCCTTAAACCAACACTCAGGCCGTTACAAGTATATTGAGTCCTTGGGATTGTATCCTCAGTTCGCGGAATGTTTCCCCAGTCTATTTCTTGTCCTCTTAGACTTTGAAATCGTACCTATAGTCAGTTGAATGTACCCCAAGGCCCTGAACCACTGGCCTCACTCAAATGGTACATTTGCACAGTTTGCCTATACGCTCTTTTCCTGAAATGTACCCTAAATCTGTTAGGTGTAAGTTCAGAGAGTATCCTTAATATAACTTTTCTTCCAGTCTTATAACATTAGTCAGCACGTTGAGCCCAAAGTTAGCAATAAAAACCCCCAGTCTATGAGATGCACCTCAGTCACTCGGATACACCATAAGGCCCTCAAGCTGTGTTCTATCTTAAAATTTAGCCGTTTTCAATTAGACTTTCCCTTGCCCACTTGATGTACCTACAGTTCGAAGATGTGTCGTCTGTCCATTGGTTATTGCAACAGCCCGTTTTATGTTCTTTTAGGAATTGAGATGGTAGCCTTAGTGTGTGAGATGTATCATTAAGCTATAAACCTGTGTCCTTTCAGAGATTTTACTCCCAACCTGTTAGCCTGCATCGCCAGTCGGTAAGATGTTCTTTTAGTTCCTTCTACTTTCTCACAGACGGTGAAATACATTCTGAGTTCGATGTTCCCTCAAACCTTGAAACAATGTCCCTTCTATTATTTCAACCCAATGCCATATGCCTGTATCTATGGTAGGTTATATATTCTCTCAGTTCGACACAGATATACCCTCAGTATTTCCAACTATGCTCTTTGTCCTATTTTAGCTCCAGGCGATTAGCTTATTCTATCTGCTTCCTTCATATTTCAACCTAACTTAATTGAATGTACCTTCAGATGACGAACCTATGCCTGCACTGTTGTTTCACCGATAACTCTTTGGCCTCTACTTCTTCTTCATGATCTTAACCCTTAGTCTAAATAATGTATTCACCTCATTTCATTGTCATCTCGCTCTATCTCTCTTCTTCCTTTCTCCCTCTCTTTTTCATGTCTCTCTCTCTCTCTTCCTCGTTTCACTATTTCTGTCTCTCTTCACCTGTCTCTCAATCTCACACTGTCTGTCTGTCTATCTCTTTCTTTCTCTGTCTTTCTCTCTTTGTCTCTCACTCTCTATCTACTCCTTTCCGAACTCTGTCTTACTCTCTGCTGCTCATTTTTATCTTCTCTCTACACTGTTTTCCACTCTCTCTCGCTGTCGCTCTCTCTCTCACTTTCTCTCTCGCTGTTGCTCTCTATCTTTATCTATCTGTCTCGCTTTCTATCTTTCTCTCACTATCTATTTCTCTCTCTATCCCTCCCATTTCTCTTCATCCTCTTCTTATATTTCTCCTCTTTCTATCTGTATCTCACTGCCTCCTTTCACACAGTCTCTCTATCTCTGTTTTTCTCTGTCTCTTTCGCTATTCCACCATCTTCTGTCTGTCTATCGTTCATTATTCTCTCACTTTCTCTCTGTCTGTCTATCTGTCTCCCTTTATTTCTTTTTCCTTCCTGCAAACTTCTCTCTGTCCCTCTATCCATCTCTTTCGCCTTTTGTCCCTCAAATTCTGTCTCTCTTTTGGCTGACTTGATTTGCATCTGTGGTCTCCTTGTTGTGTTTCTCACGTTTATAAGACTGTATTCTCGGACTGTGATGTTTATTTCTTTTTCCTCCAAAAATGTACTTCCTACAATAAATTTAGCTTCCTTTCCTTCATATCTTCCTCAGTCTGTATGATTGATCGTTTCTCAGTTGATATGATGCTCCCTCAGACCGTAATTTTGAGTGTAATCTGCTTTGAAATACATGTAGATCAAGAACTATGTAGAATTCTGCATTAGATTTTTTAGTATGAAATGTTAAGGTATAACTGGCACAATTGAGACATCCTGGCAAGATCTTACAAAATTATGTAATCACCCTGTGCATTTCTACATACGACTACTTTGAATGTCTTATCAACCTCAGCTGTTTTACCTTAAGAATGCCGAAAAAGCCAAGGTTTTGACTTTATGATCTGAAGCAACTTGTTTATTGAAAATAATACATAAACATTCACGTAAGATTCTCTATATGATATTTATGCAGTACTGATTCATTGATTGATTGCAGAGTGTTAAACGCCGTTTACAACATTATTTCAGTTTATATAGTGGCGGCCAGTGCACTTACGTATTCTTTCCTGTAATTTGTTTTACCAGTACTACGCACACTATTCTTTCCTAGCCACTGGCTGCTTTCCCACATAACAATCGTCGAAACAATGATCAACGTTGAGAGTGGAATGAATCCTATCGCATAGAATATCAGCAATCCTCGGAAAATAATTGGCCGAGCCGGGAATGAAACCAGCGACCCCCTGTTCTCAAGTCCCGTATGCTACCAACTGAGCTACCGAGGCTCGTCAATTATGCAGTAACTCCACTCCGTATAATCACAGGGTCAGTTGAGCAACTCCGGGGCATGACCATTTTTTGATATCGTTTGTTTGTATGGTGTTTCTCGTAGTTTCAGCATATTTCTATTATATCACGGAGGCCAGTGCATCTACCATTGCCTTCCTGTGATTCTTTATCCAGTGCTCCGCACAATATTATATCCACTGGCTGCTTTCTCACATACTCAACGTCATAAACATCAATCAGCACAAAGAGAGAGAGAGAGAGAGAGAGAAAGAAAGAGAGAGAAATCCGGACAGAATGACTATAATCAATCCTTGGAAAGCATTCGCCGAGCTTGGAATTGGAACCAGCAATAGCCTGGTCTCAAGTCCCATAGATTACCGACTGAGCTACCGACTCGGCATTGTTTAATTTAGTGAAGGTTTAATAAACGTTGTGAAGATTCTTTCAGCGCGACCTTAGAAAACATAGTTTGAATCAGGAAAGAATGCTGATTTCATTCCGCGTTTGCCCCACTACTTCAAAAGACAAATTTGATCATTTGGGCCACGTATAATTTATCGCCGTAAATGAAATTACTAGGGAGAATCTAGTTGTCTCTTGCCTTAGTTCAAATGGATTGACGATGTTCAAAGGAGTTTAAGTTTAAAGCGGATACATAGAGAGTTGAAAGTGTATTTTATATTCATATTTAGAGAATTCATAAAAGAGTCAAACTTCGAGATAAGTTGTAAATTTCTGAAATATCCAGGAAGGGTTTCAGACAGATTGTACAAACATCTTTTATTTCGTTTTATAGAAGAGATTAAAAAATTGTTGAATAAAGCATGTTGAATTTGGAGGAGTTGTGAAGCTATTTAATCATGGCTTGGATAATGATAGATGATGAAAATGATAATGTTGTTGCTGGTGATGATGCTGATGATGTGACAATAATGGTGATGCTGATAGTGAATTTGGTGGTGGAGAGAGATTTCTATCTTTGGTGTTTCCACGCAGTCCTCAACCTTATTTCAGTTATATCTGGGCGTCTTGTGCACCTATCCATGTTGTGTTGGTATTTCATTTACCAGTACTTTGCACATTTTTCAAAACCAATAGCTGCTTTCCTTCATAACTGTTGTCGGGATAAAAAGAATGGTGAGCGATGAGAAATGAATGAATGTTGTCGCAATGACTGTCATCAAACCTCGGATAAAAATTGCAACAGCTGGGGTATCGAACCTGTGAACCCCTTGTTTCGTACCTCGTACGTCATCAACTGAGCAACGAAGCTGAGAATTATGCTGATAAAGTTTTCTTTTGTAATTGATCAGATCTTAAAGGCAGCCACATTAACGAAAATGAAAGTTATGAGCCCGATATGACGACTTTAACATAATTTGAGTTATATTGCAAGCACCTACTTATGCGTTATTGGAGTTTCTTTTACCAGTATTTTGCTTTTAACCTTTCCCAAACCACTGTTTGCTTTCAAACGTAGATCATTTGAAACATTGTTCAACGATGAGAGAAGAATGGATCTTGTCGCAATGAAATTAATCCTGAAAAAGGAAATAAAATAAACCGGGGAATCGAACTATAGAACCTTGGGTTTTAAGTCTGGAATATTACTTAGCCGCTGCTTTTAGTGATGTTGGCTGTGTGTGTGTGTGTGTGTGTGTGTGTGTGAGAGAGAGAGAGAGAGAGAGAATTTGATTTTGAAATGTTTACTTTATTTCTGGAGGGTTGTTATGTGCGAGAAGAAATTGGAACATTTTGTAAAGCAAAATGATGTCAGTTACGTTGTGAATTGAATGGGGTAAAAATGTGAGCGATGAGAAATGAATGAATCTTGTCGCAATGACTGTCATCAAACCTCGGATAAAAATTGCAACAGCTGGGGTATCGAACCTGTGAACCCCTAGTTTTGGACCTCGTACGTCATCAACTGAGCAACGAAGCTGAGAATTATGCTGATAAAGTTTTCTTTTGTAATTGATCAGATCTTAAAGGCAGCCACATTAACGAAAATGAAAGTTATGAGCCTGATCTGACGACTTCAACATAATTTGAGTTCTATCGCATGCACCTACTTATGCTTTATTGGAGTTTCTTTTACCTGTACTTTGCTTTTAACCTTTCTCAAACCATTGTTTGCTTTCAAACGTAGATCATTTGAAACACTGTTCAAGGATGAGAGAAGAATGAATCCTATCGCAGTTGAACTTAAGCAATCCTGAAAAAGAAAATTAGATTAGCCAGGGAATCGAACTATAGAGCCTTGGGTTTCAAGTCTGGAACATGACTTTGCCGCTGCTTTTAGTGATGTTGGCAGAGAGAGAGAGAGAGAGAGACAGAGAGTGTATTTGATTTTGAAATGTTTACTTTATTCCTGGAAGGTTGTTATGTGCGAGAAGAAATTGTAACATTTTGTAAAGAAAAATGATGTAGAGTTGTGTTGTGAATTGAAGGGAAAAAACCTATTTTGAAGGAGGCAAGCATATCTCATGTTTAGGAATCCTTGACACAATTTGATTTTGTGAAGAAGTGGTGAAAAGTAAAGAAGTATGTTGCGGAAGCCTACTTTTGAAGTTGATCGATTCTTAGGGGGAGACATTGATAAGGTAAACGAAAAATATGTTTATGAGTCATGTTTGCAAGACCTTGGAGAGAAAGATCTTGCTATGATGGGAGAAAATACTGGTGTCATATCCCCAAGCCTGTCCCCATAGTTTGGAAGCACTGGAAATGATAAGTGTATATTTGATTGTTCTTTACTGATTTTTTGGAAAGAATCAAAACTTAAAGATAAAAAAATTGGAAAAACTGTGGACAAGCAATTGGAAATACGGTAGACTAGCTGGAAATCGAGTAAAGAAATGGCATGATTTGAATGGAGAACAAAGATGTTTTCCTGAGTGTTGAAAAGTGAACTAAAATAGTATTGAGCAAAACTGTTTAAGATTACAGCAGTTGTGAAGCTATTTAATAATTGCTTGGATGATGATGATGATTAAGTTGGTAGTGCTGGATGTTGTATCGGAGCCAGATTTCTTTGTTAGCGTGTTTTTTATCGTTGTTTTAACTTGATGTGAGGTAAATGGCGCGGCCAGTGCTCTTGTAACAGTCTTTCGAAACCACTGGCTGCTTTTCAAAATAACTTGAGTCGATAGAATGATCGGTATTAAGCAAAGAATAAATCCTGCAACAATGAATATCATCGAACCTCGGACAGAAATTGGTACAGCTTGGGGACCGAACCTGCGACCGTATAGGTTTTAAGCCAAGTACTTTACCGACCAAGCAACTTGGCAAGGCAATCTGAGAGAGAGAGAGAAAGAGAGAGAGAGAGAGAGAGAGAGAGAGAGAGAGAGAGAGAGGGAGAGAGAGAGGGAGTGTATTTGATTATGACATGTTTACTTTAATCCTGAAGGGTTTTTATGTGTGAGAAGATATTATAACATTTTGTCAAAACAAATGATGTAGTTGTGGATTGAAGGAAAATAATATAAGCTTTTGGAAGGGGGATAACTTCCTTTTACCAGTACTTCGCACAATATTGTTCCCATTGGCACTGGCTGCGTTCCTCACATAACCTCGTCGAAAGAATTATGAGCGCTGAGATAAGAATAAACCCTGTTGCAATAACTGTCATCAATTCCATAGAGCATATACTCAGTCTAAGAGATTGTATCCTTAGTCCGTAGGTTTTACTTTCACATCGGGAGAAATTTTTTCAGTCCGTATTTATTTATTCCTGGAGGGTTATGTGCGAGAAGACATTGTAACTTTTTGTAAAGAACAATGATGGAAAAAGTAAATTGTGTGAACACTAGATTTTAATGGCCATGTGTTTAGAAATGTGCAGAAGTTAATTTTAAGGGGCTCGATATTTTCTGGACAGTTTTGGATTCAATAAAAAAAGGTTATAAGCTATTTAGGAGGAGATCACTACTTTCTTTTACCATTACTTTGCACGATATTGTTCCATTGGCACTTGCTGCTTTCTTTTTATGACTTCGTCGGAAGGATTATGAGCGCTGAGATAAGAAGAAACCCTTTCGCAATAACTGCCATCAATTCCATAAAACATATTCACAGTCTTGGAGATTGTATCCTCAGTCCGCATGTTGTACTTTCACATCGGGAGAAATACATTTAGTCGGTAATACTGGCCCATTAGTCCTTACCATCGTCTTTAGTCTTATTTGACCCAATCTCAGTATGTACCCTCGATTCGTTAGATAAACACTTGGCCCATGAGCTACGTCAACAAATGCTTGAGATTGAACCAGTTCCTTATTTCTTTACTTCATTAGGCTGCACTCTTAGTGAATGAGATAATCCTTACCTCTGGAAATTATTCGATATGATTAACCACTTTTTGGTCCTTTGGTCCCACAGCGCCTTAAACCAACACTCAGGCCGTTACAAGTATATTGAGTCCTTGGGATTGTATCCTCAGTTCGCGGAATGTTTCCCCAGTCTATTTCTTGTCCTCTTAGACTTTGAAATCGTACCTATAGTCAGTTGAATGTACCCAAGGCCCTGAACCACTGGCCTCACTCAAATGGTACATTTGCACAGTTTGCCTATACGCTCTTTTCCTGAAATGTACCCTAAATCTGTTAGGTGTAAGTTCAGAGAGTATCCTTAATATAACTTTTCTTCCAGTCTTATAACATTAGTCAGCACGTTGAGCCCAAAGTTAGCAATAAAAACCCCCAGTCTATGAGATGCACCTCAGTCACTCGGATACACCATAAGGCCCTCAAGCTGTGTTCTATCTTAAAATTTAGCCGTTTTCAATTAGACTTTCCCTTGCCCACTTGATGTACCTACAGTTCGAAGATGTGTCGTCTGTCCATTGGTTATTGCAACAGCCCGTTTTATGTTCTTTTAGGAATTGAGATGGTAGCCTTAGTGTGTGAGATGTATCATTAAGCTATAAACCTGTGTCCTTTCAGAGATTTTACTCCCAACCTGTTAGCCTGCATCGCCAGTCGGTAAGATGTTCTTTTAGTTCCTTCTACTTTCTCACAGACGGTGAAATACATTCTGAGTTCGATGTTCCCTCAAACCTTGAAACAATGTCCCTTCTATTATTTCAACCCAATGCCATATGCCTGTATCTATGGTAGGTTATATATTCTCTCAGTTCGACACAGATATACCCTCAGTATTTCCAACTATGCTCTTTGTCCTATTTTAGCTCCAGGCGATTAGCTTATTCTATCTGCTTCCTTCATATTTCAACCTAACTTAATTGAATGTACCTTCAGATGACGAACCTATGCCTGCACTGTTGTTTCACCGATAACTCTTTGGCCTCTACTTCTTCTTCATGATCTTAACCCTTAGTCTAAATAATGTATTCACCTCATTTCATTGTCATCTCGCTCTATCTCTCTTCTTCCTTTCTCCCTCTCTTTTTCATGTCTCTCTCTCTCTCTTCCTCGTTTCACTATTTCTGTCTCTCTTCACCTGTCTCTCAATCTCACACTGTCTGTCTGTCTATCTCTTTCTTTCTCTGTCTTTCTCTCTTTGTCTCTCACTCTCTATCTACTCCTTTCCGAACTCTGTCTTACTCTCTGCTGCTCATTTTTATCTTCTCTCTACACTGTTTTCCACTCTCTCTCGCTGTCGCTCTCTCGTCTCACTTTCTCTCTCGCTGTTGCTCTCTATCTTTATCTATCGTCTCGCTTTCTATCTTTCTCTCACTATCTATTTCTCTCTCTATCCCTCCCATTTCTCTTCATCCTCTTCTTATATTTCTCCTCTTTCTATCTGTATCTCACTGCCTCCTTTCACACAGTCTCTCTATCTCTGTTTTTCTCTGTCTCTTTCGCTATTCCACCATCTTCTGTCTGTCTATCGTTCATTATTCTCTCACTTTCTCTCTGTCTGTCTATCTGTCTCCCTTTATTTCTTTTTCCTTCCTGCAAACTTCTCTCTGTCCCTCTATCCATCTCTTTCGCCTTTTGTCCCTCAAATTCTGTCTCTCTTTTGGCTGACTTGATTTGCATCTGTGGTCTCCTTGTTGTGTTTCTCACGTTTATAAGACTGTATTCTCGGACTGTGATGTTTATTTCTTTTTCCTCCAAAAATGTACTTCCTACAATAAATTTAGCTTCCTTTCCTTCATATCTTCCTCAGTCTGTATGATTGATCGTTTCTCAGTTGATATGATGCTCCCTCAGACCGTAATTTTGAGTGTAATCTGCTTTGAAATACATGTAGATCAAGAACTATGTAGAATTCTGCATTAGATTTTTTAGTATGAAATGTTAAGGTATAACTGGCACAATTGAGACATCCTGGCAAGATCTTACAAAATTATGTAATCACCCTGTGCATTTCTACATACGACTACTTTGAATGTCTTATCAACCTCAGCTGTTTTACCTTAAGAATGCCGAAAAAGCCAAGGTTTTGACTTTATGATCTGAAGCAACTTGTTTATTGAAAATAATACATAAACATTCACGTAAGATTCTCTATATGATATTTATGCAGTACTGATTCATTGATTGATTGCAGAGTGTTAAACGCCGTTTACAACATTATTTCAGTTTATATAGTGGCGGCCAGTGCACTTACGTATTCTTTCCTGTAATTTGTTTTACCAGTACTACGCACACTATTCTTTCCTAGCCACTGGCTGCTTTCCCACATAACAATCGTCGAAACAATGATCAACGTTGAGAGTGGAATGAATCCTATCGCATAGAATATCAGCAATCTCGGAAAATAATTGGCCGAGCCGGGAATGAAACCAGCGACCCCCTGTTCTCAAGTCCCGTATGCTACCAACTGAGCTACCGAGGCTCGTCAATTATGCAGTAACTCCACTCCGTATAATCACAGGGTCAGTTGAGCAACTCCGGGGCATGACCATTTTTTGATATCGTTTGTTTGTATGGTGTTTCTCGTAGTTTCAGCATATTTCTATTATATCACGGAGGCCAGTGCATCTACCATCGCCTTCCTGTGATTCTTTATCCAGTGCTCCGCACAATATTATATCCACTGGCTGCTTTCTCACATACTCAACGTCATAAACATCAATCAGCACAAAGAGAGAGAGAGAGAGAGAGAGAAAGAAAGAGAGA